>JABTTQ020001829.1:0-530073 GCA_016081115.2 Rehmannia glutinosa | reverse complement strand
AGATGGTCCTTCGTTCTACATCAATTGTTTAGCTGCTGCCACTTCTACGTGCTTATTAGGGGAACTAGTTTTTTGGTCCTATAACTTGGACTATTTGGAGATTTAGTCTTTTAAGTAGTCATCTTTAAATTCTGGTCCAATATCATATAAAACTTCGGGCATTTAGTCCGATTTTTACCAACGTTGTGTAATTTTACCAGAATTACTGACTAGGGCCAATGAGCCGCTGATGTGTCTAAGAACTTTAGGGATTTTCTATCTTTCAGCAACTGAAGGGGAAGTGGTTTAGGAAAGGACTTTAGAATCGGCCCTGACCCTGCCAACCAAGAAAAAGAAAGAAGAAAACGAAAGGAGAAGATAACTTCGTATTTTGGTAACTCTCTAGGAGTCATGTTTAACCTTGAATGCTATTCTTCGAAAATCGAGCACGGGACTCGACGCTTTAGAAAGGTCTTGTGATCTATAAGATTGCGACTGCTTTTAGGAGCCTCGGTGATTCCACTTTCACTGAGATAGAAGCCTGTGAAAGGGGAACTCCCAAGCTAGTGGTTCCGGAGATTTTGGTCCGTACCTCGCTGAAATGGATGATTGGTGCAAAATTTGACATTTCCAATCATCAAAATTGGCCCATAAATTTGGGGTTTCCAATGCTTAGGTGGAAATTTTCCCAATTTTTTTGACGTTTGTATCTCATAGGTCATGTCAGCAATTTATGATAAAGTTAGACAATTTCGGTCAAAATCAGACTAAATGTCCAAATTTTTAAAAGATATTGGACCAAAATTTAAAGATGACTATTTGGAGGACTAAATCTCCAAGTAGTCCAAGTTCAGGACCATAAAAATTATTTTCCCTACTTATTAGTATTCTTAGTTTTTATTGCTCCTGGAGTGGATTGGTGGGTTTCTTCGTGTAGGATATATTTGTCATATTCCTAATCCCTCCCACTCCAACCTCTTGTTTCTCATATATTCTGGAAATTGAAGACGGCAGGATATAAAAAGAGTAGGTTTAATTTAAACCCTCGAGTCAAAGACTAAATTCCTTGAAGCAACCTAGTAGATGCTAAACGCATGCTATCTAAATCAGTGCCCTACAATTATGTTATGCTCCCCTCTTACCTTAAAAATTAAAGCTACCATTTGACACGGCATGCGGCATTGAGTTTTAATTTTTGAATGAGAGATGATAAAGTAAATATTTTGTGTATTTTACATTGTTACCTTGAAAGTAGCGTTTGAGAGTTGCTGTAGAAATCATTGCTTTAGGGTACTTTTGAGGTAAAATGTTTCCAGATAGACAATTAGCTTTATTTTGGGACGTCGGGTAAATTTGGGATGTAGGAAGTATGTGCTTACCATATTTACATCAACACCCTTCATCTCGTATCTTACATATTGTTGGCATTGATTTTGAGAAATTATTATATATCAATTAACCTGCTTATGCCTAACATTCAGGCTACCGAGAGATTTGCAGTTACACTTTTGGTGGTGGCTTTGGTTGTGGCTTTTGTACCTGTTAGATATATTGTTCTACTGGGTTTTTGGGAAACGTTTACTAGATATTCACCACTTAGAAGAGCTAGTACAGAAAGATGGATGAGAAGATTACGGATTGGTGGTTTAGTATACCTGCAGCTCCTGTTATTCTTGAGAGAGTCAATGAAGACAAAAAGAAAAGGTAATGCAAATATGTACATCTTTTTTGGTTCGTTTACTGTTTGCTGAGTATATCATGTTACTGTAAATATGTAAACATGGATGTGGAAAATATTACTGCCTTCCCAGTTGTCTAATGGTTCTAAGTTGTGTGCTCTGGCCGCATAGAGATGTTCATATTTTACTCGTGATGTTCGGATAATTTTTTTGTAAATTTCTATGGCAGAGGAAAGTTATCTAAAAATATGACAATAATTTCCTTGAGGACTTGATGTCCTTCATTTAGAGCTTCATCCTCTTGTTTACATGTGCAATATGCACCAAATTAGCATTCAATCTTCATTGTTGTAAAGTTTATAATCATTTTTACTGCAAAAGGTATACGTTTTCAAATTTATTTGCAAAATTAAGTACACTCTTCTTTAACAATATACCATTTTTTAATTAAAAAAAGGAAAATTGCAAAATTGTCTTGTATGTCTTGGGTCGTTGCAAAATTGATCCTCTTTGATGACCCTTTTGCAAATTTGGTCCATGTATGATTTTGTAAGGATAATTTACACCAAAATTTTAGATTTTTTATGGATTAAATCTTAATTAAGCTAGTTGGCACGATAATCACATCCATGCCAGGGTGGATCAGGAAAATTGCAAAATTGGTCCAGTATGATTTGGGGTGTTGCAAAAAGGGTCATTTACGGTTTGATTTTTGCAAAATTGGTGTATATGAATTAATATGTCCTTAAATTGAGAATATTTTTATCAAAACTTGAAAAATTAAGCAGTAAATTATTTAATGATTAAATATTAAGGAACTATATCATAGAAAATAAATTAATCATTTAAATTAACCTATTAATTTTTCTGAACATTAATTAATTGGTTTCCAGTTGACAAGCATCAACCTATCTTCTCCCACTTGAACGTCCCAGTATTTTTATTATTATTTATTTGAACACAGGGATTAATGGAAAAATATTACTGGAAAAATCCAATTTATTTAGAAAAATCGTTTGATTCAAATAATAATATTCTTTTTATATTAATGGAAACTTATTTTTGAACACTAATTAATTAATCCGTAATTAACAATCATTGACCTGTTTTCTCCCTTTTACTTTTTAAATACTTTTTAAAAAATCCATAAAATAATATTTTAGCTTAATTTTCCATCAATCCTTTGTTTAAAAAAAATCGTGTAGTTGTTCAAGTAGGAGAACACTAGAATAACTGAATAACACCCTTGTATTACATGGGATTTGAACAAAGATAAAATTTTAGTATCACGAATTTAAATACGATGTAGATAGAATGCTTGATTTTTGGATTATTTACTATATTTTAAACTTGTTAGTTTTTTAAAAAAATATATTTTAAATTTGTTTTCTTTTAAAATAAAAAATATATATTTTGAACTAATAGAGTATTATCAATAAAAATATATTCGGATAGATTTGACGAGCATCGATTTTTTCAAACTAATTGTGGGCAAATCTTTTATTTTTGGGATTATAATTTGTCTTTTAGAATCTTGATTAAATTTGTTATCTTTTAATTTTGTACATAGGATCGCCACATGGATAAATGTGAAGCCGCCATGTGGGGATTGTGAGATGAGAAGTTGACAAATGTCCAAGATTAATGTGGTGATGACGTGTGTCAACTTTTGTTTTTTCTTTTAGTATATAGGGTAGATAAGGTTTAATTTGATGCGAACCCATGCGGTTAGTGCTCAATTCCCATGACATGTTGACATATCCTCATTTTAGATATTTATCTCTTTTTGTTTTGGATAGAAAATATATCATATTTTGTGAAATGAGACACATGTCAATATTTCTTGGGATTTGGGTACCCACATGGGTAGCATCAAATTAGCCAAGATGGGTTAATTCTTGTTAATTAGGGGTTAATTATTAGTGTTAAAAAAGGGTTAGTTTAGATAATTATCTTATTTTTATAATTTAGGTATGAAAATTTTAGTTATTAAATAATCTATTTAATTATTTGAAATATTAATCAAGTTTACTATAAATTATTTTATTCAAATTGAAATTATTTATTTATTAAAATAATTATTTTCCCATAATTTTCAAGTTTTTAATAAAAAAAGTTCTCAATTTAAAAACATTTTAATACATAAATGATCAATTTTGCAAAAACCTTTTTGCAACACCCCAAACATATGGAACCAGCTTTGCAATTGTCTCGATCCATGCTTGCGCGAGTGTGACTAATCTTGCCAACTCGGCCTAATTAAGAGGGTGTTTGGCCGAGCTTATAAGCTTTTTAAATTTGTTTGGTAATTTTTTTTTTTTTAGAAAAAGATCTTATAAGCTTCCAAAATAAGATGTTAGGAAGTTATAAGTCATTTTTAAAAAAGTAGGGGACCCCAACTTATTTTCAAAATAATATTTTATTTCAACAACCTCCTTTAATTTTAACTATTTAATTACAAAATTGCTACTACTAACATCTTAAAAGTTATACCATCTTATTTTATCCAAACACTTCAACAACTTATTCTTAAAATAAGATCTAACATCTTATAAGCTCTAAAAGCAACTTATAAGATGTAGGATCTTATAATATCTTTTAAATAACCTTTAGCCAAACACCTTAATCCGCCGGAAAATTCAAATTTGAGTGTGAATTGTCTATAAATTGAGATAAAATCATACATACATGACTAATTTTGCAAAAACGTAATTGGAGAGGACTAATTCTGTAATGATTCAAAACATAGAGGAGTAATTTTGCTATGTTCCCTAAAAATATCACTTTTACTCTTAAAAATGTCATTTTTTACATAAAAATTATTACTTATTAATCATTTTAAAGTATTAATGTATACTTACAAACGAGTTGTGAAAATTGGCTTAGGCGGTTTTACCCAAATCAACAATCATGACAATAGACGAATCTAGGGGGGGCCAAAGGGGTCATTAGACCCCGAATTTTAAAAAAAAAAAAACAGGGTTATTGTAGTAATTCAATTTATAACCTTTGAAAAATACAAAAAGTATAAAAAATAAACAAATTATCAATCCATTCATTCTCTTTTCTTCTTTCATTTGTTAATCTTGAAAAAAATCTTTGTGTCTTGGTATTTTTTCCCTTTTTAAAACTTTTGCACATTATCTTTTGCTCCACCATAAATTTGTACATTTTCTTTGCACTCCACCAAAATCCCCCCCACAATATTTTCTTTTTCAAATATTAGTAATGAAGCTATTATGTAAATTTCAAAATATAATGATATATAGATGTAATTGTATTATGTTATTTCTTTTAGAATGTTAAGATGTAAATGAATTAGTACATTGACTTAATGTATTGTATTTTATTTTTAATATTAGTGTTAGTGGCTCCCTACACACGTTTAAGCCACATCGATCACGATGATGCACATGGCATTTTATTGGGGCGGAAGAGCAATAATCATCTTCGATTCTTGGAAAACCTATTCATGGGGTAACTATTTTCCCTAAATTTTTTTGCATATTTTCTCTTCTCTTTCTTCTACTAGTACATGGAAGTCTCATTAGCTAAGATTTTATTAAGCTACAAGCGTGCAAACGTAGATAATAAATAGTGAAAAGAAAGGTCGTATTCCTCTGGATTGATTAAAACATAAACTACAACAATTATAATAGTTCCAATTTTATTGAAACGCCCAAAAAATATGATTATTGAATTATCTAATTAACAATTAAAACTGAGCAAAATAACAAAAACAAATAACGATCCAACGCGCAAGACTTAATCAACAAATAAAGCGATCCTAGGACTATGATTTCGATATGCTTCTTCAAGTTATATCCGATTTGTGTTTCACAAAAACTAATTATACCTTATCTATGGACTCAATTCCTAACCTAGTTTATCCTCTCTCTTGAGGCAAACAAACCGTAGATCAATATTAAATTGCTAGCATCTCTACTCAACAACTAATACCAACTCCCAAAAGCAATTTAAATCAAGTATCAAACCCGACAAACTTCGTAAGCCTCTCAACTCTACATTCATTTATGTTGTGAATTTGCTATCTACCGTTAGAACTCATCTCTCAAATTATGAACGAACTACTAAACTTGCAAATTATTGGCCAAATAATCTACAAGACTTAAACGCACGAATTCACAAATAGATAGGCAAACCCAATTAAAACGAAACAAACCAAATCAAATATAAATCAAATCTACAGTCTACATCACGTCCTACAATCAAGATGAATTAGCTTGACAGAATCATTTGCAAATTCATAAACAAATTATTAAACGAAATATGCGACATGGAAAAGATAGAAAAGAATTCCGGTATAATGATGAACTCCTTGGTGCGTATGAATCAATCTTCAAGCTCTTGACCTTTAGTCTTTTTTTTTTACTTCTCTTGCATGGTGTCTCCGAATCTCTATTTTTTTTCTCTCTCTTAGATGTGTTTTTTCACTCCAACTGATATATCCCGTTAGGTCATCTATTCTTCCTTTTATGTCCGCCTCCCGGCCTTGTAACTTAATCATGTCGTGAAAAAGAGTAAATTCCCATACGATAAGAATTTTTGCACTTTGCCGTGCACAACCGCACGACCGATCATGCAACATCCTATTTGTACACCGGCAGTGTGATTTCACACGACATGGTCGCGTGACAACTTTTATCTTGGTTACGGAATTAATCACACACATCCATGTGGTTTCATATGACCTGTCGGTGTGATTCTCTTTCCTTCCCATTTTTGCTCGTTCGATCGGTCCGTCTTGCAACTAGCGCATCCTCTGTGCCGTTCATCGATACCACACTTATACATCTTCAATTTAACTCAATTTCCTACAAAATTATGGTATACTCGCAGATCACTCCCAACAAAGAAAATCACACTAGATATGCAAAATGTACACGCAAATGCTTCAATTAATTGTCAAATCTATGGGAAGCAAATACACCATAGTGGCATGTAAAAGCGATATTTTCTTGGTCCTCCTGTCAATCACAATTTGAGTGTGTGATAACCTTAATACTAATTGCACAATTGATTTAGGGTTAATTGAGGATTTAAAAAAAATCACTATAAATACATGAATATCCCACATATTTCTTTCACGATTTTCTCAAATCTCTACAATAGAAAATGACGGGATCGAGGACTAGGACTTCTATTGTTCATTTTCTACATCGAATATATGCTATTATTAAAGTATGAATTTTAATATTATTTGTGTTTATTTAATATTTCATGATTGCATTTCACTACTTGTAATATATATAAAGAGGAAATAAATTCATATAAATGCTCAGTCATAAAAAGGTCCGGGATCAAAATTATCATCGGGGTGAACCCGCAATGCTATATATATGATAACTAGCCAATCAAAGGAATTAAAGGAAATTAATAAATTAATTGTTGTAATTGCGTGCATGCTTTATATATTATATTAAATATTGACAAATATGCCCCTCTTGAGCGAGTTGAAGTTCACACCTATTATTATCATGATTTTCAGGTTGAGGAGTCCGACTAGAGATATGATGTGTGGATAGTGGAATAAATCATGCTATATTTATTTTAAATAATTATGATCGATTGAATTTTGGATCTATGACTTTAATTTTTACGTTTTATGCTTGGGATAATTGTTGGATATTTAATTGGAGGATGCATTATTATTATTATTATTATTATTATTATTATTATTAATATTACTATTATTATTATTATTATTATATTCTTAAGGATTAAAAATTCAAATTGTCTTTTTGGTAATTAGTGGGCACACTTTAACTTATAAATTCTTTTTTTTAATAATGTTGTTAGAGTACTTTATTTTATTTATTGGGATGTTCTGATTGTAATTGGAGTACCCATCGAGAAAGCAATAAAACTCATATACTACAAGACGATCCAACATTTGATCCATGAAGGGAAGGGAAAATGATCTTTACGAGTTCTTTGCATTTAACTTTCTATAATCAATACAAATACATCAACCCAGTAACTACCTAGTATCAATGATTGTATTAGTTTCACTCTTAACATTGTCATCCCCATTTCTTAGGTACCACTTGCACATGGCTCGTTAGATAAAATTATTTTTATTTTGATGATTTCATCTTAGTATTTTTATTTTATTCAAAATAATATTTTTGGGTTTAGAAAACTTGGTTTTCAGTTTTAAAGTGTTTTCAATTATCACCATGAGTGTAAAATATACGTGCATTTGAGAATTTAAAATGATATATATTTGATGCATGTGCACGCATATTGAGTCTGTTTTGCTTGGTTTCCCTTGTTGGGCGTGATACTCCGCACTCTTGTGAATTTTGCAGAAAATAGAGCTAAATTGGACAAAAGATGATAGCATGTTTCAAATGATATGTAAAAAGACAAGGTACGAGCAAAATGTGAAGAAAAGAAACATGGACGATCAAAGAAAAGGGAATTTCCTTCAAAAACGTCAAAATGCGCTAACAGTTTCCAGCACTGGCAGAGTTTAATATTTGGCCATAACTCCCTCTACAAAATTTCTATTGAGGTGATTCAAGTGTCTATGGAAAGCTAAGAGAAAGATCTACAACTTTCATGAAGACCCCGAAATCAAATTCCAATCGCACGACCCGGTGTGTGGGATTACACGGCGTGCGACATAATTAGGGCTGAATTGGTCTCCTTTCCTACTCAAACTCGCAAGTGATCTCTCCAAGCATCTATAAAAGGAACCCAAGGCTATGCACGAACAAACACAACTTGATACATAGAAAACATATCAAATAATACAGAACGAAGGAATCGAAGAGCTTCTGAGAGCAAAAGGCTAGGTCGCGAAGAACACCACAAGGCTTTCGCATCTAGGGAGCACAAGTGCTTCGAGGGCTTAGAAGGAGAATAGTATCCCGACAAGAAGGTGTAGGTCCCAAGGGTTGTGTTGTAAGGTTTAGAGGGGGTTGAATAAACCTTACTAAAATTTTTGCAATCGAAAATTCTTTTCTAAGGATTGCAATGGACTTGTCACAAATCACCTGGGTCGATTATTAAGCTAAGTTCTATTTAGCGATTCAAGAGAGTCATGTCGCAAGGTAACTTGGTCAGTATACTCTAAGCGTGACACTTAGCCGATTTGGTGTTTCAAAGCGGAAGTCTTTAACACCCTTTACAAATTGTAGACGAGTTTTTAACACTTGTTTTTGGATACTTAGCTTATTATCACTTTGAATGGCGATCCAACTTAACTTCAGCAGATATAAGATAATAAAACAGAAATTAAATGCTGAAAATAAATTGACACAAAGTTTTTATAGAGGTTCGAAGATGGGGTAATTCTTCTACTCCTCTCTTCTCCAACTCCTGGAGGAATCCACTAAGTAATGATCAGTTTACAGAGTGGTTATCAGTCTAGAGACAAGTCTTGATCACACAAAGTGATTTTCTCCTTTGACTCAGTCTCGAGATGCCTTGATCACTCAGCTGGCTTCTCTTTGCGACTCAACTTCTTCACGAGGCGGCTGCCTTGCTACTACAGCTCACTTTGTCAAATTGTTGGATTTGATCACGCAACCCTCCAAACAACTTGAACCTTTCCTACAATCCTTCGCTTGAATGTATACCCCGAAAGTTCTTGGTTTTCTCTTCAACTTGATGAATTCTTTATCCCTCACAAATTGTGTTGGATTTGAAACTCGGTAGTGTAGGCTTGAGGATATAATGATTTTTCTCTTTCGTTCAAATTTTGTATGTGATTTGAATTTTTCTTGGTTTTTTTCTTCAAACTTTTCGATCATACGCATACACTCGTTTTGACTCACTACCTCTGTGTTTGAATCCTCGGCCTTTTATAGTATCATTTGAAAAATTATCCATTGAAGAGATGGATAATTATTCAAATATATCTTGTTGGACGTTGATTTTCTCTTCCTTGCTTTCCCGGGCGTGTGAGGCATCCACTACCTCGTATTCTTGAACGCGTCCGGCTTTTTGGGTCGACACCCACTTGAGCCACTCCTTTGGCTTATTTAATTGCACGCCTTTTGCATTGTTTATTCTTAGTGCCTCGACATTATGGGAATATTACTTAAATAAGTATCCTCCATAATTTTTATACAACGGTTGGATGTCGATTGCCTTCACTCAATCGCTTCTTCTTTGTGAACTCGATTGACTTGATTTTTCTTTAACATTGGATAACTTAATCGGTGGTCCAACTCAATTTCATGAGTTGACTTGATGACTTTCACACAATCGCTTCACAGTTGATACATCTTCAATCGAATTCTTGATCTTCTATCTTGGCCATACTCAAATTCCCACGGAGTCTTCACTTCGCCTTGACTTCTTGTATTTCCGGCGTAGGCGATTTGACTCGATTTTTCCATCCTTATCTATTACAATGTAAACTACAAGGAAAATGGGGTGTCAACTTTCTAGTTTAAGTTTTACATGGCATTCATCAAAATCTATAAAATAAATTTCCCAACAATTTCCCCCTTTTTGATGATGCCAAAACTTAAAAACATTCAACGA
The DNA here is from genome assembly GCA_016081115.2 of Rehmannia glutinosa. NCBI lineage: Eukaryota > Viridiplantae > Streptophyta > Magnoliopsida > Lamiales > Orobanchaceae > Rehmannia > Rehmannia glutinosa. Next base: position 519,895 of record JABTTQ020001829.1, on the reverse strand, counting down.
ATATAAACATCAAAGATACATACATATAATGTAGCAACAAAGAATGTATGCGTAGAATAGATCGTTTTGTTGATCATAACATTCTTGTCCTTTACACAACTGTTTACATTCGGTATCAAAGCATTCTATATCAAAGCAAAAATGCACATCTATGCTAAGATACTAGAATAAGTACAAAGTGAAAAATTACAGAAAACTTCACTAAGTATACAGATGACTTACAAAAGTGTATTTACACAAGTAGAATACATGAAGGGTTCGCAAAGAAGACTTCATCGCCTTCGCTTCCTCCTTCTTTTTCTTCTTCACTCTGTCGAACTCATCAACTCTCTTCCTTTTTCGGATGAGTTTGTCTTTCATTTTTCTTCTTGCCTTTTCACGGCCTCAACATTCTTCCTTTCCACTTCCAGATTTGCCACTTCATCATACCCAGCCCGGTAGATCCTCCCCTTCTTTCCGGGATCTACATATTCGATATTCTTGGGTCTTGGGCGAGGTCGAGAGCCTCTTCCTCCACCAATTCTTCCTCCTCCTCCTCGGGTGTGTACTTCACTGAGTCTTACGCTTTTGGTGAATGGTCATTGGTAGTCTGTGCTTATCAACTTCTTCGCACAATGTGAGACCATTCTCCGGTCACGAGATCCCAGGCTTGGGCTAGTGACATCCCTTGGAAACAAATTGACCTTGATTCGAGCGTCTTGAATTCTTCAACCGATCTTGCTCGGATCCATTGTTAGGAATAGCATCCGAGCTTTCCCTGAATGCCACCATATTGTTTCATCACTTCTTCGATCGGGGAATCTGTCTTCTTGTCGAACTCCATCATCCCTTCTTCGATGATTCGCATTGTTCTACGACATTGGCACAAAGAGAGTGCTCAATGGGTAGGGTTATGGGGAGTTTACTCAAGATGGAGGTCAGAATTTGACCTTCTTGAGGGGTTTCAACTATCATTAACGTCAAATCCTTCGAACATTCCCCCTCACCGCTTTTCCCTTATTCTCACCGTCATCATCTTAGTTGCAGATTCTTTCAACTTTTCTTCTTTTAATCTCCTTAGGGAATCCTCTTCCCCTTTTTGGCATCATCAAAAGAAAGAGGACCCGGAAACATGCCTGCGAGCATAAAGTCGAGTCTCTTGCGAGAGCGGAATTCTGTTTGGAGTCTGTGCGGCATAAGGTTTTGAAATTCGAGCGAGTGGCCTTGGACTCGGCTACCACCAACTTTATTTCAGCCATAAGAAGGCTGAATTTGTCATTCATAGAGTTCTCGTGGCGCATAATTTCGTTTCTCTCGAATTCTTGCAACAACTCCATTTCTGTCTTGTGAGATGCATGCAACCTTTCAATGTATTCCCGCATTTGGTGCCTGATCACAATGTTATCAGCGCTCCAGAAAAGCATTCTATTATATAGTGCCTTGAAATAGCAAACTTGCTCGAGTCGCATGACACTTTACTGTTGAGACCACTCCCTGATCCTTACCACTATCCCTCTCAAATTTGCTGTGAGGGTGGCATCTCTATTGTCCAGTCGTAAGTCTAGTGAGGCTTGGTGTCGTTCGATCTTCTCAATCTCCTCACAGATCTTTTTGAAGACTTCACGAATCTCCGCTGTCTCACTTGATTCAGCTGCGGTCCATTTTGCATCGAAGTCAAAGTCTGCTGGTACAATAGAGTCAGTAGGAATTACGGGATCTTCTCGTACAGTGAATCATCGTTGCTCATTAGCGGTCTCCTGCTCTAGCTCAGAAAAGTTTATAGAAAAAGGAAACACGTTTTGAAAGGCGTCATCGCGCACATATGGGATTGTCTGTGGGGTGTGTGCCTGCGATGACTCAGCTTGATTGATCTCAGCTGCAGTGGTTTCTTCTGATCCTGTCACAACTGTGTGAGCCTGCGACGGTTCTGATGGAGTCGCTACTACTGCAGCTGTGGGAGCCTGCGCAGATGACTTGGTTTCAACTGGGGCTTGAGAAACTTGTTGCCCAGCTGACTGAGCCTCAGCTGTCTTAACATCTTCTTCGGTCTCAGTAGATTTCTCTAAATGAATTACCTAATCCTCTGCTACATCATCAACGTCATCGGATGAGGATGAGATTTGCGGGGTTGGCTCATCATCGAAGTTAAAATTCTGACGAGCATCTTTGTCACTTAGATGGCTCGTAGTTTTGAGAACATCCTCAGCTGGGTCCTTTGGATCTGCAACAAGAGTGGACTCAACTTTATCTTGGATCCCAGAAATAATGTATCAAGGTTCTCCGGGAGTCATGAAGTGTGCTTATCTCCTTCTCAATTTCGCCGCTTTGAACAGGAGGAATGTTCTGTGTTTCGCACTTACCTAGGGAAGTCTCAACCTCCCTTAGGCCTTCAATACCTCCAAAGCCAGACTCAATCTGCTGCGAGGCCTTCAATATTCCCTTCGATCACATCTGTATTAGGGTCTTGGACCGTGGCATCCATAGGAGTCTCAACCCCTAGGATTGCACTTTCATCGCCCCGAGTGTTAACTCCCGGGGCATCTCCATCCTGTGCCTCGACTTTGTAAGAATAGTGCCACCAGCCCTTCAAATCAAATGATATTTCAGCTGGGACAGACAACTGTCCGAGCCTCGTTAATGTCACTCTGTGTGTTTCTTTCTCGTTTCCACTTTGCCTCCTTGCTTCAAATTTGAGTCATCTGCAGCATCCTCCAACCCCGCGGTGGAGAGAGTTCCCCCGGTGGCACACCGGTGAGTGATCGATTGTGGGGTCACTCTGCTCCGGACTCGCGGCTTTTTCTTTTGAATGCTCAGCCGGGGCGGGTGGTGAAACACCTTCTTCAGGGTTGGCTCAACTTGGATGCCCATGATCCCGTTTGTGCCAATTCCCTTGACCAATCCTCCGATTGTACCGGGGGCGTGGGCTGCAGTGATGTCCGAGGCAATCTGCCGCACCACTCCCAGCGGTCGATTTGCGGGAGAGATTGTGAGGACTCTCCGGTCTTTCAAACGATTCTTTGCTCATGTAATTGCCTGGATTCCCTCATAGCTTCTTTGCATGTCCGACTTCTCTGCTGCAACAGTGGGATCCTCATCACTTTCTCGAGTACATATCTAGATGTGTGTGAGTGTGAGATGGAGAGTTTTTGAATTCACACATCTTGGCCTTTTCTAGGACACGGGCTTCCTCTTTCACTTTGTCTTTCTCATCTCGCTTTAATGATGCAGAGGATGTCCATCTGATTGTCTTCGTCAAGGGCACGTCGAGCAGTCGAGACCCCAAGAAATCGAAGCAACTCTTCTTCTTCCTCAATGTACCTGGGTGAGCAAATTGCACCTTGAGTGATCAAGTTTCCACGCTCCAATCTCGTAGTCGTCTTTGGATATCCGGATACAATGGAGAATACATGACAACATCATCATCCCCATCTTCACCATCTCATTTCTCCGGATTGAAGACAAGAGGTTATGCTCCTCCTCGCCTTCAAAGAAAGATCGATGGCGGTGGAGAGACAACTCTTTCAACTATGGGTTCGATTGTCTCTGCTTGCCTCACTATCCTCGCCTATCTTTTTTCACAAACTAGGTCTTGATGAGCCTCTACCGATCACCCTCAATGACTTGGCGATACATCTATAACTTTGGGAGACTCGCTCTTCTAGATTACAACAAAGAATCTCAACTTGTGGCTCCAAATGAGTAACAAATTCAACTTTCTTTTCAAGCTCGATTTCTTGAAAAGTCTTCTTCTTTTTGGTCCGAACTAGAGGGACTTCTAGTTCTTCTTCTTCTTCCGATTCTTTGGCGGTGGGGGCCGGGAATCCTTCTTAGAGGAGCTACCTTCCTCAACTTGGTAGTCCTTTTCTTTCGTATGGATGGAGAAGGGATTTGGGTTTCCTTCTCGGCCTCGCCGCGAGCGGGAGACTGTTTGCACGGGCAGCGACTCGGCTGCAGGGGAATCGAGCATTTTTTTCTTAGCCGCAGGGGCAACCTTCTTCTTCGAATGAGGGATAACAAGCGTGTCCTTGGGGTCACCGATTCCCCTCACTCGTGTCCGCCTTCTCTGCATGGGCTCTCTTAGGGCACTAGATAGGTTAGCCCGAACATGTTTTTGTTGACATTGAAGGGTTTTCCATTCCGAAGGGAATACCTTCACTTCCACCAGGTGGCCAATCACGAGGCCATATCCAAGATATCCTCCAAAGGATCCATTCTCCTTGAACGCCCTATTCATTACATTCGGTAGAGTCTGGCTTTGTACGAACCTAGCCTGTTTACTTTCTTGCCTGCATGATCGCAACCATGACGACCCGAAATTAGTCTTTGATAGTTGGTTGAAGTCCGCCAAACTTTATGTCTACACACTTGGAGACGACATCCATCAACTTATGATAGTCGCCCTTCAACAATTTCCTATCGAGATGTGTAGACCACCTTAGCAAAGACACTCTCGGTTTGGCTACCTCTTTTCCACGCAGCAGCCAAATCAACATCGCCTTCATTAGTCTCCTTCATGCCTTCCGATGGCAAGCAAGCAAAGCGTTGCTCATGAGGTCCTTAGCACAAATCTTTATTTCCTTGCTGTTGACAGAAGACTTGATTTATTCGTCCTGTACTTCTGCGTTTACATAAAACATCGCTACCTCCTCGAGATAGGTATGTGAGTATTCCATGGTTAGAAAAGCTTTGAGGCCTGACTTTTCTAACATTTCTGCAATTTTTAGAACAAGGGTTTCATCAACGCCTGTTTTATCATTCCATCAAAATCCACCGAAGCGCCGGTGTGGATTTGCTTTGCGAGCTTTGCGTAGTCGTGAGTTGGTGCCATTTTTGCTTGAGATAGTCTCTGAAAGAAACAAAGAATTTCAATTTTAAAAAGTAGGGTTTTGCAAAGAATTTCTTTTGCTGGTTTGAAGATGTTTGTACGCATGAGGAGAGAGACAAAGCTAATTTTTGTTTATATATGACTTGAAGAGACAGATTAGGGAATTTGAATTATTTGATCAAGATCAACAGTTAGGATCAAGTCTTGAAAACCGCATTATCTCTCCATATTTAATGCGACAGCATTTATATCCAATCATGGACATAATTGCAGCTTTTTCCTCGTTTTGCGTGATCATGTCTGATGCTTAATAATAAACCGTTCCCGCTTCTTTAAAACGACATCGTTACGAATAATTTGACATTTCCAGCTCTCTTCTTTAAAATAACTCAGCTCCTTGTCTTGACTTAACTACGCTGACAGCTAACTCAATGCAGTTGTGTATCCGGCTTAGCTGTTTCACTTAGTGATGTGAAACTTGTTTCTTTTGATATTTCTTTCCTTCTTTCCAAGCTATGTTGAATCTTCTGAACTTCTAACTCAGCTCAATTAATCCCAATTCATTCTTGAGTTCTTCAAATCGTGATTCATATAATGGCTTTGTGAAAATATCACTATCTGCTTCTCAGTTGAGATATATTCCAATGTGATATCCTTCTTTTCAACATGATCTCTTATGAAATGATATCTGACATCAATATGTTTTGTCCTTGAGTGTAATACTGGATTTTGAGTGATTGCTATGGCACTCGTGTTATCACACATAATTGGAATTTCTCTTTCTTCAACATCATAATCTCTCAGCTGTTGTCTCATCCAGAGAATTTGTGCACAACAAATTGCCTGCTATGAACTCGGCACAGGTGGATGTTGCAATGGAATTTTGTTTCTTGCTGAACCATGAGATAAGTTGATTTCCAAACACTTGACAAGTACCATATGTGCTTTTTCTGTCGATTCTGCAACCAGCATAGTCTGAGCATCCCATTAGCTTGAATCCTCCTTCCTTTGGATACCACAAGCCAACTCCTTGGCTTCCTTTTAAATATCTCAGGATTCTCTTAACTGCAGTCATGTGACTTTCCTTGGGTGCTGATTGAAATCTAGCACACACACCAAAGGCATAGGTGATGTCTGGCCTACTTGCAGTTAAGTACAACAGAGATCCAATAAGGGCTCTATATCTTGTTTGGTCAACATCTTTTCCTTCTGTGTCCATGTCCATCTTGGCTGATGTGTTCATGGGGATTTTTACTGAGGATTTTTCTTCCATCCCAAACTTCTTCATTAGATCCCTTGTGTTTTTTGTCTGATTTATGAAGGTTCATTCTTCCATTTGTTTGACTTGAAGACCTAGGAAGAAAGTTAGTTCTCCCATCATACTCATCTAAAATTTCCCTTGCATGAGGTTTGAGAATTTTGTGCATATCTCTTTATCTGTGGAGCCAAAGATGATGTCTTCCACATAAATTTGAAATAATAGAATGCTCTTCCCATCTTCAATTCTGAATAGTGTTCTATCAACTTTACCTTTTGTGAATCCATTGCCAATTAGAAATTGTGACAATGTGTCATACCATGCTCTTGGAGCCTGTTTTAATCCATAAAAAGCCTTTTTCAACTTGTAAACCATATCTCCACCGCTTTTTGTTCAAATCCTGGAGGATGCTCAACATATACTTCTTCTTCCAATAATCCATTTAAGAATGCACTCTTTACATCCATTTGGTATACATCAAAATTCTTGTGGGCAACATAAGCTAGGAACATCCTAATTGCTTCCAATCTTGCAACATGTGCAAAGGTTTCATCAAAATCTATGCCTTCTTCCCGATAATATCTTTTGGCCACCAATCTTGCCTTATTTCTAACAACAATGCCTTCTTCATTCATTTTGTTTCAGATACCCATTTTGTTCCAATCACATTTTGATGGGTTGGTCTCTGCACTAATTCCCATACTTTGTTCCTTTCAAATTGATTCAGTTCTTCTTGCATGGCTTGAATCCAATGTGTGTCATCCAATGCTTGAGACACATCTTTTGGCTCTATTTGGGAAATAAAACAAGTAAACATTGCTTCATGTCGTGCTCTAGATCCGGTTCTTATGCCATCTCTTACATATCCAATAACTAACTCGTGGATGGTCTCTTACCCATCTTACATCGGGTTGGAGCAAGTCACCGGTGCGCTTGTCTTCCACCGAGTTGTTCTGTACATCTCTTTCGCCTTCATTCACCGTAGTTCCTCCAGTTGTCCTTGTGGCTTAGCTGTTTTATCTTCATCTGAGTTAAGCTCTCTTATCTCAGCTTTAACATAAGGACTTTTCAACAGGGGTGATTGAGTCTGCTTATCAGCTGATTCTTCAATATCTTCTTCATTCATGTTTGGTTCATCAAAGACCACATGAATTGATTCTTCTGTGACCATAGTCCTTTTGTTCAACACTCTATAGGCTTTGCTTTCACCGAGTATCCCAAAAATATACTCTCATCAGCTTTGGCATCAAAAGCCTTCAAATTATCTTTGCCATTGTTGTGAATGAAACATTTACTTCCAAATATCCTGAAGTACCCAACATTTGGCTTTCTCCCGTCCGCATTTCATAAGGAGTCTTGGTTAATTGCCTCGTTAATCATGCATCTATTTTGAGTATAACATGTTTGTGTTAATGGCTTCACCAAAATCGTTTTTGGCAATCCAAATACCTTCAAACTAACATGGTCCTTGTAGCTTCTTTGAGAGTTCTGCTCCTTCTTTCACTCTCCATTTTGTTGTGGAGTTCTTGCAAAGAGATAACTCATGAGAAATACCATTCTCTATGCAATATCGAGTGATTATTCCATTCACAAACTCGTTCCTCTATCTCGATCTTATTTTTATGATAGGTTGACCCTTTTCATTTTGAACTTTCTTCATCACCGAGGTAACTTCCGTTTCTTTCTTTTTACACATGAAAATGGTCCATGTATATCTTGAATAGTCATCTACTATCACCGAGTGTATTTATTTCCACTTATGCTTGCTTGCTCAATCGGTCCAAATAAATCCATATGTAGTAGGTGCAGGATTCTTGTTGATGAAGGAGTTGTCTTTTCCTTGAAAGATGATTTGATCTGCTTTCCCATTTAACATGCATCACATACACTTTCCTTTTTGTCTTTTGAGTCCGGTAATCCTTCAACAAGATGACTTCTAGCAAGCTTGTTGATTGTCTTAAAGTTCGTGGACTCGACTTCTTGTGCCATAACCAACTTGATTCGGTTGTGCTCCTTGCTAGTAGACAAGTTCTTGGTGTAGCAAAGAGACCAATCTACCGTATACATATTCTTCTGCTTGTTCCTTGCAAGACAACTTCATTTGATTCCATGTGCTTAATTTGACAATCCCCATATTGAATCCAACATTGTAGCCTTTATCACATAGTTGACTTATGTTTGAGCAAATTAAAGTTGAGTCCTCAACATAAGCAACATCCGTGATCTCTAGTCCATTCTTCTTGATAGATCCAATTCCTTTTGATCTTTCCCGAGCTTCATTCCCTCCAAATATGACTTTAGCACCTTTGATTTCTTTGAATTTTGACAGTTCTCCTTATTTCATGTCATATGCCTGGAGCGACCACTATCCATATACCGGATGTCTCGGCACTCTGCCCCCCTCGTATCCGCAATCAAGGAAATTAATTTTTAGGCACCCGTACTTGTCCTGGTCCCGAGGGGTTAGTGCTATAAGATGATCCAACCAACCTATAGCCAAAGGACTTGACTCTAAGAGGTTGCCATCTATCGCTGCCATAATCATAGTGCACATTTGCAAATTGCTTGGGGTTTTTAAGTTCATACAACTCTGTCTCTTTTCTCGTATACCTCTGTGTGTGTTTTAGCAATTGCTTTCTTGGGATAGTTGTGATATTTCTGAGTGTAGTGCCTGGGTGCATATGTGTGCTTATAATAGCTCTTTTCCCTTTGGAATGACCTTTGCCGAGGTTTAGGTCTTTGCCATTAAGGCTTGTGTTCCATTGATCTTTGCTGATATTTTACATTGTACCAATCAGCTTGTGTTAGGAAATTTATTATTTAGATTTTGATGAATGCCATGTAAAACTTAGATTAGAATGTTGGCACCCCATTTTCCTTGTAATTTTCATTGTAATAGATAAGGCTGATCGAGTGAGTCAAGTCGGCTATGCCTGGAAATACAAGAAGTCAATCAAGAAGTGAAGTGAAGACTCACGAGAACAACTGAGTATGGCCAACATAGAAGATCAAGGACTCGATCAAGACGTAATGTGATTGAGGGACAAATGTGAAAGAGTCGATTAAGTCAATCCAAGAAGCCAAGTCACAAGTTGAAGTGACAGATGAGTCCTTCAATCATTGGAGCAGACTCAAGTCACCTGGGGAAAAGGCAAACCGAAAGAGGAGTTAATCAAAAATAATCCGTTGCACGTAAGTCAAAAACATTACTTAAATAAGTAATACTTCCATGCTTTGCCAGTGTCTTAAAGTGCTCGACCCTAGAAGCGTGCAAAAGGAATAAACCAATGGGAAGCACTACACCTCGTGTCAAAACCTAAAAAGTCAGTACATTCATTTAATACGAGGAAAGGTCTACATCTTAAGATCAAGACCAAGAAAAGACAAGCCAACGAACACTAGTGACTTTTGAAAACCAAATTTATCTCTTCAACGGCGATTTTTGAAAGTTCACTATAAAAGGCCGAGGAATTTCATTGAGAAAAGGTTACTTGAACCACGAACGAACAAGCTTTATTCAAATCAGTAACTCGCAAAATATTCTCAAGATATTCAATCAAAATCCTCAAGCCTCGAATCTCGAAGGAAATCGATCCAACACAAAGTCGTGAAGGAAAGACAACTTCAAATCTGTTGAAGAGAAAACTTTTGAAGAATCAAAAGGGGTCTACTTTCCAAGAAGGATTGTAGGAAGGTTCAAGGTCGAACCAATCTCAAGTTATTGGAGGCTTCGTGATTAAATCCAAGAAGCTTGAGAAAGTGAGTCAAGTAGCAAGGCAACGCCTGAAAGAAGCCGAGTCGGATGAGAAGCCACTGTGTGACCAAGGCATCTCCAGATCGAGTCCAAGGAGCAAGTCACCGCATGATCAAGACTTGTCTCTAGGCCGATAATCACTTTGTGAACTCGATCATTACTTAGTGGATTCCTCCGGGAGTTGGAGAAGAGAGGAGTAGAAGAATTTTCCCATCTTCAACCTCTATAAAAATTACTTGTGTCATTTACATTTCAAAGATATTTACATTTCGCACAATCATTATATATCTGGATAATTTGCCAATCCAACTGATAAATAACTAAGTGCTAAATCAAGTGTTAAAACAAAGTTAAATCAAATTCAAGGGTGTTAAGTCTTCTCAATGAAAAACTCATCACACCAAGTTAAGGTTTAGACTAAACAAACAGTTATTCTATCAACAAACTCTATCGAGTCCGTTGAGTGGCTAACTCACGATTAACTAACTTAGCTGTCCCTCAAGGACATAATCGTGAAATTAACTCGTAATATTTCAAAAGGACTAAAATCAAAAAGTTGGTAAGGTTTATTCAACCCCCTTCTAAACCTTACTCACAACCCTTGGGACCTATAAGTGGTATAAGAGCGGTTGGTTCATTGAGCCTTCCACACTGTTCTCAACTAGATCTCCAATCTTTCAAAGAAACTTTTAACACTTGCTCTTTTAAAAGTTATTTTTATTCAGCAAAGTTATTATCATGGAAGCAAATTTGACACGCATTCCTATGTTCACTATTGAGGAATTTGATGACTGGAAAATTCGTATGCAGGCCCATCTATCTACTTTACATGATGAAATGTGGATAGTGATAGAGGATGGGCCACTATAAATACCGAAAGTGAACACAAATCAAGATTTGAGGAGCAAATGCACCAAGGAGAAGAAGGTCAGTAGGCGAGGTAAGACCACCATGGTTGAGAAACCAAGGACTAAGTGGACAAACGAGGACGAAAAAAGATACAACTTGGACAATGTAGCCTAGGACATACTTTACAAAACCTTGGACAAAGCAATGTTCAACAAAGTCAAATCTTGCCAAACCGCAAAACAAATGCGGGATAACTTAACTTTAATTTGTGAAGGATCTCGAGCAAATTAAAGAAAACAAATTGTCTCTGTTCTTTGTGAGAATTTTGAAAATTTTAAAATGCTTGCAGTGAAACCTTGGATCACCGGATGCTAAATTCACTTTGAAATCACAAATGAGCTATCAAAGACTTGGAAAGAATATACACATAAGGAAATGTGTATGAAGATTCTCGAGAAGCCTCCCGGTGAATGGGAAATGAAGGTCATGGCCCTAAGACATTCAATGAACCTCACAACAACATCCAAGCATGAGCTATTCTCGGACCTCAAAGCCTATGATTTGAGCCGAGAAGAAAAGATCAAGAGGAGACAATCTGTACCCAAAACAGTGCACTTATAGTCAAGGATGGAAAAAGAGTCAAGTCAAGGAAGCCATAGACCAGGAGGAGATTGCCCCCGATGGTTAAAAGATTCAACAAGTTCTTCAACAAGAACTATAAAAGAAACAAGGGTGAATCTTCCAGAGACATTCACTCTCCTCCAAGTCAAAAAAGACAGGCCTCCCAAAAGAATCGAGCATCAAAGAGTTGAGTATTAGAAAACGATAACCCAAGAACGGAAAGAGTCGATCAAAGAGCCGAGAACTGTGTGTTGGAATTGCATAACCATGACACTTTGCTTTGTTGATCGTCCCTATCCAATATTCAACAAGTACAAAAATTAAGAAGATAGAAAAGTCTTCGTAGTAAGAAGACAGAAGAAGAAGAAAGCCATGTTGGCTGTTGAGACAACTAAGTCTAAAGAAGCAGCAGACTCAGAGAGTAGTGAAGCTGACTACTCAAGTGATTCTAAAGAAGAAGCAATGATCTGTCTAATGGCTAAAGAACAAGATCAACTGCACTCCAAGAGGATGAGGTACACTCTAACTCATCTCACTCGATTCTAGTGATAGTGAATGTGACACACACACTTCATCACCCACTCGATCTTTATTATTCATTAGGAAAAATGATGAAAGACTTTGAGCATATTAAATCCTCACACATACTACTAAATGAGGAAAACAACCAGTTCAAAAGCCAAAACTCACAGCTGACAAAGGAGCTGAGTACTCTAAGTCACATAGCTAGTGAGAACAAAGAGCTAAAGGCTGAAAATGCCAAACTAATAGCAGAGATAGCTGCTATTGAAAAGAGAGAAAATGATCTTAAAAATGTGATTGCCTCATTTACAAAGGCATCTAAATCATTGGATGACCTCATCATGAGTCAAAAGAATGTGGAGATAAGACAGGCATAGGATTCAATTCCTTTGTGCACAAATCAACTCCCAGAGTGATTTTGGAAAAAGGATCTTCAAGTAATGAAGCATCTCAAAATCCAAAACACCAAATGTTGCACCCACATTCACTCCAAAGCACAATCACAAACAAACGGCCTTAGATATAAAGGAAAAGGAAAATCAAACCGATTGAGTATCTTTGAGAGGATAGCGATAAGAAATCCAGGCAGAGTTCCTCAAAGAAACTCCAAATAGGAAGTACTCTGTGAAGAATAAACAGAGCTACCAAAAACCCTAAGTTTTATCAAAGAAACACTTATGATGGGAATGATAGAAATTACCCGAGTCAAGATGATTGGAATAATGTGAAATATCGGAAAGACCAATGGAATACAAGTCGTAGGTCCCAAGGGGTGTAAGTGTAAGGTTTAGAAGGGGGTTGAATAAACCTTACCAAATTTTCGATTTAATCCTTTTAAATATACGAGTTGATTCTACACAACAGTGTCCTTGATGGACAATCGATTTAGTTAATCAAGAGAGTTAGTCTCTCAACAGATCAAATGAGCCGTTGATGGAATAACTCACCGTTGATTCTAAATTAACTCAACTCGTGGTTTTGTTTTTCAATTGAAGACTTAACACCCTTAAGTTTGATTAAGCAAGAGTTTAGTGCTAGATTTAGTACTAGTATTATCAAGTGGATAGCAAATTTATCAAAGATATAAGCAATTAAAAATGCGAGAATTAAAGTCTTTGAAATGTAAATGACACAATGAAATTTTTATAGAGGTTCAAGATGGGGTAATTCTTCTACTCCTCTCTTCTCCAACTCCCCGGAGGAATCCACTAAGTAATGATCGGTTTACAAAGTGGTAAAAGTCCGTATACAAGTCTTGATCACACAAATGACTTGATCCTTTGGGACTTAGTCCGAGACGCCTTGATCACTCACTCGGCTTCTCTTACGACTCGCCTTCTTCACAGGCAGCGCACTTTTGCTACACACTCACTTGCTCAAGCTCTTTGGATTTGATCACGAAGCCCTCCAAAAGCTTAAGACTTGGTTCGACCTTGAACCTTCCTACAATCCTTCGTGGAATGTAGACCCCTTTTCTTCAAAAGTTTCCTCTTCAACTCGATTGAAGTTCTATTTCCTTCACAGTGAGTGTTGGATTGATGTACTTAATCAGTAATGTAGGCTTGAGGGTTAATCTTGAATGATTTGAGAGTATTTCGGTTATAGTTTATTTGATTTCTTTAATGTTCGCGTTCGTACTTCTCTCGAGTCATTCCTCGGCCTTTTATAGTGATCTTTCAAAAATTTGCCCGTTGAAGAGATAGGCTTATTTTTGAAAGTCACTTGCGCCGTTGGCTTGTCTTGTTGCGATCCTTGGAATTGCCATTTCCTCGTATGAATTGTTCTATCACCTTTTCGAGTTCGACACGATGTAGTGCTTCCCATTGGTTCATTCCTTTTGCACGCTTCGGGACCGAGCACTCCGAGAAAGGTGGTATGGAGATATTACTTGTTTAAGTAAATCTCTTGATTTACGTGCAACAAATCTTTTTACGCTTATCTCGACTTGACCGCATTTCCTTGCTTTCCCAGGTGACTTAGAGTCGACTTCCAATTATTGGATGACTCTTCCGTCACTTCAACTTGAGACTTGGCTTTTCTTGAGTTGACTTGACCGATACTCCACTCACCGCATCTTAGTCGCTTCTTCAAGATGGAGTTCTCGTCTACTCTTCTTTGCCATACTCACTTGTCTCTCAGAGTCTTCCTTCCATCTTGATTGTCTTCTTGCATGTTAGGGCGTAGGCGACTTGACTCGGCACGGCTCTAATTGTTACAATGCATTTTACAACAAAAATTGGGGTGCCAACTTTCTATTCTAAGTTTTACATGGCATTCATCAAAATCTAAACAATAAAATTCCTAACACAAGCCTAACCTAGAACTCAAAAAGGTCATTCCAAAGGCAAAAGAACTATTATGAGCACACATCCGCACCCGGACACTACACTCAAAAACATCACAACTACCCAAAGAAGGCAATTGCTAAAACACACACACACAGCATACAAACAAAAGAGATAATTGTATGAACCTAAAGCCCCCAAGCAATTTGCCAAAGTGAGTTATGATTATGGCACGATAGATGTCAACCTCTTAGAGTCAAGTCCTTTAGCTATAGGTTGGTTGGATCATCTTATAGCACTAACCCCTCGGACCTGCACAAGCATGAGTACCTAAAAACTAATTTCCTTGATTGCAAGTTCAAGGAATACAGTGAGTGCCAAGGAACCTGGTACATGGATAGTGGTTGTTCCGGACATATGACAGAAACAAGAAAAATCATCAGATTCAAGGAGATTAGAGGCGCAAAGTCATATTTGGAGGAAATGAAGCGCCATGGGAAATAAAGGCACTGGATCCATCAAGAAGAATGGATTAGAGATCACGATGTTGCTTATGTTGAGGACTCAACTTTAACTTGCTCAACATAAGTCAACCTTGTTTATATAGGCTATAATGTTGGATTCAATATGGGAGTGTGCCGATTAAAGATATCAATCAAATGAAATAGTGCTACAAGGATCCGCATGAGAAGAACATGTATGTAGTAAATCGGTCTCGCCACACCAAGCACTGTCATAGCAAAGAGCACAAATGCCGAATCAAATTGGATGTGGCACAAGAAGTTGAGTCATCTCAATTTCAAAACAATCAACAAGCTTGCAAGGAGTCATCTTGTGGAAGGATTTCCGGACTCGGCGTAAAGAAGGAAAGTGTTTGTGATGCATGCCGATGGGAAAGCGATCAAATCTTCATTCAAAGAGGCCTAGTCTGCGTCAACAAGGATATTACATCCATTGTATATGGACTTATTTGGTCCATTGAACCAAATAGCATAAATGGGAAGAAATACACCTTAGTGGTAGTAGATGACTATTCAAGATATACATGGACAATCTTCATGTGCAAAAAGAAGGAAACTTTGCGAAAACTACCTCGGTGATGAAAAGAGTTCAAAATGAAAAGAGCCAAACCATTATAAAGATAAGGTCGATAGAGGAACCGAGTTTGTCAATGGGATAATAACTCGATTTAATCGAAAATGGTATTGCTCATGAGTTATCGGCCGGAAAGAACTCCACAAAGAGAATGGAGTAGGTTTGAAAGAAGAAACAGAACTCTCAAGGAAGTTCAAGGACCATGTTAGTTGGTTGGATTACCTAAGAGATTTTGGGTCGGTTATCAACACCGCATGCTATACTCAAAATAGATGCATGATAAATAGACAATGACAAAGACTCCATATGAAATCGAACAAGAAGAAAACCAAGTGTTGGGTACTTGAGAATATTTGGATGTAAATGTTTCATCCACAACAATGGCAAGGATAATCTAAAGGCTTTTGATGCTAAAGTCGATGAAGGTATCTTTTTGGGATACTCACCGAAAAGCAAAGCCTATGGAGTATTGAACAAGAGGACTATGGTCACGTAAGAATCTATTCATGTGGTTTTTGATGAGCCCAATGTGAATGGAGAAGACATTGACGAGTTAGGCGATAAGTCAATCACCAACTATGCGAAAGAGTCCTTATGTTGAAGTCAAGCAAGAGTAATCAACCAAGATGAAGATGAGATAGTCAATCTCAAAGACAATGGAAAATTTGCAAATGAATGATGATGAAAGAGCTGCTCAAGACAACACACCAAGACGGTGAACCCGGTTGACTTGCTTCAACCTTATGTGAGATGGCCGAGAGACCATCCACCAAAGCTAGTCATTGGAGATATGAGAGATGGAATGCCTCCGTGTTCTTTCAAGATGTTCATGATTCGGCATCCATTCTACCTTCCACTTCCTTCATCCCTCGCTTCAATAGTTTTTCTCTTATCACCATGGATATAGCAGAGTGTTGGAGTGGCGAGTCACAGGAGTTTGTCGCTTATAATGTCACCGTGACAGACCTTGTTGGGGTTTGTGCAATCATCAAAGTCACATCCGTCGACCCTTCCC
Source organism: Rehmannia glutinosa (assembly GCA_016081115.2). Taxonomy (NCBI): domain Eukaryota; kingdom Viridiplantae; phylum Streptophyta; class Magnoliopsida; order Lamiales; family Orobanchaceae; genus Rehmannia; species Rehmannia glutinosa. The sequence goes on along the minus strand of JABTTQ020001829.1, from coordinate 503,692 downwards.
CCTCAACAAGCTTTCCTTTCTTTTGTTTCAAGACTTCTCAACTGATTTTCCCTTCTCACCGCTCCTTTCTTCTCGGCTTGATTTTAGCGCATAAAGGTATTCCTCTTCCCCCTTTTTGGCATCATCAAAGGATAGAGAACCCCAGGGAACATCTTTGGCAAGCATGAAGTCGAGTCTTCGATGGTTGAGTTACGCCGAGTCCGTGCGTTGTATGCAAACGGAATTCGGATCGAGTGGCGTTGGATTCTCACGAAATCGGCTTCATCTCACCATGAGAAGGCTGAATTTTCTAGTCATGTGTTCTTCCAAACGCTGTAGATCATTTGTATTTTGCTCACGCAGAGCTTTATCTCGGCAAAGTGAGCTTCATGCATATGCTCAATATGTTCTCTCACTTCGTTTTTGCATCAACATTTTCACTCTCCATACCAAAGACTTGTTGAACAATGTCCTGAAGAATCGACTTGTTCCACACGCATTGTTTCTTCTTTGTTGCCACCATTCCTTATCCGAATCAATTATGCCTCTTAAATCACCGTAAGGTTGGCATCTCTCGTTGTCGATCGCATGTCCAAAGAGGCCTGATGCCTCTCCATCCGTTCAACTTCGCAAAATAGTGCCTTGAACACCTCTCGAACTTCACCGATTCTTCCGCTGGTGATGGCCATACAACATCAAAGTCATAAGCGGTGGAACAATGGTGCCCGATGAAAAGACGAGGCTGTGCCGTGATAGCGTGCGCGTTCATTCTCTCGACTCTTCATGGAGGTCGGGTACCTCCGAGAGAAAAAGGAAAGGATTCTATAAAGATTCATCACCGCCCACCGGGATTTGTTCGATGATGAGCGGTGCGCGTGAAGTTCTTTTAGGAATCGACCTGCTGCCGACTTGAGGGGCTGCGCAGGTGGTCTCCGGTTCAATTCACCGGGTTTTGTTGTGAAGTAGACCCGAAACTTGCCGAGCCTCAACACTGTCTTAACAAACTTCGTTGGTCTCGGTGATTTTTCCATTTCAATGGCGACTGGTCCTCGGCCTTATCGTAAGCGTCATCGGACGATGATGAGATTTCCATTGGTGGCTCATCATCAAAGTTAAAAGTTTGACGAGTAGTCTTGGGATCGACTTGCTCGTGCTCGGAACATCCGCACTGAGTCTTTTGGATTTGTCACGGGGGATGACTCGAACTTTCTTCTTTTCGCCTCCCCGATCCTTAAAAGTGACATCGGGATTGTCCTGGGAATCATGAAGTGCGCTTATCTCCTTCTCGGATGGGTCGATGATAGCGGAGGGATGTTCTCTACATCGCCTTCTTTACCCCGGGAAGTCTCAACCTCCCGTGGGCCTTCAGACCTCCCAGCGGTCTCTCTGCAATGAGGCCTTGTCCTCCCTTTCGACAGTGTCACTGTCTTAGGGTCTTCTATGGTGGCATCCATTGGAGTCTCAACCCCATGGATTGCACTTTCATCGCCCGAGTGTTAACTCCCGGGTCGCATTCCTCAGCGCTCGACCTCGCATCGCGCGTCATTAGCCTTCGAGCAATGGCACCTCACCGAGACAGTCTCAATCGCCTGAGCGTCGTTGATGGCAACTTGCTCAGTTTTCTTCTTGTGTTTGTATTTTCTCTCCTTCGCCTCCTTGATTCGTTGTGGAGTCATCCGCACCATCCTCCGACCTTTGCCGCAGGTGGAGGAGTTTCCCCCTCACCGGCGCACCACCGAGTGACTTGGAATGGGGTCACTCGTCTCCAAACTCCCGGCTGTTTCGATTGAATGTTCAGCCGTTGGGGCGGTGGTAAAACACCTTCAATAGGGGTTGGCTCGACCGGGGTCCCCATTGGCCCAGCTTTCATCGCCACTCCTTATTTCCTTCTTCCGAGTGAGTCAGGAAGTGGTGGCAAAGAACAACAACGATGGCTATTTGTTGAACCACTCCCATTGGATCGATTTCGTACCGTGTTCGAGGACTCTCCTGGTCCCTCCATCGCTTTTGCTCGTGAAGGATTCTCGATTCATGCAATGCTTGCCGATTTGCAACTCTTCAGTAGCAAAGATCATTCTCCCGATCCTTATCACCGCCGGAGAAGACATCAAGGAGAGGATGTGTGTGTTCGTGGTGCCGGAGATAGGCGGATGCTTGCCTTCTCACGTGTCTCGGCTTCCTCCGCCTTTGCTTTTCTCTCTCCTTTTCCTTGAAAATCTGCAGGATGTCTAAGCGATTGTCTTCATCAAGTCTTTGGGAGCACGATGTTTAGTCCAAGGAAATTTAGCGCTTCCTCTTCTTCTTCTATAAACTCGAGCCGTTGGAACTGCTTCCCTTGACTTACTCAACTTCCATTTCCTCCACTCACGCAGACGATTTTGGATGTCCGGGTAAGGTGGAGATAGGATCATTACATCACTATCCGCTCTAGCGGGTTCTTCTTGTGTTTCGGCTATGTGAACTACAAATGTGTCTTCGGGTTGCCTCTGCTGACGCCTTCGAGACTTGGCTGTTTCATCAACTACATCCGAGACTCTACTTCTCCCGGCGATCTCCCAGTGTCTGCTCTAGGCGAGTGGGGTCGACTCACCGGTTTCTCCAAACTCGGAGCGCTTGATAATTCGTCTTCGTCTCCTAGTTTGTACCGAGGGATTTACGTTGAGAGACGGTGTCTTCGAGTCTTGAGCGGCGGGGCCGTCTTGGTGTCTTTTTCTCGAGGAGCAGCCATCGTGGCTTCTCGGTTCTCCTCTTTGACGATCGGAGAAGGTATTTGTGAGTCCTTCTCGACCCCCGCTAGCAGGGCGGGAGACACGGCTGCTGGGCGGTGACTCTAGCTGCGGGCGAGAGCATGTTTGTTTTCTTTCTTTGCAGGCGTGATCTTACTTAGCTGCGGGCGACTTTCTTCTTTGGAGAGGAAATAGTCAGTATCTTGAGGTCACCGATTCCCCCCTCACCGTGTCGCTCTCTTGGCATAAGCTCTCTTCTCGTGCGCGCCTGAGAGGTTTGCTCAACATCCTCTTGTTAACATGGAATGCCTTCCCATGTCTAAGAGGACTCCTTTCACCTCCATTAGCCGGCCAATCACTAGGCCATATCCTAGGATCCTCCAAATGTGCCATCTTCCTTGAAGGATTTATTCCCCACGTTAAGCAGAGTCTGCATTGTGACAAACTCAGCCGATTTATCTTCTTTTCTCGATGATTGCAGCCATTACAATCAGCTTTGCCTTTGACTTTGTTTGGTCAAAGCGCAAATTTGATGTCGATACATTTGGCAACTATGTCCAACACTTGTGATAATCCTCCTTCAATCTCTTGTTTGTCAGATACACTATTTTATCAAAGAAAGTCGGGCTTGGCTATTTCTTTCCAAGCATCAACCAGGTTGACATCAACCGTTAATCTCGATGCTCCCTCTCATTGGTAGTGAGCAATGTTCACCAAATCCTTGGCGAGATAGTCACCGCTTTCCGCGTGAACAGATGACTTTATTCCTTCATCGTGAATCTCGGATTCATGTAGAATTGTGCGACTTCCTCCACATATGTCATCGGATATTCTAACGCCATAAACGGTTTCCCGAACGTTTCCAACTTTTCAGCGTGATTTTCTTCACTAGGATGTCGTCGGACCCTGTTTTACCATTAAAATCGAAATCCACCGTAGAGCCGGTGTGGATTTGCTTTCCTAACTTGGTAAAGTTATAAGTTGGTGCCATTTTTCAGGATTATATCGAAGAAAAACTCGAAAATTGATTTGAAGATTGATAGGGTTTCGAGAGAAGTTTTTGCCTTTGCTTTTGAGAGAAAGAAATGAATAGTTTTAGAAGTGTGAGAGAGAAACGGACGAAAATGGTTTAAATATGGTTTATGAAAGGGCGTGCGGTGGTTTTTGAAATGTGATCGAAATCAACGGCTTAGATTTTGCACGCCTATTTAGCATTTAATGTCTCGTATTTAATGCGGCGATTTATATCCAATCATAAGCTTGGTGTGCGGCTTTATGTCCGTACACATCATCATTATCTTTGACGTATTTCTTAAAACATTCCCGCTTAGTCAAAACGATCGCGTTTTTGTCACTTTGCTTATAAGTGACTCAACTTATTCTTTAGGCGATTTAACTCTACTTCTCACGTTCTCTTAGTGACTCAAATATCACCGACTTGTAGTCATTTGTCTTCCGATATATCTGGTGATTCTCGAGTGATTTACGTGTTCACTCTTTTTCACCTCCTTTTCTGTTCCATTTCTTTTCTTTGATTCTTCTCGTGTCTCAACTTAGTTCAATTAATCCCAACTCATGTTTGAGTTCTTCAAATCTTGACTCACATAATGGTTTTGTGAAGATGTCGGCTAGTTGTTTATCGGTTGAGATATATTCCAGGATGATGTCCTTCTTTTCAACATGATCTCTTATGAAGTGATATCGACATCAATGTGCTTTGTTCTTGAATGCAACACGAGATTTTGAGTGATTGCAATTGCACTTGTGTTATCACACATGATTGGAATTTCTTTTCCTCAATTTCATAGTCTCTCACCTTTGTCTCATCCATAGGACTTGGGCACAACAATGATTGCCCGCAGCTATGTATTCTGTCACTTTGTAGGAGGTGGCTATTGAATTTTGCTTCTTGCTAAACCAGGAAATTAGCCTTTGTTTCCTAGCATTTGACATGTGCCTCGAAGTGCTCTTCCTGTCCACTCTGCATCCAAAGATAGTCGAGAATCAATAGCCAATTAGCTTGAATCCTCCTTCCTTTGGATACCATAGGCCTACTTCTTGGCTTCCTTTCAAGTATCTCAAGTATTCTCTTAGTCTGCATCATATGGCTCTCTTTTGGAGCAGATTGAAATCTTGCACATACACCTACAACAAAGGTGATGTCCGCCCGCTTTTGTGAGATAGAGCAATGATCCAATAAGTGCTCGTATCTTGTTTGATCTACAGGCTTACCATCTGCATCCATGTCCATTTTGACTGATGTGTTCATTGGTATTTTTACGTAAGACTTCTCCTCCATACCAAACTTCTTCATTAAATCTCCGGTGTATTTTGTTTGACTTATGAAGGTTCCATCCTTCACTTTGTTTCACTTGGAGTCCAAGGAAGAATGTCAACTCTCCCATCATGCTCATTTCAAATTTACTTTGCATGAGGTTTGAAAACTTTTCACCAACTCTTTGTTTGTGGAACCAAAAATGATGTCATCCACATATATTTGAACAAGCAAGTATACTCTTTTTGTCTTGAATTAAGAAAAGTGTTCTATCTACTTTTCCTTTTGTGAATCCATTTTCGGTTAGGAATTGTGACAAAGTATCATACCATGCTCTGGGTGCTGTTTCAATCCATATAGAGCTTTCTTGAGTTTGTATACCTTATCTCCAAGAGTCTTCTCGCTCAAATCCTGTAGGTTGTTCAACATACACTTCTTCTTCCAATAAACCATTTAGAAATGCACTTTTTACATCCATCGATATACAATGAAATTCTTGTGAGCTGCATAGGCAAGAAACATCCTTATAGCTTCCAATCTTGCTACAGGGGCAAATGTTTCATCAAAATCTATCCCTTCTTCTTGGCAATATCCTTTGGCTACTAGTCTTGCTTTGTTTCTTACCACAAAACCTTCCTCGTTCATCTTATTTCTGAACACCCATTTGGTGCCAATAACATTTTGATGTATGGGTCTTTGCACTAATTCCCATACTTTATTTCTTTCAAACCGATTCAGCTCTTCTTGCATAGCTTGAATCCAATGTGTGTCGTCCAATGCTTGTGACATGTCTTTGGGCTCTATTTGCGAGATGAAGCATGTGAACATAGCTTCTTGTTGAGTTCTGGATCTTGTTTTGACACCTTCTCTTATATCTCCAATGACAAGTTCTCGTGGATGGTCTCTCGCCATCTTACATCAGGTTGGAGTAAGTTAGGCTGGGTTCGATCGTCTTGGAGCGTGTTCTGGTCGCCTCTCTCGTAATCACTTAGCCGCAAATTTTCCGATTGTTTTTGAGATTCAGCTATCTCATCTTCTTCCGAATTGATAATTCCGACTTCACTTGAAAGATAGGGACTTTTCTCGTATGGTTGGATGATTCACTTATCACCTAACTCTTCAATGTCTTCTCCATTTAAATTTGGCTCATCAAATACCACATGAATGGATTCTTCTGCAACCATAGTCCTTTTGTTGAGTATTCTCAGAGGCTTTGCTTTCACCGAGTATCCTAAGAAGATACCTTCATCGACTTTAGCATCAAAAGCCTTTAGATTGTCTTTGCCATTGTTGTGGATGAAGCATTTGCATCCAAATATTCTCAAATATGCAACATTTGGTTTTCTTCCATCCAGATCTCATAGGAGTCTTTGTCACTGTCTATTTATCATACATCTGTTTTGAGTGTAGCAAGTCGTGTTGATTGCTTCACCAAAATCTTTTTGGTAACTCGCCTCACTAACATGGTCCTTTGCTTCTTTGAGGATTCTATTCCTTCTCTCTCAACTCCATTCTCATTTGGAGTCCTTGTGCGATAGTTCATGACCAATACCATTCTCAATACAATCTCGAGTTATTATTCCATTGACAAACTCGGTTCCTCCTCGATCTTATTTTGATAATGGTTTGACTCTTCTCGTTTTGAATCCTCTTCATCACCGTGTGGTAGTTTTTGTAGAGTTTCTTTTCTTCTTACACATGAATATTGTCCATGTATATCTTGAGTAGTCATCTACTACTACCAAGGTGTATTTCTTTCCACTTATGTTGGCTGGTTCCATTGGCCAAATAGATCCATATGAAGCAGATGCAATATTCTTGTTGAGGATGGGCACGTCTTTTCTTTGAATGATGACTTGATTTGTTTTCCTTTCGACATCGTCACATATACTCTCCTTTTTGTATCTTGAGTCCGGGAAGTCCTTCCACAAGATTACTTCGCAAGTTTGTTGATCGTTTTGAAATTCGGTGACTCGGCTTTTTGTGCCCGCCTTGACTTGATTCACTCTTTTTGCTAGTAAACAGTACTTGGTGTTGCGATTGACCAATTCACGACATACATATTCTTCTGTCTACATCCTTGCAAAGACAACTTCATTTGATTCAATATCTTTGATTTGGCATATACCCATGTTGAATCCAACATTGTAGCCCTTGTCACGCAGAGTTGATGATGCTCGATAAATTGAAGTTGAGTCCTTCAACATATGCAACATCTGTGATCTCTAATCCATTCCTCTTGATGGATCCAATGCCTCTTATTTCGCTCGCCAGAGCTTCATTTCCTCCAAATATGACTTTTGCTCCTTTAACTTCCTTGAATTTTGACAGATTTTTCTTATTTCTGTCATATGTCTAGAACAGCCACTATCCATGTACCAGGTTCCTTGGCACTCACTGTTCCTCAACCCGCAATCAAGGAAATTAAGTTTTAGGTACCCATACTTGTGCAGGTCCTGAGGGGTTAGAATTGTAAGATGATCCAACCAACTTATAGCCAAATGATTTGACTCTAAGGGGTTGCCATCTATCAATGCCATAATCATAATTAATCCTGCAAATTGCTTGGGGATTCTAGGTTCATACAAATTGTCTCTTTTGTCCGTATGCCCGCATATGTTTTTAGCAATTGCCTTCCTTGGGTAATTGTGGTGTCTCTGAGTGTAGTGCCTAGGTGCATATGTGTCTTGATGAAAGCTCTTATACTTTTGGAATGGCCTTTCTTTGAGTTCTAGGCCTTTGCCATTTGGGCTTATATTCCATAAGTCTATCTTTGAAGGTTCACAAGATTCCAATCGGCTTGGCTTGGATACTTTCTACCATTCCCATCATATGTATTTCTTTTATGGATTTTCTACGGGGTTTTTGGTAGCTCGCTTCTTCTTTACTGAGTATTTGTTAGGAATTTTATTGTTTAGATTTTGATGAATGCCATGTAAAACTTAGAATAGAAAGTTGGCACCCCAATTCTTGTTTGTAAAAAGTATTGTAACAATTAGAGCTGGCCAAGGCCGAGTTAAGTCGACTTCGCCCTAACATGCAAGAAGACAATCAAGACTTGAAGGAAAATCACTGATACAGATCTGTTAGTACAAAAAAGAAAGAAGAGCGACAGAACTCGATCGGGTTAAGCGGTGAGATACTGGTGTGGAACATCGATCAAGACAACTTAAGAGAAGCCAAGTCTCAAGTTGAAGTGACAAAGAGTCATCCATGATTGGAAGGCGACTCTAAGTCACCTGGGAAAGCAAGGAAATGCAATCAAGTCGAGATAATCGTAAAAGAACCGTTGCCACGAGAAATCAAGAGATTTACTTAAACAAGTAATATCTCCATACCACCTTTCTTGGAGTGCTCGGTCCCTGAAGCGTGCAAAAGGAATGAACCAATGGGAAGCACTACACCGTGTCGAACTCAAAAGGTGAAGGAACAATTCATACGAGGAAATGGCAATTCCAAGGATCGCAAGCCAACGACGCAAAGTGACTTTCAAAAATAAGCCTATCTCTTCAACGGGCAAATTTTTGAAAGTTCACTATAAAAGGCCGAGGAGTTTGTTTGAGAAATATATATGACACACACGTGAGATAAACAAGCACATTAGAAAAAGCTGAAACAATCTCAATCCTCAAGCCTACATTTCAAGTACATCAATCCAACACTTACCTCGTGAAGGAAAGAGAACTTCAATCGGTTGAAGAGGAAAATATCGAAAACAAGGGGTCTACATTCCAGGAAGGATTGTAGAAAGGTTCAAGGCGTCGAACCAAGTCTTAAGCTTTTGGAGGGCTTCGTGATCAAATCCAAAGAGCTTGAGCAAGTGAGTCAGTAGTAGCAAGGCGCACCGCCTGAAGAAGGCCGAGTCGCACGAGAAGCCGGTGAGTGATCAAGGCGTCTCGGTCGAGTCCCTAAGGATCAAGTCGGCATTTGTTGTGATCAAGACTTGTATCCGGACTTACCACTTTGTAAACCGATCATTACCTAGTGGATTCCTCCAGAGTTGGAGAAGAGAGGAGTAGAAGAATTACCCCATCTTCGAACCTCTATAAAAATTTTATTGTGTCATTTACATTTCAAAGCATTTAAATTCCTGTACTTTTAACTCGCTTATATCCGCGATAAATTTGCTATCCATTTGATAAAATTATAAGTACTAAATCAAGCTCTAAAATCTTGCTTAATCAAACATAAGGGTGTTAAGTCTTCCGCGAAAACAAAACCACGATTGAGTCAAATTATAGCCAACAAATGAGTTACTCCACTAACACTCAACGAGTCTCATTAAGAGATTAACTCTACTTGAGTGACTAATTCGATTGTCCATCAAGGACACAAATGTAGAACTCAGTAGATTTAAAAAGACTAAATCGAAAATTTGGTAAGGTTTATTCAACCCCCCTTCTAAACCTTACACTTACACCCCTTGGGACCTACAAGTGGTATCGGAGCGGTTGGTTCATTGAACCCTCCGCACCGTTATTCTTGAACTAGATCTCCAAACTTTTCAAAGTCTCTTTAGTACTTAAATTTTCAAAACTCTTTTTATCATTAAAAGTCATTATCATGGAAGCAAATTTGACACGCATCCCCATGTTCACTATTGAAGAATTTGATGACTGGAAAATTCGTATGCGAGCTCATCTATCAAAGCATTACATGATGAGATGTGGATTGTGATAGAAGATGGGCCTCTGCAAATATTAAAGGTGAACACATTTGTCGAAGAGTTGCGGTGAAGGAGAAGAAGATCTTTGCTCCCGGACCGTCATGGTTGAAAAACCAAGAACCGAGTGGACAAATGATGACAGAAAAGGTACAACCTGGACAATGTAGCCAAGGACATCCTGTACAAAACCTTGACAAAGCCATGTTCAATAAAGTCAAATCTTGCAAAACGGCTAAGGAAATGGGACAAGTTGACATTGATTTGTGAAGGCTCGTGAGCAAATCAAAGAAAACAAACTATCAAAGGGTCAGTAAAAAATTTGAGAACTTCAAAATGATCTCGGAGAAAACCTGGATCAACTGGATGCTCGGTTCACGAAATCACAAATGAGCTATCTCGCACTTGGAAAGGAATATACACGAGAAGAAATGTGTATGAAAATCCTAAAAAGTCTTCCAAATGAATGGGAAATGAAGGTCATGGCATCGAGACATTCCATGGACCTATCAAAGACATCCAACCATGAGTTATTCTCGACCTCAAAGCCTATGAGTTTGAGCTGAAAAGAAAAGACCAGGAAGAGATGCTTGTACCCAAAACAATTGCTCTAATTGTTAAAGATGGGAAGAGAGCTGAGGTCAAAGAAGTCATTGACCCGAAGAAATAGCCCTGATGGTTAAAAGGTTCAACAAGTTCTTCAATAAGAACTACAAGAGAGGAAAGGGTGAATCTTCCGAGGAAGACACTCGGCTCCTCTAAATCAAGGGAAGACAGGCCAACCAAGAGAACATCATCAAAAAGTTGAGTATCAAAGGACTGACAACTCAAGAATGGAAAGAGTTGGATCAAAAAGTCAATATCTATGTTGAACTCAGTAGACAACCAGGTCACTATGCTATTGATTGCTCATATCCTGTAGTCGCAAGTACAGAGATGAAGAAGAAAGAAAGGTCTTGAGAGAAAGAAGACAGGGGAAAAGAAAAAGGCAATGATGGTTGCAGATCGCCGAGACAAACAAGTCAAGAGAGACATCGATTGAGAGTAGTGAATCACTACTCAAGTGACTCTGAAGAAGAAGCCCCGATCCGCTTGATGGCCAAAGAACAAGATCAAGAAGATGAGGTACAATCTAACTCAACAAGCTCGGACACTAGTGATAGTGATCGTGGACACACACACTTCATCACCTACTGATCTTTATGATTCATTAGGCAAAATGATGAAAGACTTTGAACACATTAAATCCTCACACACACTATTGAATGAGGAAAACAGCTACTCAAAAGTCAAAACTCAAAGTGACTAAGGAGCCGAGTACTCTAAGTCAAATAGTCATTGAAAATGAAAGTTTAAAGGTGAAAATGCTAAATTAGTAGCGAGAAATTGCTGCTATAGAAAAGAGGAGAATGACCTCAAGAATGTTATTGCCTCATTCACTAAGGCATCTAAATCATTGGATGATCTTATTATGAGTCAAAGAGAATGTAGAGATAAGACAAAGGCTTAGGATTTAATTTCTCTATGCCATGTCAAACCTCAAAAGTAATTTTGGAAAAAGGATCTTCAAGTCATGAAGAATCAAAAATCCAAAACTCTAAATGTTGCACACACATTCACTCCAAAGCACATTACTAAGCAAACGGCTTGGTTACAAAGGAAAAGGAAAAAACGGCCGGATTGAGAGTCTTTGAAAGGACAATTGAGAAAAGATTCACCGAGTCCTCAAAGAAACTCCAAACGAAAATACTCAGAAAGAAAAAGCGAGCTACCAAAAACCCTTAAAAATCCATAAAAGAAATACAAATGATGGGAATGGTAGAAAATATCCAAGCCAAGCTGATTGGAATAATGTGAACTATCGATAGACTTATGGAATATAAGCCCGGATGGCAAAGGCCTAGAACTCAAAGAAAGGCCATTCCTAAAGTATAAGAGCTTTCATCGACACACATATGCACCTAGGCACTACACTCAAAAACACCACAACTACCCAAGGAAGGCAATTGCTAAAACACATATGCGGGGCATACGGACAAAAAGAGACAATTTGTATGAACCTAGAATCCCCAAGCAATTTGCCAGGATTAATTATGATTATGGCACGATAGATGGCAACCTCTTAGAGTCAAATCATTTGGCTATAGGTTGGTTGGATCATCTTACAATTCTAACCCCTCGGGACCCGGACAAGCATGGGTACCTAAAACTTAATTTCCTTGATTGCGGGTTCAAGAATGTAATGAAAGCCAAGGAACCTGGTACATGGATAGTGGTCATTCAAGACATATGACAGAAATAAGAGGAATCTGTCAAAATTCAAGGAAGTCAAAGGAGCAAAAGTCATATTTGGAGGAAATGAAGCTCCTGGTGAAATAAGAGGCATTGGATCCATCAAGAGGAATGGATTAGAAATCACAGATGTTGCATATGTTGAAGGACTCAACTTCAACTTGCTTGAGTATCGATCGGCTCTGTGACAAGGGGTACAATGTTGGATTCAACATGGGTATGTGCCAAATCAAAGATATTGAATCAAATGAAGTGGTCTTTTGCAAGGATGTAGACGAGAAAAATATGTATGTAGTGGATTGGTCAATCGCAACACCCAAAGACATGTCTACTAGCAAAGAATACAAATTTGAATCAAGTTGGTACGTGGCACAAAAAGTTGAGTCACCCAATTTCAAAACAATTAACAAGTCAGGCAAGAAGTCATCTTGTAGAAGGACTTCCAGGACTCAGATACAAGAAGGAGAGTATATGTGATGCATGTCGAAGGAAAACAAATCAAATCTTCATTCAAAGAAAAGACATGCCCATCCTCAACAAGAATATTGCATCTACTTCATATGGATCTATTTGGCCCAAAGGAACCAAACAAAGATAAGTGGAAAGAAATACACCTTGGTGGTAGTAGATGACTACTCAAGATATACATGGACAATATTCATGTGTAAGAAGAAAGAAACTCTACAAAAACTACCACACGGTGATGAAAAGGATTCAAAATGAGAAGAGTCAAACCATTATCAAAATAAGATCGGATAGAGGAACCGAGTTTGTCAATGGAATAATAACTCGATTGTATTGAGAATGGTATTGGTCATGAACTATCGCCAGCAAGGACTCCACAAAGAATGGAGTTGCGAGAAAGAAGGAATAGAACTCTCAAAGAAGCAAGGACCATGTTAGGTGAGACGAGTTACCAAAAGATTTTGGGCTGAAGCAATCAACACAACTTGCTACACCCAAAACAGATGTATGATAAATAGACAAACACAAAGACTCCTATGCGATCCTGGATCGGAAGAAAACCAAATGTTGCATATTTCGAGAATATTTGGATGCAAATGCTTCATCCACAACAATGGCAAAGACAATCTAAAGGCTTTCGATGCTAAAGTCGATGAAGGTATCTTCTTAGATACTCACCAAAGCAAAGCCTACGTAATACTCAACAAAAGAACTATGGTTACAGAGGAATCCATTCATGTAGTATTTGATAAACCAAATATAAATGGAGAAGACATTGAAGAGTCGGTGATAAGTCAATCATCCAACCATACGAAGAGTCCCTATCTTTGAAGTCAAGCCGAATTATCAATTCGGAAGAAGATGAGATAGCCAATCTCAAAAGCAATGAAAATTTGCGGCTAAGTGATTACGAGAGAGTCGACAACAAAGAACACAACAAAGTCGATCAATCCGAATCTAACTTACTTCAACTCGATGTAAGATGGGAGAGACCATCCACCGAAATTTGTCATTGGAGATATAAGAGAAGGTGTCAAGACAAGATCGAACTCAACAAGAAGCAATGTTCACATGCTTCATATCACAAATTGAGCCCAAAGATGTGTCACAAGCATTGGAGCGACACACATTGATTCAAGCCATGCAAGAAGAGTCTGAATCAATTTGAGAGAAATAAAGTATGGGAATTAGTGCAAAGACCCATACATCAAAATGTTATTGGAACCAAATGGGTGTTCAAAATAAAATGAACGAGGAAGGCTCTGTGGTAAGAAACAAAGCAAGATTGGTAGCCAAAGGATATTGCCAAGAAGAAGGAATAGATTTTGATGAAACATTTGCTCTGTAGCAAGATTGGAAGCTATAAGGATGTTTCTTACCTATGCAGCCTCACAAGAATTTCATTGTATATCAAATGGATGTAAAAAGTGCATTTTTAAATGGCTTATTGGAAGAAGAAGTGTATGTTGAACAACCTCCGAGGATTTGAGCGGAGAAGACTCTTGGAGACAAGGTATACAAACTCAAGAAAGCCCTGTATGGATTGAAGCAAGCACCCGAGCATGGTATGATACTCTGTCACAATTCCTAATCGAAAATGGATTCACAAAAGGAAAAGTAGATAGAACACTTTTCTTTAATTCAAGACAAGAAGAGTATACTTGCTAGTTCAAATATATGTGGATGACATCATTTTTGGATCCACTAACAAAAAGCTATGTGAAAGATTTTCAAACCTCATGCAAAGTAAATTTGAAATGAGCATGATGGGAGAGCCGACATTCTTCCTTGGACTTCAAGTGAAACAAATTTGAAGGATGGAACCTTCATAAGTCAAACAAAATACACCAGAGATTTAATGAAGAAGTTTGGTATGGAGGAGAAGTCTTCGTAAAAATTCCAATGAACACATCACCAAAATGGACATGGATGCACATGGCAAGCCCGTGGATCAAACAAGATACTGAGCACTTATCGGATCATTGCTCTATCTCACAAAGCCAGCGAGCACATCACCTTTCTTTGTAGGTGTATGTGCAAGATTTCAATCGATCCAAAAGAGAGCCATATGACAAAGAGCCTAAGAGAATATTGAGATACTTGAAAGGAAGCCAAGAAGTAGGCCTATGGTATCCAAAGGAAGGTGGATTCAAGCTAATTGGTTATTCGATTCTCGACTATGCTTTGGATGCAGAGTGGACAGGGAAGAGCACTTCAGGCACATGTCAAATGCTAGGAAACAGATGATTTCCTGGTTTAGCAAGAAACAAAATTCAATAGCCACCTCTACAAAATTGAGAATACATAATCATGGCACCAATTGTTGTGCCCAAGTCCTATGGATGAGACAAAGAAATGAGAGATTATGAAGTTGAAGAAAAAGAAATTCCAATCATGTGTGATAACACAAGTGCAATTGCAATCACTCAAAATCTGTGTTGCATTCAAGAACAAAACATATTGATGTAAGATATCACTTCATAAGAGATCATGTTGAAAAGAAGGACATCACCTTGGAATATATCTCAACCGATAAACAACTAGTGACATCTTCACAAAACCATTATGTGAGTCAAGATTTGAAGAACTCAAGCATGAGTTGGGATTAATTGAACTAAGCCGAGACACAAGAACCAAAGAAAAGAAATGGAACGAGAAAAGGAGGTGAAAAAGAGTCAAAAATGTCATTTCAAAGAAATCACCAGATCGGAAAGACAGCTACACCGAGTCAATCGATAGGTGAGTCGCTAAAAGAATCGTGAGAAGTAGAGTTAAATCGGCTAAGAGATAAGTTGAATAACCTATGAGCAAAGTGGCAAGAAACGCAAATCGTTTGACTAAGCGGGAATGTTTTAAGGAACACGTCAAAGACAATGATGATGTGTACGGACATAAAGCTGCACACCAAGCTTATGATTGGATATAAATGATGCCGCATTAAATGCGAGACATGAAATGCTCAATTGGCGTCGCGAAAATCCAAGCCGTTGATTTCGATCACAATTCAAAACCGTCCTGCACATCCTTTCATAAACCATATTTAAACCATTTTCGCCCGTTTCTCTCTCACACTTCTAAAAATGTTCATCTATTTCTCTCAAAAGCAAAGGTAAAATACTCTTGAAACCCTATCGATCTCCAAATCATTTTCCGAGTTTTTCCTTGAAATAATTCTGAGAAATGGCACCAACTTATGACTTTACCAAGTTGGGAAAGCAAATCCACACCGGTTCGACGGTGGATTTCGACGGAATGGTGAAGCGGGGTCCGATGACACCCTGGTAAAGAAAATCGCGGAGAAGTTGGAAACGCCCCGGATTAAAACCGCTTTCTAACGCTAGATTATCCGATGACCTATGTGGAGGAGGTCGCACAATTCTACGTGAATGCCGAGATTCACGATGAAGGAATCAAGTCATCTGCTTCACGGGAAGCGGTGACTATCACCGCCAAGATTTGGTCAATATTGCTCACTACCAAAGGTGAAGAAGCATCGAGATTAAAGAGGCTAATGTAAACTTGGCGACGATGGAAAGAGATAGCCAAGTCCGACGTTGTTGACAAAATAATATACACAACAAACAAGAGATGGCATTTGAAGGAGGATTATCACAAATTGTTGGACATAGTTGCCAAATGTATCGACATCAAATTTGGCGACTTTGACCAATCACAAAGGCAAAACTAATTGTGATGGCTGCAACATCGAAGAAAAGAAGATAAATCAATGAGTTTATCTACAAAGCAGATGTCGAACGTGGGAACAAGTCCTTCAAAGAAGATGGCACATTTGGAGGATCCTCGGGATATGGCCCGGTGATTGGCCGGCTATTGGAGGTGAAAGGAGTCCCTCTCTAGACATGGGAAGGCTTTCCATGTTAACAAGAGGATGTTCGAGCTAATCTCTCCGGTGCTCGAAGAAGCGAGCTCACGCCAAGAGAGCGACACCGGTGAGGGGGAATCACCGACCAAGACACACTTTCTTCTCTCTCGGCCCGAAGAAAGCCCCTGCGCACGAGCCAAGAAGATCACCCCTGCAAAGAAAGAAAACCAAACATGCTCCTGCCCGCAGCTAGAAGTCACCCGCCCCGTGTCAGCCGTGTCACCCGCCTGCAGCGGCCGGTCGAGAAGGACTCACAAATACCTTCTCCGATCGTCAAAAAGAGGAGAACCGAGAAGCCACGACGGCATGCTCCTCGAAACAAACACCGCACCGGCCCCCGCCCCAAGACTCGGAGGACACCGTCTCGAACCGAAATCCTCTCGGTACAAACTAAGAGACGAAGAAGACTTGTAAAGCAGTCCGAGCAGAGAAACCAGTGAGTCACCATCACTCATCTAGCACAAATACCGGAGACTACTGAAGTAGAGTCTCCGGATGTAGTTGATGAAAAAGTTGACCAAGTCTCTTTGAAAGCGTCAGTGAGAGGCAACCCGAAGACACAACAGTAGCTCACACAAATGAAGCACAAGAAAAGAACCAAATGCGGATAGTGACGTAATGATCCTATCTCCACCTTACCCGGACATCCAAAATCGTCATCGCCTGCGTGAGTGGAGAAAATGGAAGTTGAGCAAGTCAAGGGAACAGTTCCAACGGCCCGAGTTCATAGAAGAAGAAGAGGAATCTAAATTTCCTTGGATTAACTCATCGTGGCTCCCGGCTGGATGAAGACAATCGCATCGACATTCTCGAGATCTACAAGGACAAGGAGAGAGAAAAAAAGCAAGAAGCCGGGCGCACGTGAGAAGGCAAGCATCGCCTATCTCCGGCACCACGAACATACACATCCTCTCCTTGATGTCTTCTCCGGTGACGAGGACGAGGAATCTGTGAGAATGCCACGCCGAATTGCAAATGCAGGCAAGCATTGCATGAATCAAGAATCCTTCACGAGCAAAGACTAATGGAGGGACCAGGAGAGTCCTCCGAACACACGGTGAAATCGATCCAATGGGAGTGGTTCAAACAAATAGCCATGTTGCTTCTTGCTACCACTTCCCAAATCACTCGGAAGAAGCAATCGGGAGTCGGGCGATGAAAATGGGATAGTGGGGACCCCAATGAGCCAACCCCTATTGAAGGTGTGCTACCACCGCCCAACGGTGAACCATCAATCGAAACAGCCGGGAGCTTGGAGACGAGTGACCCCATTCTCAAATACTCACTGGGTGCGCCACGCCCGAGGGGAAACTCCTCCACCGCTGCGGCAAGGTCGGGATGCTGCAGATGACTCCACAAAGAATGCAGGAGGCGAAGTAGAAAACTCAAACACAAGAAGAACAAATGAAGTTGCCATCAACGAAGCTCGAGGATTGAGACTGCCTCTCTCGGTGAGGTGACAAGCTCGCTCCGGCTAATAATGCTGGCGATGCGATCGAGGCACGAGAAGGAATGTACCCAGGGAGTTAACACTGGGCGATGAAAGTGCAATCCATGGGGTTGAGACTCCAATGGATGCCACTTTGTAGAAGACCCTAAGACAGTGACATGTCGAAAGGGAGGACTAAGACCTCAGCAGAGAGACTGCTGGAGGAAATGAAGGCCCACGAGAGGTTGAGACTTCCCGGGGTAAAGCACCGGTGAGAGAACATCCCTCCTGGTATCATCGACCCATCCGAGAAGGAGATCGGCGCACTTCATGATTCCCAGGACAACCCCGATGTCACTTTTTCGGGGATCGGAAGGCGAAGAAGAAGGCAGTCATCCCCATGACAAATCCAAAAGACTCACCATGCGGATGTTCCAAGCACGAGCAAGTCGATCCCAAGACTACTCGTCAAACCTTTAATTTTGATGATGAGCCACCAATGGAAATCTCATCATCGTCCGATGACGCTTCCGATAAGGCCGAGGACCAGTCTCATCGAAATGGAGAAATCACCAAACCAACGGTCATTAAGACAGTGAGGCTCGCCAGTTTGGGTCCTCTTGCAAGAACCCAACAACAAGAGAATACCGCTCGGGCTCCTCAAGTTGCGGCGGATCGATTCCCAAAGAACTTCACGCGCACCGCTCATCATCGAAGGATCCCGGTTGGCGGTGATGATTCTTTTGTAGAATCTTTCCCTTTCTCACCGGAGATACGAGAACTCCACGAAGAATCGAAAAACGAACAAGCACGCTATTACAAACCACTCCTATTCTCCCATCGTGACACATTGTTCGGCACCATGACTTCGATGTTGTATGGCCATCACCGCAATGAGAAGAATGTCACCAAGCTCGAGAGGTGTTCAAGGCACTCTTTCTTTGAGATTGAAAGGATGGAGAGGCATCAGGCCTCTTTGGACATGCGATTGGACAACAGAGATGCCACCCCTTACTACGGTGATTTAAGAGGCATAATTGATTCGGATAAGGGAATGGTGGCAACAAAGACAAGAAACAATGCGTGTGGAAAATGAGATACTTGGACAATTATTCAACAAGTCACTGGTGTGTGAGAGTCGAAAATACCGATGCAAAGACAAAGTGAGAGAACACATTGAGCATATGCATGAAGCTCACACTGCCGAGATCAAGGCTGCTGCGAGAGCAACATACACATGATCTACAGCGTTTGGAAGAACACATGACAAGAAAATTCACCTTCTCATGGCCGAGATGAAGCGATTTCAGTGAGAATCCAACGCTACTCGACCACGAATTGGTCTGGTCGCATACAACGCAGCGGACTTGAAAGCGTAACTCAACCATCGACGACTCGACTTCATGCTTCATCCAAAGATATGTTCCCTGGGTTCCTCTATCCTTTGATGATGCCAAAAAGGGGAAGAGGAATACCTTAAAGCAAGAAAATCAAGCCCGAAAGAAAGGAGCATCCGAGTCGGAAAATCGGTGAGGAAGTCTTGAAATGCGAAGAAAAGGAAAGCATGTTGAGGGGAAGGATCAACGGATGTGACATTGATGATTGCACAAACCCCCAACAAGGTCCTCATCACGGTGACATTATAAGCGGAAACTCCCGGTGACTCGCCACTCCAACACTCTGCTTTGTATCTATGGTCGAGAAGAGAAAATCAATTGAAGCGAGGGATGAAGGAAGTGGAAGGAAGAATGGATGCCAGGGTGATGAACATCTTGAAAGAACACGGAGGCATTCCGGTGAAGAGAGAGACACCTATGCCATCTCGAGATGTTGGGGCCAGAGCCACGATCGGTCGGCGAATTTAAAACGCTCGAGTCGAGGGATACTTTACAAATATGTCTATGGCTCAAGCTTGGGATCATCTCGGGAAAAGGGTCTCACATTATGTGAAGAAGGCGACAGGCAAACAGACAACCGGATCACTCTGCTGGTCACTCCGCTGGTCACTCAACTGGAAAGAAGAAGACCCCATCTGATATACGCCCGAGTAGAGGAAAAAGCGATAGTGGAGGAAGAAGCTTGACCTAGGCCTCTGCCCAAGAATATTGAATACGTAGATCCAGGGAAGAAAGGAGGGATCTACTTTTGGCCGGGCTTGACCAAGTGGCAAATTTGAAAGTGGCGAAAACTAACGCCGAGTATGCAAAAAGAATAGAAGAAGAAAACAAGAGACAAACTCAGCTATGGGAGGAGAGACAGAAAGATTAAGAAGAGATGAAGGCTGCCGAGGAAGGCATATGAGAAGAAAAAAAGAAGGCGGTGATGACGAGAAGAAGAGAAGAAGAGAAGAAGATCTTTGATCAAGATGAAAGAAGGAGACAATGAAAAGAAGATGAAGTGTTGCTGTCCACCCCTTCGTGTATTTTATTATGTAAATACATACAATGTAAGTATTCTGTAATAAAGTTATAAATTCTTTATTTTCAAAGATGGACAATTATGTGCTCGATACACCTTGTAAACAAAGAAGGTGTTGAGGAACAAGAATGATATGATCAATAAAAAGAATTGATTCTCGCATACATTCTATGTCAATACACTATCTCGTATGTATCATTCTTGTTTGCATCTTTGAATGATTTAAGTTTTGGCATCATCAAAAAGGGGGAAATTGTTAGGAATTTTATTGTTTAGATTTTGATGAATGCCATGTAAAACTTAGAATAGAAAGTTGGCACCCCAATTCTTCTTTGTAAAAAAGTATTGTAACAATTAGAGCTGGCCAAGCCGAGTTAAGTCGACTTAAGCCTAACATGCAAGAAGACAATCAAGACTTGAAGGAAAACTCTGTGAGAGATACAAATGAGTACGGCAAAAAAGCAGACAGAACTCGGCAAGAAGCGGTGAGATCTGTGAGTGGAACATCGGTCAAGACAACTCAAGAGAAGCCAAGTCTCAAGTTGAAGTGACAAGAGTCATCCAATGATTGGAAGGCGACTCTAAGTCACCTGGGAAAGCAAGGAAATGCAGTCAAGTCGAGATAATCAGTAAAAGAACCGTTGCACGAAATCAAGAGATTTACTTAAACAAGTAATATCTCCATACCACCTTTCTTGGAGTGCTCGGTCCCCTGCGTGCAAAAGGAATGAACCAATGGGAAGCACTACACCGTGTCGAACTACGAAAAGGTGAAGGAACAATTCATACGAGGAAATGGCAATTCCAAGGACAAAAGCAACGATCGCAAAGTGACTTTCAAAAATAAGCCTATCTCTTCAACGGGCAAATTTTTGAAAGTTCACTATAAAAGGCCGAGGAGTTTGTTTGAGAAATATATATGACACACACGTGAGATAAACAAGCACATTAGAAAAATCAAACAATCTCAATCCTCAAGCTGCACATTTGAAGTACATCAATCCAACACTTACCGTGAAGGAAAGAGAACTTCAATCGCTTGAAGAGGAAAATACGAAAACAAGGGGTCTACATTCCGGGAAGGATTGTAGAAAGGTTCAAAGGCGTCGAACCAAGTCTTAAGCTTTTGGAGGGCTTCGTGATCAAATCCAAAGAGCTTGAGCAAGTGAGTCAGTAGTAGCAAGGCAAATGCCCTGTGAAGAAGGTAGTCGTCCACCGAGTGATCAAGGCGTCTCGGATCGAGTCCCTAAGGATCAAGTCGGTTTGTTGTGATCAAGACTTGTATCTCGGACTGTTACCACTTTGTAAACTGATCATTACCTAGTGGATTCCTCCGGGAGTTGGAGAAGAGAGGAGTAGAAGAATTACCCCATCTTCGAACCTCTATAAAAATTTTATTGTGTCATTTACATTTCAAATTTAAATTCTGTACTTTTAATCGCTTATATCCGATAAAATTTGCTATCCATTTGATAAAATTATAAGTACTAAATCAAGCTCTAAAATCTTGCTTAATCAAACATAAGGGTGTTAAGTCTTCCAATAAAAACAAAACCACGCTGAGTCAAATTATAGCCAACAAATGAGTTACTCCACTAACGGCTCAATTTGAGTCTGTTAAGAGATTAACTCTCTTGAGTGACTAATTCGATTGTCCATCAAGGACACAAATTGTAGAACTCAGTAGATTTAAAAAGACTAAATCGAAAATTTGGTAAGGTTTATTCAACCCCCTTCTAAACCTTACACTTACACCCCTTGGGACCTACAAGATTTTTGTTTGGAGTTTGCTTTGAGGACTCAGGCCAATCTCTTCTCACTTGTCCTTTCAGCGCACTCAACTCCGGTCATTTTTTCCTTTTCCCTTATAACCAAGGCGCTTTGCTTGTTATTGTGCTTTGGAGTGAATGTGTGTGCAACATTTATAGTTTTGGATTTTTCAGACTCTTCATGGCTTGAAGATCCTTTTTCCAAATTTACTTTTGAGGTTTGACATAGCACGAGAGGAATTAAATCCTAAGCTTTGTCTTGTCTCCACATTCTCTTTGACTCATAATAAGATCATCCAATGATTTAGATGCCTTAGTGAATGAGGCAATAACATTCTTGAGGCCATTCTCCCTCTTTTCTATAGCGGCAATTTCGCTATTAATTTAGCATTTTCACCTTTAGACTTTCATTCTTATCACTATTTGACTTAGAGTACTCAACTCCTTAGTCGACTTTGAGTTTTGACTTTTGAGTAGTCGTTTTTCCTCATTCAATAGTGTGTGTGAGGATTTAATGTGTTCAAAATCTTTCATCATTTTGCCTAATGAATCATAAAGATCGAGTGGGTGATGAAGTGTGTGTGTCACGATCACTATCACTAGTGTCCGAGTTTGATGAGTTAGAGTGTACCTCATCTTCTTGGTCAAGTTGATCTTGTTCCTTGGCCATCAAGCGGTCGGGCTTCTTCTTCGAGTCACTTGAGTAGTCGGCTTCACCGCTGCTCTCGAATTAGTTGTTTCTCTTGACTTGGTCACATTTTAAGCGATCTCTGCGACCATCATTGCCTTTTTCTTTTCTTGTCTTCTTTCTCTCAAGACCTTCCTTTCTTCTTCATCCCCGTATTTGTTGACTACAGGATATGGGCATCAATGGCATAGTGACCTGGTTGTCTGATTCAAAGATAGATATTCAACCTTTTGATCGGCTCTTTCCATTCTTGGATTGTCGGCCCTTTGATACTCAACTTTTTGATGATCCTGTTCTCTTGGTTGGCTGTCTTCCCTTGATTTGGAGGAGCCGAGTGTCTTCTGGAAGATTCACCCTTTCCTCTCTTGTAGTTCTTATTGAAGAACTTGTTGAACCTCTTAACCATCGGGGCTATTTCTTCCTGGGTCAATGACTTCTTTGACCTCGGCTCTCTTCCCATCTTTAACAATTAGAGCAAAATTGTTTTGGGTGCAGTGTCTCTTCCTGGTCTTTTCTTCTTAACTCAAACTCGTAGGCTTTGAGGTCCGAGAATAGTTCATGGTTGGATGTCTTTGATAGGTCCATGGAATGTCTCGATGCCATGACCTTCATTTCCCATTCACCGAAGACTTTTTAGGATCTTCATACACATTTCATTCGTGTATATTTCTTTCCAAGTGCGAGACACTCATTTGTGATTTCTGTGAACCGAGCATCCAGTTGATCCAGGTTTTCTCCTGAGATCATTTTGAAGTTCTCAAATTTCTGACAAACCGATAATTTGTTTTCTTTGATTTGCTCACGAGCCTTCACAAATCAATGTCACTTGTCCCATTTCCTTAGCCGTTTTGCATGATTTGACTTTATTGAACATGGCTTTGTCTAAGGTTTTGTAAAGGATGTCCTTGGCTACATTGTCCAGGTTGTATCTTTTTTGTCATCATTTGTCCACTCGATTCTTGGTTTTTCAACCATGACAGTCCGGGAGCAACATCTTCTTCTCCTTCACCGCAACTCTTCGTGACAAATTGTGTTCCTTTAAGATTTGCAGAGGCCCATCTTCTATCACTATCCACATCTCATCATGTAATCTTTGATAGATGAGCACGCATACGTATTTTCCAATCATCAAATTCTTCGATAGTGAACATAGGGATGCGTGTCAAATTTGCTTCCATGATAATAACTTTTAATGATAAAAAGAGTTTTGAAAATTTAAGTACTAAAGCGGACTTTGAAAAGTTTGGAGATCTAGTTCAGAAAGATGCGGAGGGTTCAATGAACCAACCGCTCGATACCGATTATGTAGGTCCCAAGGGGTGTAAGTGTAAGGTTTAGAAGGGGGGTTGAATAAACCTTACCAAATTTTCGATTTAGTCCTTTTAAATATACAGAGTTGATTCTACACAAATGTGTCCTTGATGGACAATCGATTTAGTCAATCAAGAGAGTTAGTCTCTCAACATGACTCAGCTGATTGATGGAATAACTCAAATGTTGATTCTAAATTAACTCAACTCGTAGTTTTGTTTTCGGAAGACTTAACACCCTTAAGTTTGATTAAGCAAGAGTTTAGTGCTAGATTTAGTACTAGTATTATCAAGTGGATAGCAAATTTATCACAGATATAAGCAATTAAAAATGCAGAATTAAAGTGCTTAAATGTAAATGACACAATGAAATTTTTATAGAGGTTCAAAGATGGGGTAATTCTTCTACTCATCTCTTCTCCAACTCCTGGGAGGAATCCACTAAGTAATGATCGTTTACAAAGTGGTAACATCCGACATACAAGTCTTGATCACACAAATGACTTGATCCTTTGGGACTCGATGAGAGACGCCTTGATCACTCACCGGCTTCTCTTACGACTCAACTTCTTCACAGCAACTTTGCTACTACACTCACTTGCTCAAGCTCTTTGGATTTGATCACGAAGCCCTCCAAAAGCTTAAGACTTGGTTCGACCTTGAACCTTCCTACAATCCTTCGTGGAATGTAGACCCCTTTTCTTCAAAAGTTTCCTCTTCAACTGATTGAAGTTCTCTTTCCTTCACAGTGAGTGTTGGATTGATGTACTTAGTAATGTAGGCTTGAGGTTAATCTTGAATGATTTGAGAGTATTTCTCGGTTATAGTTTATTTGATTTCTTGAATGTTCGCGGTTCGTACTTCTCTCGAGTCATTCTCACCATTTATAGTGATCTTTCAAAAATTTGCCCGTTGAAGAGATAGGCTTATTTTTGAAAGTCACTTGCGATCGTTGGCTTGTCTTGTTGCGATCCTTGAATTGCCATTTCCTCGTATGAATTGTTCTATCACCTTTTCGAGTTCGACACGATGTAGTGCTTCCCATTGGTTCATTCCTTTTGCACGCTTACGGGATCGAGCACTCCGAGAAAGGTGGTATGGAGATATTACTTGTTTAAGTAAATCTCTTGATTTACGTGCAACGGATCTTTTTGATTATCTCGACTTGACCGCATTTCCTTGCTTTCCCAGTGACTTAGAGTCGACTTCCAATTATGGATGACTCTTCCGTCACTTCAACTTGAGACTTGGCTTTTCTTGAGTTGACTTGATGATACTCCACTCACCGCATCTTAGCCGCTTCTTCTTGATAGAGTTCTCGTCTACTCTTCTTTGCCATACTCACTTGTCTCTCAAAGAGTCTTCCTTCCAGTCTTGATTGTCTTCTTGCATGTTAGGGCGTAGGCGACTTGACTCGGCTTGGCGGCTCTAATTGTTACAATGCATTTTACAACAAAAATTGGGGTGCCAACTTTCTATTCTAAGTTTTACATGGCATTCATCAAAATCTAAACAATAAAATTCCTAACACAAGCCTAACCTAGAACTCAAGAAAGGTCATTCCAAAGGCAAAAGAACTATTATGAGCACACATCCGCACCCGGACACTACACTCAAAAACATCACAACTACCCAAAGAAGGCAATTGCTAAAACACACACACAGCATCATACGACAAAAGAGATAGTTGTATGAACCTAAAGCCCCCAAGCCATTTGCCAAAGTGATTATGACTATGGCACGGATAGATGTCAACCTCTTAGAGTCAAGTCCTTTAGCTATAGGTTGGTTGGATCATCTTATAGCACTAACCCCTCAGGACCCAGACAAGCATGAGTACCTAAAAACTAATTTCCTTGATTGCAAGTTCAAGGAACAGCTGAGTGCCAAGGAACCTGGTACATGGATAGTGGTTGTTCCGGACATATGACAGAAACAAGAAAAATCACAAGATTCAAGGAGATTAGAGGTGCAAAAGTCATATTTGGAGGAAATGAAGCGCCATGGGAAATAAAAGGCACTGGATCCATCAAGAAGAATGGATTAGAGATCACAGATGTTGCTTATGTTGAGGGACTCAACTTTAACTTGCTCAACATAAGTCAACCTTGTTTATATAGGCTATAATGTTGGATTCAATATGGGAGTGTGCCAGATTAAAGATACTGAATCAAATGAAATAGTGCTACAAGGATCCAGACAGAAGAACATGTATGTAGTAAACTGGTCTACTGCCACACCAAGCACCTGTCTGTTAGCAAAGAGCACAGCCGAATCAAATTGGATGTGGCACAAGAAGCTGAGTCATCTGAATTTCAAAACAATCAACAAGCTTGCAAGGAGTCATCTTGTGGAAGGATTTCCCAGGACTCGTCTGAACAAGAAGGAAAGTGTTTGTGATGCATGCCGGATGGGAAAGCGGATCAAATCTTCATTCAAAGAGAAGCCTAGTCTGCGTCAACAAGGATATTACATCATTGTATATGGACTTATTTGGTCCAGTTGAACCAGCTAGCATAAATGGGAAGAAATACACCTTAGTGGTAGTAGATGACTATTCAAGATATACATGGACAATCTTCATGTGCAAAAAGAAGGAAACTTTGCGAAACTACTACCTCAAATTTGATGAAAAGAGTTCAAAATGAAAAGAGCGAACCATTATAAAGATAAGGTCGATAGAGGAACCGAGTTTGTCAATGGGATAATAACTCGATGTGTATTGAAAATGGTATTGCTCATGAGTTATCAAGCTGAAGAACTCCACAAATGGAATGGAGTAGCCGAAAGAAGAAAACATAACTCTCAAGGAAGTCGCAAGGACCATGTTAGTGAAGTCGGATTACCTAAGAGATTTTGGGTGAAGCTATCAACACCGCATGCTATACTCAAAATAGATGCATGATAAATAGACAAACTTGACAAAGACTCCATATGAAATCGACAGAAGAAAACCAAGTGTTGGGTACTTGAGAATATTTGGATGTAAATGTTTCATCCACAACAATGGCAAGGATAATCTAAAGGCTTTTGATGCTAAAGTCGATGAAGATATCTTTTTGGGATACTCACCGAAAGCAAAGCCTATGGAGTATTGAACAAGAGGACTATGGTCACAGAAGAATCTATTCATGTGGTTTTGATGAGCCCAATGTGAATGGAGAAGACATTGGCGACGAGTTAGGCGATAAGTTTGAATCACCAACTATGCGAAGAGTCCTTATGTTGAAGTCAAGCAAGAGTAATCAACCAAGATGAAGATGAGATAGCTGAATCTCAAAGACACCGGAAAATTTGCAAATTGAATGATGATGAAAGAGTCGCTCAAGACAACACAAACGCAAGACGGCCGAACCCGGTTGACTTGCTTCAACCTTATGTGAGATGGTCGAGAGACCATCCACCAAAGCTAGTCATTGGAGATATGAGAGATGGTGTAAGAACCAGATCCGAGCTCAAAGCAAGAAGCAATGTTCACTTGTTTTATTTCCCAAATAGAGCCAAAAATGTGTCCCAAGCATTGGATGACACACATTAGATTCAAACCATGCAAGAAGAGTTGAATCGTTTGAAAGAAACAAGGTATGGGAATTGGTGCGAGAGACCAACCCATCAAAATGTTATTGGAACAAAATGGGTTTTCGAAACAAGATGAATGAGGAAGGATCTCGTGGTAAGAAACAAAGCAAGATTGGTAGCCAAAGGGTATTGCCAAGAAGAGGAATAGATTTTGATGAAACATTTGCTCATGTTGTATGACTAGAAGCAATAAGGATGTTTATTGCCTATGCTTTTTATAAGAACTTCATTGTATATAAAATGGATGTGAAAAGTGCATTTTTAAATGGATGTTAGAAGAAGAAGTCTATGTTGAGCAACCTCCAGGATTTGGATGAAATGTGCAAGGTGAGAATTAGGATCTTCAGTTGCGAAACCCCCAAACTGGTTCTGTTGTACCATGTTGATCGAAAATCGGTGTAAGCTCGAAGTTGTTGGCATTTATTGGTATATGAGCAATACCACCGTAATTACGATTTGTTTGAGGTCGAAAGTAATCACGGATAGCTTGTCAGGAACCGGTAGTGGTAACTCGTTGATCCCATTGTTACCTCTATTTTCTTCGTCCCACGTCTCCCATATTCTCGATTTTGTTGTCTTTCACTGTCTAGTAGTTGCACTAATTCTCCTTGCGAAAGCCTCAACCTCCGGTATGAGCGGTATTAAATCTCCTCGCCTAGAGCATGTGTTCATGCACTACCCGAACCAAACTAAAAGAAACAAGTCAAATAATGAAGGATTTAAGTTAACCAAAAAGTTTTAGAAAATAAAAAAATTGTCTAAATTAAGAATAATTCTATCTATCGCAATATTAGCACCAAAAATTGTATTAGTCCTCGGCAAACGGCGCCAAAACTTGTTCGCCTTATTTTTAGCTTCACCACAAGTGTACAAAGTGTAGTTTATAGAATAGGGTAGCAAGGTTGTATCCACTGAGACTAATAAAAATTTGTACGCTAAGTATTGAACTAAGATAGTCTTATTTTTATTTAGACGATCGTAATTTGATGATTGTTGTTATGAGATTAAGACAATCTAGACTACTAAAACATAAGATTAAGAACATATAAATGATAGAAGTATCAAGATGATAAGATGGATTCCCGAGTTAAGGTTTCGATTAATACCCCTCTTGTTGTCCAGTTTAATCAAAGCCAAGTTATTATCAATATTCCTATAAGACAATCACAAAGATATTTTAGCCTCCCTCTCGAGATGCATATAAAACGTAGATTGAAGTACCTATGCTAGCATCTCTACTCAACATGAAGTATTCAACTCCCAAAAGTTCAAAAGATCAAATATCCTCACAAATATTTACAAACCTCTCGATTCATTCAAATATTTGTGTCGAGTACTCAATATCTAATATGGAAAACTCATCTCTCGAATTATGAATCAATATATCAAACAAGTTAAATCATTGATCAAGTGATAAAACAAGAATAAGCTCAAAGTACTCAAATAGGCTTCAAGACAATAACTTCAACTAAGATCAAAACATCCAACAAGAGTTCATTAATCTACTACCAAAACCCGGGAATCTCAAGAGTTTAGCTACACATGATTTCTAAACAAATCATAGACAAATTGTTCATCGCCATGACAACTAAAAATGAAAGATGAAAACTACAAGAGAAGCAAGAAAAACTTAGGAAAGTCGACAATCTCTCGATGTATCTCCGTTCCTTGAGCTCCGATGCAACCCGATTGTCTCCTTGATGTCTTCTTCCAAGAATAAACCTTTGTATTGTGTGGTAGATCCCAAAATGTCGAATATGCCTTGGTGTGCGCCCCAAAAACCTTTTTATACCCTTTTTTAAGTTTAGGGCAAAGTGTCTTTGCAGAATGTGGTATTCAGCCAAAGACAGACGCACGGGTAGTGCGCCCACACGGGGCTACCCATGCGTCATCCCGTAGTGAAGCCTTTACTTTTTGCCAAACACGCACGGGTCGTGTGCCCCCGCACCGCTACCCGTGCGCCATGCCGTAGCTTTCAATGCCTCTCTTCAGGGGGTGCACGAGTGGTGCACAAGGCACGCCCAACCCGTGCGCTCCCGTATTTTCCTTATACACTTTCGACTTCAACTCGTTTTGGCTTTAATTCTCGTATATTCACTCGATTCTCGGTGTTTCCACTTTGCGATGCTCGTATTTGTATCCAAATTGCTGCAAATATTACTAAATTCCTACAAAACGAGCAAAGCATAATATCTTTTCCACAAAGAGTGAATAAGCAACATTTTACATGAGTTTATGCATGCTTACACACCATTATATAGCATAAATATGCCCAAAAATACATGTAAAACTCACACCTATCAATTTACCAAAGGCAAAGTGGACAAAACACTCTTTAGAATCCAAGATGGAGAGAGTATATCTTTGCTAGTTCAAATATATGTGGATGATATCATTTTTGGATCCACAAATAAAGAGATGTGTGATAAGTTCTCAAACCCCATGCAAGGCAAATTTGAAATGAGCATGATGGAAGAACTGACTTTCTTCTTAGGACTTCAAGTTAAGCAATTGAAGGATGGAACTTTCATAAGTCAAACAAAGTACACCGTGAGATTTAATGAAGAAATTTGGTATGGAAGAAAAGTCTTCCGTGAAAATACCAATGAACACATCAATCGAGATGGACATGGATGTAGATGGTAAAGCTTTAGATCAAACAAGATACAGAGCACTCATTGGATCACCGCTTCTATTTAATGTGACCAAAGAAACTGGACATCACCTTTGCAGTAGGTGTATGTGTAAGATTTCAATTTGCACCAAAGGAGAGCCACATGACTGCAGCTAAGAGAATCCTAAGATATTTGAAAGGATGCCAGGAAGTTGGCTTATGGTATCCAAAGGAGGACGGATTCAAGCTTATTAGTTACTCGGACTCGACTATCTTCGGATGTAGAGTTGACAGAAGAGTACTTCAGTACATGTCAAATGCTTAAAAACAGATGATTTCCTGGTTTAGCAAGAAGCAAAACTCAATAGCCACATCCACAACAAGCAGCAGTACATAGTTGCGGGCAAATTGTTGCCCAAGTCTTATGGATGAGACATCACCGAGAGATTATGAAGTTGAAGAAAAAGAGATTCCAATTATGTGTGATAACACAAGTGTTATTGCAATCACTCGAATCATGTGTTGCATTCAAGAACAAAGCACACTATTAATGTCGATATCACTTTATAAGAGATCATGTTGAAAAGAAAAACATCACCGTGGAATATGTCTCAACCGATAAGCGATTAGTTGACATATTCACAAAGCCTCTATGTGAATCAAGGTTTGAAGAGATCAAGCATGAGCTAGGGTTAATTGAGCTGAGTTGATACTCGTAAAACTCAATCAAAAGAGATGAAAAATGAAAAAGTGAAAGTCAACAAGTTTTTTTTTATCACCAAGTGAAACAACCATATCGGAAAGTCACCAGATCGAGTTAGCCGACAAATGAGTCGCTTAATGAAAGGAGAGAAGTGAGTTAAGTCACTTTTGACATGAGTTGAGTCATTTAATAGATAAGTGACAAAAAAACAATCGTTTTAATGAGCGGGAATGTTTTTAAGGATGACATCAGAGTAATAATGACGGGTACAGTCCAAAGCTGCACAGTAAGCATATGATTGGATATAAATGCTGCCGCATTAAATGCGAGGAATTAAATGTGGTTCGGAGTGCTAAATCTGATACGTTGATCTCGATCAAAATTCAAAAAACCGAAAACACGCCCTTTCATAACCCTTATATACTCATTTTCTTTCAGTTTTCTCTCTCACTCAAAAACTGTTCACATTCAAAGCAAAAGAAAAGCAAGTGTATCTCTCTCTGCAAAACCCTATCTTTCTGAAAACTGAAATCCTTCGTTTCTTCCAGAAATTATCTCAAGCAAAAATGGCACCAACATACGATTTTTCTAAGCTCGCAAAGCAAATCCACTCAGGATTAACTGTGGATTTTGAGGGGATGGTAAAGCAGGGTTCCGATGAAACCCTAGTAAAGAAGATAGTTGATATGATTGAGAAGTCGGACTTAAGCCTTTTCTCACCATGGAGTACTCGCACACCTATCTTGAAGAGGTGGCGCATTCTATGTCAATGCTTGAGGACAGAAGGAATCAAGTCTTCTCATCCACCACAAGGACATTTTGATTATCGCGAGGATCTTGCGGAGCATTTGTTTATTGCCGTCCGAGGGCATGACGGAAATATAAGAAGCTCGATGTTAACTTGGTCGCTTTGTATGGAAATAAGTAGCCAAACCGGTCTTATTTGCGCCGCTAAAAATGTAAGTAATCTGCACACCGAGAAGAAGTCAAGGGCGACTACCACACCAGGTGATGGATGTCGTTGCAAAGTGTGTGGATATGAAGTTTGGCGCTTTCAATCAACTATCAAAGATAAAGCTGATCGTCATGGCCGCGATCATGGAAGGAAATAAAGTCAATCAAGCCGAGTTCATGTACAAATGATCGCGCGGAACGTTGGACACAAATCACTCAAAGAGGATGGATCATTTGGAGGATCACTTGGCTATGGCCTAGTAATTGGCCATCCATGGAGGTGAAGGGCATTCCATGTGAACAAGAAAATGTTCGGGCTAATCTTTCAGGGAGCCTGAATAGAGCCCATGCGAAGAGGGGCGGATATAAGTGAGGGGGAATCACCACCCCATAGACATAGTTGTTTCCTCCCCCCCAAGAAGAGAGCTTCCCTCAAGTCTGCTAAGAAGAATGTTGCCCTTGCAAAGAAAAAAAAAGGACGCCCGCCCTACAAACTGAGTCACTGCCGCCCGAGCCGTGTCTCCCCGCCCGCAGCCCGAGGCCGAGAAGGAAGCCCAAATACCTTCTCCACCATAAGGAAGAAGAGGACTCGCCAAGCCCGAAAGGCAGCTCCACCCAAGAAAGATGCTCAAAGACTGCCACCAAGGACTCGAAGAAGAAGAATCCGCACTGAAATTCCTCTCGGTGACAACCAAGAGAAGAAGAAGAATCTCCAAGCTTTAGAGCTCGAAAAGACAGTTGAATCGCCACTCACCGAGAAAACTTCTAAGACTCGCCGAGGAAGTGCAATTTCCTAAAATAATCGATGAAACCGCCAAGTCTCATCAAGGTGATCAGCAGAGGCTTACCAAAGAAGCGATTGAGACAACGGAATCTCCTGTTGAAAAGGTTTTCTCTCCACCGCCACGACGCCGCCAAGGCGAAGAGCAAAGCAGAGCATGCTACCTTCCATCCCCGAAAATGAAGGACATGATGAGGAGAATGAGGACGATGACATCATCATGTACTCACCGTATATCCGACATCCGCGTCACGTGAATGGAGGCATGGAAGCTAAGTCACTCAAGGGTACAGTTTGAACGCCCGAGTTCATAGAAGAAGAGGAGGAATTGTTCGAATTTCGGCATCACCAAGGTGATTCAGCCCTTGATGAAGACAATTGCTTGAACATATTACAAATCTTCAAGGAGAAGGATCAAGCCAAAGCGGAGAAAGCGAAGCTCGTGAGAAAGCCAAACAGTATGTCCTCTTCTTCGAACTAGCGACCATACCCACCCTCACTTGGATGTTCTGTCGAAAGTGATGAAGACATGGATCCAATTGCTGCTAAAGAGAAGTCGGACATGCAGCAAGCTTTGAAGGAATCCAGGATGCTTGCAAGAGACAAAAATGTTCGAATGACCAGAGAGTCCTCACAATCTCTCCCGGGAGACGTACTCCATGGGAGTAGTGCAACAAATTGCCACAACCATAGCCGCAGCTACGCCCCGATTGTTTGAAAGATGGGTCCAAGGGATCCGCGATGAGATTGGGAATTTGGGCACCCAAGTTGAGCCAACCCCATCGAAGGTGTTCTACCACCTGCCCTACTACTAGCAATCAACGAAAGCGGCCGAGTCCGGAGAAGAGTGACCCCATCGTCACACTAGTCCGGTGTGCCACCGAGGGGAAACTCCTCCACCGGAGCAGGTCGGAGGATGCTGCAGATGACTCCACATTGCAGAAAGGAGGCGAAGTGCAAAAGGAAAAAGAATCACAACAGATCGACATTGACGGCTCGGACGGTTGAGTCTGTCCCACTGAAAGTGTCAACGCTGCAGGTCGAGGACACGCTATGGCGGTCGAGGCACAAGATGGAAATGTTCCTAGGAGTTAACACTGGCACCGAAGTGCAATCCAAGGGGTTGAGACTCCTTCGGATGCCACAATCCAAGACCCTAAGACAAACAAGGTCATTCGAAAGGATTGTAGAAGACCTCAGCTTGCTTGAGACTAGCTGGAGGTGTTGAAGGCCCAAGGGAGGTTGAGACTTCCCTCGGGTAAAGTTCAAGAAGTTGAGCATCCCTCCTTCTAAATGTTGAATTTGAAAAGGAGATCGGTGCTCTTCATGATTCCCAGACAACCCCGACATATCCTTTCCGGATCTCAAGACGGCGAAGCCGAGTCCACTCCTATTGCTCATCAAAAGGACTCGGAGGATGTTCTTCCACAGACGAGTCGAAACTTTTAAAGTCGCTCATCAAAAGTTCGACTTTGATGATGAACTAAGCCCCCATGATTCATCATCCTCCGAGGACGCTGATGATGCGGCCGAGGACTAGGCAATTCACTCGCCAGACCCATCGAGGCCGAAGAAGTCATTAAGATAGCCGAGGCTTAGTCACCGACAACCACTCAACAAGGCCCACCAGACCGAAGTCATCTCGCGCAGGCTCCCAAAGTCGCAAAGAATACCGACTCAACCAGAGGCATCTCGTGCACAATCAATACAATCAATCCCATATGTGCGAGATGATGCATTTGAATAAACATTCCCTTTTTCGATTGAGTCGCCCGATCTTGAGGAAGAGACAACTCATGAGCAAATGACGCTTCAACATCCAAGCGATCCTGTAATCCCTAGTGACTCCATTGTTCCAGTAGTCTTTGATTTCGATCTTTGCATGGCCGCCACCAATCCGTGACAATCGAGATCCGTGACATCTTCAAGAAAATATGTGGAGAGATTGGGAAGATCGAACGGCACCAAGCCTCATTAGATATGCGTCCGGACAATAGGGATGCCACCCAAAGAGACTTACGAGGAATTGTGATATGGATCGGGAGTGGTGTCGGCAGCAGAGTACAATGCAATATGAACAAGTTTGATATTTTAAAGCATTGTACAACAAGATGCTTTGTTTGGAGGCCGACAATGCCGATATAAAGTAGATGATGCATGCCAATATTGATAGAATGCATGCCTCTCACACAATCGAAATGGAGTCTTGCATGAATTTCATCGAAAAGAAATTCTGCGTGTTGAGGAGAACATGAATACGAAGTTCACCTTCTCATGGCTAAATGAAACTGTGGCAGAAATGAAAGCCACTCGCTCAGAATTTCGAGCAAAGACATGCCGCATGAGACTCAAGTAGAACTCACTCTCACCCGACCGGATTTCATGCTCACTGAATGTTTCTAGGGTTCCTTTCTCCTTCGATGATGCCAAAAAGGGGAAGAGGAATACCCGAAAGTTGAAGGAAGAGACAAATCGCTTGAGAAGAAGAAGGAGAAGGGAAAAGTTGTTGAGGGGAAAGGTCAAAGGACTTGACCTTAATGCTCGCCAAACCCTTCAAAGAAGGTAATGTCACGCTTCAATAATCGCAAACTTCCGGTGACTCGCCGATCCAACACTCGATGTACCCATGTCTCGAGAAGAGAAAAATTGTGGAAGCGAGGGATGAAGGAGATTGAAAGAAAGACTCGATGTCCGTGTTCTAGAAGTTCTGAAACTTACGGTGTCATTCCTGGCAAATAAGGTCACGGATGCCATTCCGAGATGATGGAGACGAGCCAAGATCGCTTGAAGAATTTAAAATGCTCGAATCAAGGTTACTTCAAGAACATGTCTATAGCACAAGCCTGGGATTTGTACTTGGGAAAAGTGGTCGAAGTTGTGCGACGAAGGCGATAGAAGCGGCCGACTACCAGCCCATTCAAATTTGTAAGAAGAAAACTCCCGTACAATATACACCCGGAGGAGGAGGAAGAAGTGGTGGAGGAAGAGGCTTTCAACCTGACCTCTACCCAAAAACATTTAATATGTAGATCCGGCAAGAAGGGAAGGATCTATTGGGCTGGGTATGATGAAGTAGCTAATCGGGAAGTAGAAAGGAAGAATGTTGAATACGTGAAGAGAATTGAGGAGGAAAATAAAAGACAAGATCACCAGTGGCAAGAAAGGCAAAAAGGAAATGAAAAGACGATCTTTGAAAGAGAGCATATGAAAAGAAGAAAGCAATGAAGATGAAAAGAAAATAAAGAGAGCGATGATGACAGAGTCAAGAGGAAAGAAGGAGGAAGCGGCGAAGGCGATGAAGTGTTGTTTGCTAAACCCTTCGTGTATTTTACTTTTGTAAATACATATGTGTGTAAGTCATCTCACATTCAATAAAGTATTGTTGTATTTTCTCTCTATATTTGTATCTTAGCATAGATGCTTGAAGTTTGCTTGGATATGATTATGCTCGATACACCTTGTAAACAATTTGTGTAAAGGACAAGAATGCTATGATCAATAAAATGATTGATTCTACACATACATTCTTTGTTACTGCATTGTCTGTATGTATCCTTGCTGTTTACATGTTGCTTAATGTTTTTAAGTTTTGGCATCATCAAAAAGGGGGGAATTTTAGGAAATTTATTGTTTAGATTTTGATGAATGCCATGTAAAACTTAGATTAGAATGTTGGCACCCCATTTTCCTTGTAATTTTCATTGTAATAGATAAGGCTGATCGAGCTGAGTCAAGTCAGCTATGCCTGGAAATACAAGAAGTCAATCAAGAAGTGAAGTGAAGACTCATTGAAACAACCGAGTATGGCCAAGATAGAAGATCAAGGACTCGATTGAAGACGTAACAGCAGAGGGACAGCTGTGAAGAGTCAGTTAAGTCAATCCAAGAAGCCAAGTCACAAGTTGAAGTGACAGATGAGTCCTTCAATCATTGGAGCAGACTCAAGTCACCTGGGGAAAAGGCGTGCAAAGAAGAGAGTTAATCAAACTAATCCGTTGCACGTAAGTCAAAAACATTACTTAAGTAAGTAATATTTCCATGTTTGCCAGTCTTAAAGTGCTCATCCTAGAAGCGAGCAAAAGAAATAAACCAATGGGAAGAGCGCACCTCGTGTCGAACCGAAAAGTCGGACATTCATTTAATACGAGGAAAGGTCTACATCTCAAGATCAAGACCAAGAAAAGACAAGCCAACGAACACTAATGACTTTTGAAAATCAGCCTATCTCTTCAACGGGCAAATTTTTGAAAGTTCACTATAAAAGGCTGAGGAATTTCATTGAGAAAAGGTTACTCAACCACGAACGAACAAGCTTTATTCAAACTCAGAACTCGCAAAATATTATCAAGATATTCAAGAAAAATCCTCAAGCTTGAATCTCGAAGGAAATCGATCCAACACAAATCTGTGAAGGAAAGACAACTTCAAACTCTTGAAGAGGAAACTTTTGAAGAATCAAAAGGGGTCTACTTTCCAAGAAGGATTGTAGGAAGGTTCAAGGTCGAACCAATCTCAAGTTATTGGAGGGCTTCGTGATCAAATCCAAGAAGCTTGAGAAAGTGAGTCAAGTAGCAAGCGCACTTCCCCTGAAGATCTTGAGTTGGAACGAGAAGCCACCGTGTGACCAAGGCATCTCCGGATCGAGTCCAATGAGCAAGTCACCAAGCGTGATCAAGACTTGTCTCTAGACTGATAACCACTTTGTGAACTGATCATTACTTAGTGGATTCCTCCAGGAGTTGGAGAAGAGAGGATTAGAAGAATTACCCCATCTTCGAACCTCTATAAAAATTACTTGTGTCATTTACATTTCAAAGATATTTACATTTACGCACAATCATTATATATCTGGCGATAATTTGCCAATCCAACCGATAAATAACTAAGTGCTAAAATCAAGTGTTAAAACAAAGTTAAATCAAATTCAAGGGTGTTAGGAATTTTATTGTTTAGATTTTGATGAATGCCATGTAAAACTTAGAATAGAAAGTTGGCACCCCAATTCTTTGCGAAAATGTATTGTAACAATTAGAGTGCCAAGCCGAGTTAAGTCGCCACGCCCTAACATGCAAGAAGACAATCAAGACTTGAAGGAAAACTCAACGAGAGACAACAGTACGGCAAAGAAGAAGCAGACAGAACTCGATCAAGAAGCGGTGAGATGCAAACAGTGGAACATCACAAAGTCAACCCAAGAGAATCCAAGTCTCAAGTCAAGTGACGTAAGAAGAGTCATCCATGATTGGAAGTGACTCTAAGTCACCTGGGAAAGTAAGGAAATGCGAGTCAAGTCGAGATAATCGTAAAAGAACCGTTGCCGAAAATCAAGAGATTTACTTAAACAAGTAATATCTCCATACCACCTTTCTTGGAGTGCTCGACCCCGTAAGCGTGCAAAAGGAATGAACCAATGGGAAGCACTACACCGTGTCGAACTCTGAAAATGTGATAAAACAATTCATACGAGGAAATGGCAATTCCAAGAACGCAAGCCAACGATTTGCAAAGTGACTTTCAAAAATGAGCCTATCCCTTCAACGGGCAAATTTTTGAAAGTTCACTATAAAAGGCCGAGGAGTTTTGTTTGAGAAGGATGATGAATGACACACACGTGAGATATACAAGCCTATCAAAATCGAAACATTCTCAATCCTCAAGCTTACATTTCAAGTACATCAATCCAACACTTACCTCGTGAAGGAAAGAGAACTTCAATAAGTTGAAGAGGAAAATACGAAAACAAGGGGTCTACATTCCAGGAAGGATTGTAGAAAGGTTCAAGGTCAACCAAGTCTTAAGCTTTTGGAGGGCTTCGTGATCAAATCCAAAGTGCTTGAGCAAGTGAGTCAGTAGTAGCAAGGCAAATGCCCTGTGAAGAAGCCGAGTCGCACGAGAAGCCAACCGAGTGATCAAGGCGTCTCAGTCGAGTCCCAAAGGATCAAGTCGGCCGTTGTGATCAAGACTTGTATCCGGACTCTTACCACTTTGTAAACCGATCATTACCTAGTGGATTCCTCCGGGAGTTGGAGAAGAGAGGAGTAGAAGAATTACCCCATCTTCGAACCTCTATAAAAATTTTATTGTGTCATTTACATTCCAAAGATTTAAATCCCCGCACTTTTAATCGCTTATATCTCGATAAATTTGCTATCCATTTGATAATTTGTAATTACTAAATCAAGTCAGAAACTTGCTTAATCAAACTTAAGGGTGTTAAGTCTTCCGCCGAAAACAAAACCACAAATGAGTGCAGTCTGTTGAGAGATTAACTCTACTGAGTGACTAATTTGACTGTCCATCAAGGACAACAATGTGTAGAACTCAGTAGATTTAAAAGGACTAAATCGAAAATTTGGTAAGGTTTATTCAACCCCCTTCTAAACCTTACACTTACACCCTTGGGACCTACAAGTGGTATCGGAGCGGTTGGTTCATTGAACCCTCCGCACCGTTCTTGAACTAGATCTCCAAACTTTTCAAAGTCTCGCTTTAGTACTTAAGATTTCAAAATTCTTTTCTATCATTAAAAGTTATTATCATGGAAGCAAATCTAACACGCATTCCTATGTTCACT
This sequence comes from Rehmannia glutinosa, assembly GCA_016081115.2. Taxonomy (NCBI): domain Eukaryota; kingdom Viridiplantae; phylum Streptophyta; class Magnoliopsida; order Lamiales; family Orobanchaceae; genus Rehmannia; species Rehmannia glutinosa. Next base: position 464,590 of record JABTTQ020001829.1, on the reverse strand, counting down.
ATTGAAGAATTTGATGATTGGAAAATTCGATGCGTGCTCATCTATCAAAGATTACATGATGAGATGTGGATAGTGATAGAAGATGGGCCTCTGCAAATATTAAAGGTGAACACATCCGTGCGAAGAGTTGCGGTGAAGGAGAAAGAAGATGTCGCTCCCGGACTATCATGGTTGAAAACCAAGAACCGAGTGGACAAATGATGACAGAAAAGGTACAACCTGGACAATGTAGCCAAGGACATCCTGTAAAAACCTTGACAAAGCCATGTTCAATAAAGTCAAATCTTGCAAAACGCGCTAAGGAAATCAGGACAAGTGACATTGATTTGTGAAGGCTCGTGAGCAAATCAAAGAAAACAAACTATCAAATGGGTCGTACAAAAAATTTGAGAACTTCAAAATGATCTCGGAGAAAACCTGGATCAACTGGATGCTCGGTTCACGAAATCACAAATGAGCTATCTCGCACTTGGAAAGGAATATACACGAAGGAAATGTGTATGAAAATCCTAAAAGTCTTCCAAATTGAATGGGAAATGAAGGTCATGGCACCGAGACATTCCATGGACCTATCAAAGACATCCAACCATGAGTTATTCGCACCTCAAAGCCTATGAGTTTGAGCCGAGAAGAAAAGACCGGAAGAAGAGACAAATTGCACCCCAAAACAAATGCTCTAATTGTTAAAGATGGGAAGAGAGTCGAGGTCAAAGAAGTCATTGACCCGGAAGAAATAGCCCGATGGTTAAAAGATTTAACAAGTTCTTTAATAAGAACTACAAGAGAGGAAAGGGTGAATCTTTCGAAGACACTCGGCTCCCTCTAAATCAAGGAAAGACAGGCAACCAAGAGAACAGATCATCAAAAAGTTGAATATCAAAGGGCGACAACTCAAGAATGGAAAGAGTGATCAAAGGGTCAATATCTATGTTGAACTATGAGACAACCAGGTCACTATGCCATTGATCGCTCATATCCTCGTAGTCGCAAGTCAGAGATGAAGAAGAAAGAAAAGTCTTGAGAGAAAGAAGACAAGAAAAGAAAAAGGCAATGATGGCTCACAGAGATCGGGGAGACAAATGTCAAGAGAGACAATGACTCGGAGAGTAGTGAAGCCGACTACTCAAGTGACTCGAAAGAAGAAGCCCGATCCGCTTGATGGCCAAAGAACAAGATCAAGAAGATGAGGTACAATCTAACTCAACAAACTCGGACACCGATGATAGTGATCGTGACACACACACACTTCATCACCCACCGATCTTTATGATTCATTAGGCAAAATGATGAAAGATTTTGAACACATTAAATCCTCACACACACTATTGAATGAGGAAAACAAATACTCAAAAGTCAAAACTCAAAGTGACTAAGGAGCCGAGTACTCTAAGTCAAATAGGCGATGAGAATAAAAGTTTAAAGGCCGAAAATGCTAAATTAATAGCAGAAATTGCTTTCTATAGAAAAGAGGAGAATGACCTCAAGAATGTTATTGCCTCATTCACCAAGGCATCTAAATCATTAGATGATCTTATTATGAGTCAAAAGAATGTGGAGACAAGACAGGCTTAGGATTCAATTCCTCTATGCTATGTCAAACCTCAAGAGTAATTTTGGAAAAAGGATCTTCAAGTCATGAAGAATCTGAAAGATCCAAAACTCTAAATGCCGCACACACATTCGCTCCAAAGCACAATAATAAGCAAACCGGCCTTGGTTATAAAGGAAAAGGAAAATGTGACGATTGAGAGTCTTGAAAGGACAAACAGAAAGATTCACCGAGTCCTCAAAGAACTCCAAACGAAAAATACTCAGAAAGAAAAAGCGAGCTACCAAAAACCCTAAAATCCATAAAAGAAATACAAATGATGGGAATGGTAGAAAATATCCAAGCCAAGCTGATTGGAATAATATGAACTATCAAAGATAGACTTATGGAATATAAGCCCGGATGGCAAAGGCCTAGAACTCAAGAAAGGCCATTCCAAAAGTATAAGAGCTTTCATCAAAGACACATATGCACCTAGACACTACACTCAAAAACACCACAACTATCCAAGGAAGGCAATTGCTAAAACACATATGCAGGCATACGACAAAAGAGACAAATTTGTATGAACCTAGAATCCCCAAGCAATTTGCCAGGATTAATTATGATTATGGCACCGATAGATGGCAACCTCTTGAGTCAAATCATTTGGCTATAGGTTGGTTGGATCATCTTATAATTCTAACCCCTCAGACCCGCACAAGCATGGGTACCTAAAACTTAATTTCTTGATTGCGGTTCAAGTAACACCGAGTGCCAAGGAACCTGGTACATGGATAGTGGTCGGACATATATGACAGAAATAAGAGAAATCATCAAAATTCAAGGAAGTCAAAGGAGCAAAAGTCATATTTGGAGGAAATGAAGCTCCTGGTGAAATAAGAGGCATTGGATCCATCAAGAGGAATGGTTTAGAAATCATAGATGTTGCATATGTTGAAGGACTAAACTTCAATTTACTAAGCATCAACTTTGTGACAAGGGCTACAATGTTGGATTCAACATGGGCATATGTCAAATCAAAGATATTGAATCAAATGAAGTGGTCTTTGCAAGGATGTAGACAGAAAAATATGTATGTAGTGGATTGGTCAACCGCAACACCCAAAGACTCGTCTACTAGCAAAGAGCACAATCAAGTTGGTCACGTGGCACAAAAAAGCCGAGTCACCCGAATTTCAAAACGATCAACAAACCGGCAAGAAGTCATCTTGTGGAAGGACTTCCGGACTCGATACAAAAAAAAGGAGAGTATATGTGATGCATGTCGGAAGGGAAAGCAAATTAAGTCGTCATTCAAAGAAAAGACATGCCCATCCTCAACAAGAATATTGCATCTACTCCATATGGATCTATTTGGCCCAAAGGAACCAGCCAAAGATAAGTGGAAAGAAGTACACCTTGGTGGTAGTAGATGACTACTCAAGATATACATGGACAATTTTCATGTGTAAGAAGAAAGAAACTCTACAAAAACTACCACATGGTGATGAAGAGGATTCAAAACGAGAAAAGTCAAACCATTATCAAAATAAGATCGACATTAGGAACCGAGTTTGTCAATGGAATAATAACTCGATTGTATTGAAAATGGTATTGGTCATGAACTTTCAAAGAAGGACTCCACAAAGCAGTGAAATGGAGTTGCGGAAAGAAGAAATAGAACCCTCAAAGAAGCGGAAGGACCATGTTAGTCAAGAGAGTTACCAAAAAGATTTTGGGTCAAGCAATCAACACACCGCTACACTCAAAACAGATGTATGATAAATAGACAAACCGACAAAGACTCCCTATGAGATCCGGATCGAAGAAAACCAAGTGTTGCATATTTGTAATATTTGGATGTAAATGCTTCATCCACAACAATGGCAAAGACAATCTAAAGGCTTTTGATGCTAAAGTGATGAAGGTATCTTTTTAGGATACTCACCGAAAGCAAAGCCTACAGAATACTCAACAAAAGGACTATGGTCGCGAGAAGAATCCATTCATGTGGTATTTGATGAGCCAAACATAAATGGAGAAGACATTGAAGAGTCACCGATAAGTCAAACATCCAACCATACGAAGAGTCCCTATCTTTGGAAGTCGGGAATTATCAATTCGAAGAAGATGAGATGGTCAATCTCAAAAACGGGCCGAAAATTTGCAGGCTAAGTGATTACGAGAGAGTCGACCCAACAAGAACACAACAAGTACCAAGTCGATCAACCCACTAACTCACTCCAACCTCGATGTAAGATGGCCGAGAGACCATCCACCGAACTTGTCATTGGAAATATAAGAGAAGGTGTCAAGACAAGATCCAGAACTCAACAAGAAGCAATGTTCACATGCTTCATCTCGCAATAGAGCCAAAAGATGTGTCACAAGCACCGGATGACACACATTGGATTCAAGCCATGCAAGAAGAGTGAATCAATTCGAGAGAAATAAAGTATGGGAACTAGTGCAAAGACCCATACATCAAAATGTCATTGGAACCAAATGGGTGTTCGAAATAAGATGAACGAGGAAGGTTACTGTGGTAAGAAACAAAGCAAGACTAGTGGCCAAAGGATATTGCCAAGAAGAAGGGATAGATTTTGATGAAACATTTGCTCCTGTAGCAAGATTGGAAGCTATAAGGATGTTTCTTGCCTATGCAGCTCATAAGAACTTCATTGTATATCAAATGGATGTAAAAAGTGCATTCCTAAATGGCTTATTGGAAGAAGAAGTGTATGTTGAACAACCTCCAGGATTTGAGCGTAAGACTCTTGGAGACAAGGTATACAAACTCAAGAAAGCCTGTGGATTGAAACAGCACCCGTGAGCATGGTATGATACCCTGTCACAATTCCTAATCGAAAATGGATTCACTAAAGGAAAAGTATATAGAACACTTTTCGAATTCAAGACAAGAAGAGTATATTTGCTTGTTCAAATATATGTGGATGACATCATTTTTGGATCCACTAACAAAGAGCTATGTGAAAAATTTTCAAACCTCACACAAAGTAAATTTGAAATGAGCATGATGGGAGAGTCGACATTCTTCCTTGGACTCCAAGTGAAACAATGAAGGATGGAACCTTCATAAGTCAAACAAAATACACCGAGATTTAATGAAGAAGTTTGGTATGGAGGAGAAGTCTTCAGAAAAATACCAATGAACACATCACCAAAATGGACATGGATGCGGATGGCAAGCCCAGTAGATCAAACAAGATCTGAGCACTTATTGGATCATTGCTCTATCTCACAAAATAGCGGCCCGACATCACTTTTGTTGTAGGTGTATGTGCAAGATTTCAATCTGCTCCAAAAGAGAGCCATATGACAAAGACTAAGAGAATATTGAGATACTTGAAGGGAAGCCAAGAAGTAGGCCTATGGTATCCAAAGGAAGGTGGATTCAAGCTAATTGGCTATTCGTGACTCGACTATCTTGGATGCGAGTGGACAGAAGAGCACTTCAGGCACATGTCAAATGCTAGGAAACAGACTAATTTCCCCGGTTTAGCAAGAAGCAAAACTCAATAGCCACCTCTACAAATGAGGCGGAATACATAGTCATGGGCAAACATTGTTGCCCAAGTCCTATGGATGAGACAAAGAAATGAGAGATTATGAAGTTGAAGAAAAAGAAATTCCAATCATGTGTGATAACACAAGTGCAATTGCAATCACTCATAATCTGTGTTGCACTCAAGAACAAAACATATTGATGTCGATATCACTTCATAAGAGACCATGTTGAAAAGAAGGACATCATCCTCGAATATATCTCAACCGATAAACAACTAGCCGACATCTTCACAAAACCATTATGTGAGTCAAGATTTGAAGAACTCAAACATGAGTTGGGGCTAATTGAGCTAAGCCGAGACACAAAAGAATCAAAGAAAAGAAATGGAACAGAAAGAAGGTGAAAAAGAGCAAAACAAAAATCACCAAGAAATCACCAGACGGAAAGTCACTATACCAAGTCACCGATAGCCGAGTCACTAAGAGAAATGTGAGAAGCGAGTTAAATCGGCTAAGAGATAAGTTTGAATAACTTATGAGCAAAGTGACAAAAACGCAATCGTTTGACTTAGCGGAATGTTTTAAGAAACACGTCAAGATAATGATGATGTGTACGGACATAAAGCCGCACACCAAGCCTATGATTGGATATAAATGTTGCCGCATTAAATACGAGACATGAATCGCTCAATATGCGTCGCGAAATCCAAGCCGTTGATTTCGATCACAATTCAAAACCGCCGTCCGCACGCCCTTTCATAAACCATATTTAAACCATTTTCGCCCCGTTTCTCTCTCACACTTCTAAAAACTGTTCAATCTTTTTCTCTCAAAAGGCAAAGGCAAGATACTCTCGAAACCCTATCAACCTTCAAATCAAATTTCGAACTTTTCCTTGAAATTATTCTCGAGAAATGGCACCAACTTATGACTTTACCAAGTTGGGAAAACAAATCCACACCGGTTCGACCGTGATTTCGACGGAATGGTGAAGCAGGTCCGACGACACCCTGGTGAAGAAAATCGCCGAGAAGCCGGAAACGACCGGACTAAAACCGTTTCTAACGGAATATCCTATGACCTATGTGGAGGAGGTCGCACAATTCTCGTGAATGCCGAGATTCACGATGAAGGAATCAAGTCATCTGTTCACGGAAGCAATGACTATCACGCCAAGGATTTGGTGAATATTGCTCACTACCGGCAGAAGGAGCAACGAGATTAAGGAAGTTCGATGTCAACTTGGTCGACGATGGAAAGAGATAGCCAAGTCCGACTTTGCCGATAAAATTATATACACAAAAAACAAGAGATCAAGCTAAAGGAGGATTATCACAAATTGTTGGACATAGTTGCCAAATGTATCGACATCAAATTTGGCGCTTTGACCAATCACAAAGGCAAAGCCGATTGTGATGGCTGCAATCATCGAAGAAAAGAAGATAAACTGGGGCCGAGTTTATCTACAGCAGATCGCCGAACGTGGGGAACAAGTCCTTCAAAGAAGATGGGTCATTTGGAGGATCCCTAGGATATGGCCTGGTGATTGGCCGGCTATTGGAGGTGAAAGGAGTCCCTCTTAGACATGGGAAGGCTTTCCATGTTAACAAGAGGATGTTCGTAGAGCTAATCTCTCCGGTGCTCGTGCGAGCTTACGCCAAGAGAGCGACACCAAGTGAGGGGGAATCAACCGACCCGAAGATACAAACGCTTCCTCTCCAAATTAAGAAGAAAAGTCCGCCCTGCGAAAGAAAGAAAACCAAACATGCTCCCGCCCCTGCAGCAGAGTCACCCGCCCCATCGCCATGTCCCATGTCCTCGCCCTCGTAGCAGCCGATCGAGAAGGACTCACAAATTCCTTCTCCGATCGTCAAAAAGAGGAGAATCGACAAACCAAGACGGCCAGCCTCCTCGTAAACAAACACCGCACCGCCCCCGCCGCCAAGACTCGGAGGACACCGCCCCAACTGAAATTCCCCGGTACAAACCAGAGACGAAGAAGACTCGTCAAGCGGTCCGAACAGAGAAACCAAATGAGTCGAGCCGCTTTCAAATAGCACATATACCGGAGACTACCGGAGAAGTAGAGTCTCCGGATGTAATTGATGAAATGACCAAGTCTCGTCAAGGTGATCACAGAGGCAACCCAAGACACAACAGTAGCTCACACAACCAAGCACAAGAAGAACCAACCAAGCGAGATAGTGATGTAATGATCCTCTCTCCACCTTACCCGGACATCCAAAATCGTCTGCGTGAGTGGAGAAAATGGAAGCTTGAGCAAGTCAAGGGAACAGTTCAACGGCTGAATTCATAGAAGAAGAAGAGGAACTCGCTAAATTTCCTTGGATTAACTCATGTGTCCCGGCTGATGAAGACAAATCGCATAGACATTCTGCAGATATACAAGGACAAGGAGAGAAAAGCAAGTCAAGAAGCCGAAGCACGAGAGAAGGCAAGATCCGCCCTATCTCCCGCACCACGTAACACACACATCCTCTCCTTGATGTCTTCTCCGAAAGTGACGAGGAACTGAGAATGTCGCCGCGTAAGAGTTGCAAATGCAAAGCAAGCATTGCACGAATCAAGAATCCTTCACGAGCAACGATTAATGGAGGGACCAGGAGAGTCCTCCGATCACACCGAAATCGATCCAATGGGAGTGGTTCAAAAATAGCCACCGTTGTTGTTGCTACCACTTCCCCACCACTCACTAAGAAGCAATAAGGAGATGGCGATGAAACCGGGATAGTGGGGACCCCATCGAGCCAACCCCTATTGAAGGTGTGCTACCACCGCCCCAACGGCCGAGCAATCAATCGGAATGTAGGGAGCTTGGAGACGAGTGACCCCATTCCAAGTCACTCACCGGTGCGCCACCGTGGGGGAAACTCCCTCCACCGCAGCAAGGTCGGAGGATGCTGCAGATGACTCCACAAAGAATGCGGGAGGCGAAGTAGAGAAAACTCACACACAAGAAGAACAAAATGTTAAGTTGCCATCAACGAAGCTCGACGATTTGAGACTCTCTCACCGAGGTGACAACCGCTTGCTCTGAAGGCTAATGACACCGCTGATGATGCAAATGAGGCACGAGAAGAATGTACAGGAGTTAACACTCTGGGGGCGAAGAAAGTGCAATCCATGGGGTTGAGACTCCAATGGATGCCATTGTAGAAGACCCTAAGACACCGACACCGTCGGTCGAAAGGGAGGACCAAGGCCTCGCAGCAAAGAGAGACCTGCTGGAGGAAATGAAGGCCCACGGAGGTTGAGACTTCCCTGGTACACAAAATTGTTAGTAGAGAACATCCCTCCCCGGTATCATCGACCCATCCGAGAAGGAGATCGCGCACTTCATGATTCCCAGGACAACCCCGATGTCACTTTTCCGGGATCGGAAGGCGAAGAAGAAGTCGAGTCATCCCCATGACAAATCCAAAAGACTCACCGGCGGATGTTCCAAGCACGAGCAAGTCCGATCCCAAGACTACTCAAAACCTTTAATTTTGATGATGAGCCACCTATGGAAATCTCATCATCGTCCGATGACGCTCGATAAGGCCGAGGACCGCCATCGAAATGGAGAAATCACCGAGACCAACGAAGTTGTTAAGACAATCGAGGCTCGGCCAGTAATGTCTACTCCACAAATGTAACCCAAATTTGAACAATGACTCACCGCACAGCTCCTCAAGTCTGCAGAGGGATCGATTCCCAAAGAACTTCACGCGCACCGCTCATCATCGAACAGATCCCGGTTGGCGGTGATGATTCTTTGTAGAATCTTTCCCTTTCTCACTTTGGAGATACGAGAACTCCACGAAGAATCGTAAAACGAACAAGCATGCTATTACAAACCACTCCTGTTCTTCCAACAGACACCATTGTTCCAAATAATTATGACTTCGATCTTTGTATGGCCATCACCGCAACAAAGAATCACCAAGCTCGAGAAGTGTTCAAGGCACTCTTTCTTTGAGATTGAAAGGATGGAGAGGCATCGAGCCTCTTTGGACATGCGATTGGACAACAGAGATGCCACCCTTACAGGTGATTTAAGAGGCATAACATTGAGATAAGGAATGGTGGCAACAAAGAAGAACAATGCGTGTGGAACAGGTGAGATACTTGAGACAATTGTTCAATAAGTCACTGTGTGGAGAGCTGAAAATACTGATGCAAAGACAAAGCTGAGAGAGCACATTTGAGCATATGCATGAAGCTCACACTGCCGAGATCAAGCTGCTGCGTGAACAACATACACATGATCTACAGCGTTTGGAAGAACACATGACAAGAAAATTCAGCCTTCTCATGGCTGAGATGAAGCTGATTTCAGCAGAATCCAACGCTACTAGATCTGAATTCCGTGCTGCATACAACGCAGCAGACTTGAAGCAGAACTCAACCATCAGAAGACTCGACTTCATGCTTGCCAAATGTTCCCAGGGGTTCCTCTATCCTTTGATGATGCCAAAAATGGGGAAGAGGAATACCTTAAAGCAAAATCAAAATCAAGCCGAAAAGAAAGGAGCAAAATTTGAGTCAGAAAATCACCTGAGGAAGTCTTGAAACAGAAGAAAGGAAAACATGTTGAGGGGGAAGGATCAACAGATGTGACATTGATGATTGCACAAACCCCCCAACAAGGTCCTGTCACAGCTGACATTATAAGCAGCAAACTCCCGGTGACTCTGCCACTCCAACACTCTGCTGTATCTATGGCTGAGAAGAGAAAATCAATTGAAGCAGGGATGAAGGAAGTGGAAGGAAGAATGGATGCCAGGGTGATGAACATCTTGAAAGAACACGGAGGCATTCCAAAGAGACGAGACACCTATGCCATCTCAGATGTCGGGACAGAGCCACGATCAGTCGATGAATTCAAAACGCTCGAGTCTGAGGGATACTTTACAAATATGTCTATGGCTCAAGCTTGGGATCTGTACTGGGAAAAGGGTCTCACATTATGTGAAGAAGCGACAGTGACAGACAACCGATCACTCTGCTGGTTACTCACTGGCACTCACGGTGGAAAGAAGAAGACTCGATGATATACGCCCGGTAGAGGAAGAAGCGGCGATGGAGGAAGAAGAAGCTTGGACCTAGGGCCTCTGCCAAGAACATTGAATACGTAGATCCAGGGAAGAAAGGAGGGATCTCTCGGGTGGGCTTGACCAAGTGGCAAATTTGCGAGTGGCTAAAACTAACGCCGAGTATGCAAAAAGAATAGAAGAAGAAAACAAGAGACAAACTCAAATATGGCGGGAGAGACAGAAAGAATAAGAATAGATGAAGTCGCAAGAAAAGCATATGAGAAGAAAAAAAGAAGGCAAATGATGACGAGAAGAAGAGAAAGATGATCTTGATCAAGACGAAAGAAGGAGACAATAAGAAGATGAAGTGTTCTTGTCCACCCCTTCGTACTTTATTATGTAAATACATACAATGTAAGTCTTCGTAATAAAGATATAAATTCTTTAATTTTTGTGAAGACAATTATATGCTCGATACACCTTGTAAACAGATTGTGTTGAGGAACAAGAATGATATGATCAATAAAAAGAATTGATTCTGCGCATACATTCTATGTCAATACACTATCTCAGTATGTATCATTGCTGATTGCATCTTTGAATAATTTAAGTTTTGGCATCATCAAAAAGGGGAAATTGTTAGGAATTTTATTGTTTAGATTTTGATGAATGCCATGTAAAACTTAGAATAGAAAGTTGGCACCCCAATTCTTGTCAGTAAAATGTATTGTAACAATTAGAGTGCCAAAGGCCGAGTTAAGTCGCTACGCCCTAACATGCAAGAAGACAATCAAGACTTGAAGGAAAACTCACGAGAGACAATTTAGTACTGACAAAGAAAGCAACTCAGAACTCGACTAAAGAAGCGGTGAGATGCGGTGAGTGGAACATCGACAAGTCAACCCAAGAGAAGCCAAGTCTCAAGTCAAGTGACAAAGAGTCATCCATGATTGGAAGTCGACTCTAAGTCACCTGGGGAAAGTAAGGAAATGCGATCAAGTCGAGATAATCAGAAAAGAACCGTTGCCGCGAAATCAAGAGATTTACTTAAACAAGTAATATCTCCATACCACCTTTCTTGGAGTGCTCGATCCCGAGCGCGTGCAAAAGGAATGAACCAATGGGAAGCACTACACCGTGTCGAACTCTGAAAAGGTGATAAAACAATTCATACGAGGAAATGGCAATTCCAAGAATCGCAAGCCAACGATCGCAAAGTGACTTTCAAAAATGAGCCTATCCCTTCAACGGGCAAATTTTTGAAAGTTCACTATAAAAGGCCGAGGAGTTTTGTTTGAGAAGGATGATGAATGACACACACGTGAGATATACAAGCCTATCAAAAAAAACATTCTCAATCCTCAAGCCTACATTTCAAGTACATCAATCCAACACTTACCTCGTGAAGGAAAGAGAACTTCAATAAGTTGAAGAGGAAAATACTGAAAACAAGGGGTCTACATTCCGGGAAGGATTGTAGAAAGATTCAAGGCGAACCAAGTCTTAAGCTTTTGGAGGGCTTCGTGATCAAATCCAAAGTGCTTGAGCAAGTGAGCCGTAGTAGCAAGCAAAACTGCCACCGTGAAGAAGGCCGAGTCGTCACGAGAAGCCAACCGAGTGATCAAGCGCGTCTCCGGCCGAGTCCCAAAGGATCAAGTCGGCCGTTGTGATCAAGACTTGTATCCGGATTGTTACCACTTTGTAAACCGATCATTACCTAGTGGATTCCTCCAGGAGTTGGAGAAGAGAGGAGTAGAAGAATTACCCCATCTTGAACCTCTATAAAAATTTTATTGTGTCATTTACAATTCAAAGATTTAAATCCCCGCACTTTTAACTCGCTTATATCTGTTTGATAAATTTGCTATCCATTTGATAATTTATAAGTACTAAATCAAGTTGTAAAACTTGCTTAATCAAACTTAAGGGTGTTAAGTCTTCCTTCCAAAACAAAACCACAAATGAGTCTGTTGAGAGATTAACTCTCTGAGTGACTAATTTGACTGTCCATCAAGGACACAAATTTGTGTAGAACTCTGTAGATTTAAAAGGACTAAATCGAAAATTTGGTAAGGTTTATTCAACCCCCCTTCTAAACCTTACACTTACACCCCTTGGGACCTACAAAGGGTGTTAAGTCTTCCTTTGAAAAACTCATCACAAATGAGTTAAGGTTTAGACTAAACAATGAGTTATTTTATCAACTCTATCGAGTCCGTTGAGTGGCTAACTCTGCCGATTAACTAACTTAGTCATTGTCCCTCAAGGACATAGTTGTATTAACTCGTAATATTTCAAAAGGACTAAAATCAAAAAGTTGGTAAGGTTTATTCAATCCCCCCTTCTAAACCTTACTCACACCCCTTCTTATCTCCACATTCCTTTTGGCTCATTATTAATTCGTCCAATGATTTGGATGCTTTTGTAAATGAGGCAATTACATTTTTGAGATTATGCTCTCTCTTTTCTGTAGCGGCTAGTTACGCATTGATTCTAGTGATTTCGCTTTTTAACTTTATATTCTCATCAGCTATGTGATTTAGAGCATTCAGCCCCTTAGTCAGCTGTGAGTTTTGGCTTATAAGTTGACTCGTTTTCCTCATTAAGAAGTGTGTGGGAGGCTTTAATGTGCTCAAAATCTTTCATCATTTTGCCTAATGAATCATAAAGACTTGTGGGTGAAGATGTATTAGTGTCACAATCACTATCACTAGTGTACGAGTAAGCGGTTTGATTGTACCTCATCATCTTGTTCCTTTCCCATGAGGCAAATAAGAGCATCTTCCTCCGAGTCACTTGAGTAGTCAGCTTCTCTACTATCTGAGTCAGCTGGTTCCTTGCTCTTAGCTGGCTCAGCTGTGTCTGCAGCTAACATTGCTCTTTTCTTTTCTTTTCTTCTTACTTTGAAGACTCTCATTTCCTCCTCATCTTTGTATTTGCTGACAGGTGGGTATTTGCAGTCAATGGCAAAGTGTCCTGGTTGTCTGCAATTCCAACATAGGTTCTCAGCTCTTTGGTCAGCTCTCTCTATTCTTGGGTTATCAGCTCTCTGATATTCAACCCTTTGATGCTCAGATCTCTTGGGTGGCCTATCTTCCCTTGACTTAGAGGGTGTTGAATGTCTCCTGGAGGTTTCACCCTTATTTCTTTTATAGTTCTTATTGAAGAACTTGTTGAATCTTTTAACCATCAAGGCAATTTCCTCCTGGTCAATGGCTTCCTTTGGTTTAGCTCTCTTTCCATCCTTGACTATCGGTCTGTTGTCTTCGATACAACTCGTATCCTCTTGATCCTTTCTTCTCACTCAAACTCATAGGCTTTGAGGTCCGAGAATAGCTCATGGTTGGATGTTTTTGAGAGGTCCATTGAATGTCTCGAGCCATAGTCTTCATTTCCCATTCACCGGAAGGCTCATCAAAATCTTGCACACATCTCCTTCTGTGTGTATTCCTTCCCAAGAGCCTAAAGCTCATTTGTTATTTCAAAGAATCTTGCATCCACCGATCCAAAGATTCTCCCGCAAACATTTTAGAATTTTCAAATTTTTGAACAACAACAGATAATTTATTTTCATTAATTTTCTCCGATCCTTCACAAATTAAGGTCGACTTATTCCGTTTCTTTTCTTTGTTTTGCAAGATTTGACTTTGTTGAACATCGCTTTGTCAAAGTCTTGTAGAGTATGTCCTTGGCCACATTATCCACGTTTTATCTTTTCCTGTCATCATTTGTCCACTTAGCCCTTGGTTTTTCAACCATGGCTAGTCTAGGTTCAAAGAACTTCTTCTCCTTCACTTGTGTTCTTCTAACAACAATGTTGATTTTGAGTATTTCAAATGGCCCATCTTCTATCACAAACCACATTTTATCATGTAAAGCGAGATAGGTGAGCACTCGCATACGAATTTTCCAATCATCAAATTCAAGGGTGTTAAGTCTTCATTGAAAAACTCATCACGACCAAGTTAAGGTTTAGACTAAACAAATTGAGTTATTTTATCAACAACTCTATCGAGTCCGTTGAGTGGCTAACTCTGTTGATTAACTAACTTAGTTGTCCCTCGAGGACACAGTTTGTATTAACTCAGTAATATTTCAAAAGGACTAAAATCAAAAAGTTGGTAAGGTTTATTCAATCGCCTTCTAAACATTACTCACACCCTTTCTTATCTCCACATTCCTTTTGCTCATTATTAATTCGTCCAATAATTTGGATGCTTTTGTAAATGAGGCAATTACATTTTGAGATCATGCTCTCTCTTTTACTCAGTAGCGGCTAGTTACGCATTGATTCTAGTGATTTCACTTTTAACTTTATATTCTCATCGGCTATGTGATTTAGGGCATTCAGCTCCTTAGTCAGCTGTGAGTTTTGGCTTATAAGTTGACTATTTTCCTCATTAAGAAGTGTGTGAGAGGCTTTAATGTGCTCAAAATCTTTCATCATTTTGCCTAATGAATCATAAAGACTTGTGGGTGAAGATGTATTAGTGTCACGATCACTATCACTAGTGTCCGAGTAAGCGAGTTTGATTGTACCTCATCATCTTGTTCCTTTCCCATGAGGCAAATAAGAGCATCTTCCCCCGAGTCACTTGAGTAGTCAGCTTCACTACTATCCGAGTCAGCTGGTTCCTTGCTCTTAGCTGGCTCAGCTGTGTCTGCAGCTAACATTGCTCTTTTCTTTTATTTTCTTCTTTCTTTGAAGACTCTCCTTTCCTCCTCATCTTTGTATTTCTTGTGGTGGGTATTTGCGAATCAATGGCAAAGTGTCACAGTTGTCTGCGATTCCAACACGGGTTCTCAGCTCTTTGGTCAGCTCTCTCTATTCTTGGGTTATCAGCTCTCTGATATTCAACCCTTTGATGCTCAGATCTCTTGGGTGGCCTATCTTCCCTTGACTTAGAGGGTGCTGAATGTCTCCTGGAGGTTTCACCCTTATTTCTTTTATAGTTCTTATTGAAGAACTTGTTGAATCTTTTAACCATCGGGCAATTTCCTCCTGGTCTATGGCTTCCTTTGGTTCGACTCTCTTTTCATCCTTGAGTATCGGTCTGTCTTGGGTACAATTGTCTCCTCTTGATCCTTTCTTCTCAGCTCAAACTCATAGGCTTTGAGGTCTGAGAATAGCTCATGGTTGGATGTTTTTGAGAGGTCCATTGAATGTCTCAGAGCCATAGTCTTCATTTCCCATTCAGCTGGAAGGCTCCTCAAAATCTTCATACACATCTCCTTCTCAGGCATATTCCTTCCCAAGAGCCGAAAGCTCATTTGTTATTTCAGTGAATCTTGCATCCAGCTGATCCAAAGATTCTCCTGCAAACATTTTAAAATTTTCAAATTTTTGAACAACAACAGATAATTTATTTTCATTAATTTTCTCTGATCCTTCACAAATTAAGGTCAGCTTATTCCAGATTTCTTTTGCTGTTTTGCAAGATTTGACTTTGTTGAACATCGCTTTGTCCAAAGTCTTGTAGAGTATGTCCTTGGCCACATTATCCATGTTTTATCTTTTCCTGTCATCATTTGTCCACTTAGCCCTTGGTTTTTCAACCATGGCTAGTCTAGGTTCAACAAATTCTTCTCCTTCAAATTGCTTGTGTTCTTCTAACAATAATGTTGATTTTGAGTATTTGAAATGACCCATCTTCTATCACAAACCACATTTTATCATGTAAAGCGAGATAGGTGAGCTCGCGCATACGAATTTTCGAATCATCAAATTCTTCAATGGAGAACATAGGAATGCGAGTTAGATTTGCTTCCATAGTGATACTTTTGGTGAGGAAAAGACTTTGAAAATAGCAAGTGTTAAACTTTTGAAGTATGAAGATCTATTTGAAAGAATCAGGTGCGGAAGGCTCAATGAACCAACCACTTTGATACCACTTGTAGGTCCCAAGGGGTGTGTTGTAAGGTTTAGAAGGGGGGGTTGAATAAACCTTACTAAAATTCTTGCAATCGAAAATTCCTTTCTAAGGATTACAACAGAGTTGTCACAAATCAACCGGTTCGATTATTCAAATAAGTTCTTATTTAGCGACTCAAGAGAGCCGTGTGTGCAAGGTAACTTGGTTGTATACTCTGAGCGTGACACTTAGTTGATTTGGTTTTTCAATGCGGAAGTCTTTAACACCCTTTACAAATTGAAGGACGAGTTTTTAACACTTGTTTTTGGATACTTAGCTTATTATCACTTTGAATGGCGATCTAACTTAACTTCAAAGGATATAAGATAATAAAGCGAAAATTAAATGATGATAATAAATCGACACAAAGTTTTTATAGAGGTTCAAAGATGGGGTAATTCTTATACTCCTTTCTTCTCTAGCTCTTGGAGGAGTCCACTAAGTAATGATCGGTTCTGAGTTGTTATCGGTCAGTCAGAGACAAGTCTTGATCACACAACCGACTTTCTCATTTGACTCGATCTCGAGATGCCTTGATCACTCAGCTGGCTTCTCTTTGCGACTCAGCTTCTTCACGAGGCGGCTGCCTTATTACTACAGCTCACTTTGTGAAATTGTTGGATTTGATCACGCAACCCTCCAAACAACTTGAACCTTTCCTGCAATCCTTCACTTGGAATGTAGACCCCTGAAAGTTCTTGGTTTTCTCTTCAACTTGATGAATTCTTTATCCCTCACAAATTGTGTTCGATTTGAAACTCGAGATAGTGTAGGCTTTAGGATATATTGATTTTTCTCTTTCGTTCAAATTTTGTATGCGATTTGAATTTTTCTACATTTTTTTCTTCAAACTTTTCGATCATACACATACACTCGTTTTGACTCACTAACTCGTGTTTGAATCCTCACTTTTTATAGTATCATATGAAAAATTATCCGTGGAAGAGATGGATAATTATTCAAATAATATCTTGTTGGATGTTGCTTTGCTCTTCCTTGCTTTCCCGGGCGTGTGAGGCATCCACTACCTCGTATTCTTGAACGTCCAAATTTTTAGGTCCGACGCCCACTTGAGCGCTCGCCTTTGGCTTATTTAATTGCACGTCTTTTACATTGTTTATTCTTAGTGCTTGACATTATGTGAATATTACTTAAATAAGTATCCTTCATAATTTTTGTGCAACGGTTGGATGTCGATTGCCTTCACTCAACTCGCTTCTTCTTTGCGAACTCGATTGACTTGATTTTTCTTTAACATTGGATAACTCAATGGTGGTCCAACTCGAACTTCATGAGTTGACTTGATGACTTTTCACACAATTTCTTCACAAATGATACATCTTCGGTCGAGTTCTTGATCTTCTATCTTGGCCATACTCAAATGTTCCACAAATGAGTCTTCACTTCGATCTTGATTGACTTCTTGTATTTCCGGGCGTAGGCGACTTGGCTCACTTTTCCAAATTCTATCTATTACAATGTAAACTATAAGGAAAATGGGGTGCCAACTTTCTAGTTTAAGTTTTACATGGCATTCATCAAAATCTATAAAATAAATTTCCCAACATAAGGGATTTTCTTTCTATGTCTAAAAACTCTTATCTCTGTGCTTAAACAATGTCATAATATTGATTCGAATTTGTCTATGAGTTTGTAATCAATGTTTGGCATATTTTCTCGGATCTTAGGGGCATAATTGATCTTTGTGGATTTATGTTAAATATGATTACTTGTTTTCTTAATTAATTCATGCGTTCTATTTTATGAATTCGAGTTCTTATTCTTAATTGCTTTTTTTCGATCAATAATTTGCATGTCATACTTCTAGTCCATAATTCGGGAGGTGAGTTCTAGTAAGACGAAAATCGAATTGAGACATAAATAGAGTTATGTATCGGAGACTACTTCTATTTGTGGGGAGTACTTCAATTCAAAGATATTTTGGGAGTTAGTAATAATTGTGATGGATCGAGAGACCGATTATTAGTAATGTATTGTTTATGTGCACAATAAACTATTTTAGGAACTCAACCAATAGAATTTCATGAATTGGTTTTAAAACTTTATTCGCATTTAATATTGAAGAAACATGTTGAGATTATGTGCCTAAGGTTGCTCCTAAAGATGTTGAAAATACTTGTGGGGTTCACAAATTTATTTTTATTTTATTTCTTTTAATTTCGATTTTTATTAGATTAAAATACTCAAATTTTCTGGTCGCTTCAATAAAATTGGAATACGATGTTATTATAGCCTAAGTGTTTCGAGATTCAATCCCTAAGGAATACGACTTTACTTGCCATTATCCTATAAACTACACCGTACACTTGCATTGTATGAACCAAAATAGTTTTGGCGAACAAGTTTTTGGCGTCGTTCTTTGGTGATTGATTAGATTCTACTTAGATATAGTAATAAGTAGTACAATCTTAATTGAAACATATTGTTTGTAAATTTTTTTCTTTTTCGTTTCTAACATCGAGATTGAAATCTTTGGAGACACAAGTAGCCTAAAATCGCTAGTGCAATGGGAGGCCAACATCAAAAGGGAAAACTCCCAAGCGTCTGAACTTAGTCCGAGAAAACGAGCAACGCCATTCGCCTCGATGGATGGTACAAAATATGAGGGCTCAAGGATTTCAACCGACGCGGTTCAACGACGTGTAATGTTAGAAATCAAGTCCGGTCAAGACGTAAAACTTAGCGCTTTGTGGGAGGCAACCCAAGAGACGTCGCGACAAATCCCGGGGTTAAAAAAGAACATGATCGACGCGCATGGGCGTGTGGACACACACGACCGGCCGTGCGATCTGCTCCTTTAGTTTTCGAATTGACGACGAGCTCCTGGCTTCACCTCGGAACTATCCATGTAAGTACTTATTATGCATTCCTCTTTTCGCTTGATAATTTCCTCATATGTTCGGACGAAGCATATTTTAAGTTTTTTTGGGGGTTGTCAAGAATGCGTAAATTAAGATCTTTGTTGCATATTCTGCATTGCATGTAGAGCATAAAAATTTGCATAAACAAATAATTTATTTTCGATTTTTATTATTTTTGTTTTTGTTTGTTTATTTTTGTTTTAGCACGTTTACCACTTTAGCACGTTTAATTGCTTTTGTGTGTGATTTTTTTATTATTCATTCAGATCTTTGTAGGTCCCAAGGGTGTGAGTAAGGTTTAGAAGGGGGTTGAATAAGCTTTACCAAATTTTCAATTTAGTCCTTTTAAAGAAATTACAGAGTTAACACAAACAGCTAAGTCCTTGAGGGACAAATAAGTTGGTTATTCAAAGATAGTTAGCCACTCAATGCACTTTCGATAGAGCTTTGTTGATAGAATAACTCAACCGCTTTAACCCGAAACTTAACTTGGTCATGTTGAGTTTTTCGTGGGAAGACTTAACACCCTTTGATTTGTTTTAAACTTGTTTTAACACTTGATTTCAACACTTAGTTATTAATCGATTAAATAGCGAATTATCGTGAGATATAAATAAGTATGCGAGAAATAAAAGTGTTGAAATGTAAATGACACAAATAATCTTTATAGAGGTTCAAGATGGGGTAATTCTTCTAATCCTCTCTTCTCCAACTCCCGGAGGAATCCACTAAGTAATGATCGAGTTCACAAAGTGGTTATCGGTTTAGAGACAAGTTTTGATCACACAACCGACTTACTCCTTGACTCAATCTAGAGATGCCTTGGTCACACAAACCGTGGCTTCTCGTCCGACTTAGCTTCTTCACAGGCGGTTTATTTTGCTACTTCACTCACTTTCTCAAGCTTTTTGGATTTGATCATGAAGCCCTCCAATAACTTGAGACTGGTTCGACCTTGAACCTTCCTACAATCCTCCTTGGAAAGTAGACCCCTTTTGATTCTTCAAGAGTTTCCTCTTCAACATTTTTGAAGTTGTCTTTCCTTCACAACTTTGTGTTGGATTGATTTCCTTCGAGTTTGTGGCTTGTGGATTTTTCTTGAATATCTTGAGAATATTTTGCGAGTTACAGATTTGAATATTGCTTGCTTGTTCGTGTTCGAGTAACCTTTTCTCGGTGAGTTTCCTCGGTCTTTTATAGTGAACTTTCAAAACTCGCCCATTGAAGAGATATGCTGATTTCCAAAGTCACTTGTGTTCGTTGGCTTGTCTTGTTGCGATCCTTGATGTTGACATTTCCTCGCATCTTGCGGATTGTAGCGTTTCGACACTTTGTGCGATGCTTCCCATTGTTTGTTCCTTTTGCACACAAATCGCAACTAACACTTTATCTCTCGACAACTTTAACATGTTACCATTCTCGAGTAACATTCTTGACTTTCATCAACGGATCTCGTTCGGTTGTCTTGACTTGATCTTGATCTTTTATTCCCCGGTGACTTGAGTTAGCTTCCAATCTTTGGACGACTCATCCGTCACTTCAACTTGAGACTTGACTTTTTGAGTTGACTTGACTCTTCATACGGCTATTTCACAAACTGATACACCTTCATCGAGTTCTTGACTTTTCTTCCTTGCCATACTCACTTGCTTGCAGTGGAGTCTCCACTTGATCTTGATTGACTTCTTGTATTTCTAGGCATAGCCGACTTGACTCACTTTTCCAAATTTATCTATTACAATACAAATTACAAGTAAAATGGGGTGACAACTTTCTAGTTTAAGTTTTACATGGCATTCATCAAAATCAGAAAATAAATTTCCCAACAATTTCCCCCTTTTTGATGATGCCAAAACTTAAAACATTAAACAACATGTAAACAAAGCAGAGATACATACAGCAATACAAAGAAAAAGAATGTATGTGTAGAATCAATCATTTTATTGATCATAACATTCTTGTCCTTTACATTTGTTTACAAAGTGTGTCGAGCATATTTAAATTTAAGCAAATTACAAGCATCTATGCTAAGATACAAATATAAAGTGATAGATTACAAAACACTTTATTGAATATACATATGACTTACACAAAGATGTATTTACAAGAGTAAAATACATGAAGGGTTCACACCAACACTTCATCGCCTTCGCTGTTTCCTTCTATCCTTTTCAGCTCTGTCTGAGTCATTAGGTTCCTTTCTTTTTCTTTCATCTTCAGTTGCTCTCTTCTTTTCATAAGCTCTCTTCGCAGCAGCATCTTTTCTCTTCCTTTCTTCCCATAGCCGGTCTTGTCTTCATTTTCCTCTTCTATTTTTCTCACATAATCAACATTCTTCCTAGCCACATCCAGGATTAGCTACTTCATCGTAGTCACCCCAGAGATCCTTCCCTTCTTTCCGAGATCTACATATTCGATATTTTTGGGTAGAGGTCTAGGCTCGAAACCTCTTCCTCCACCACTTCTTCCTCCTCCTCCGGTGTATATTGTACAGAGTCTTCCTAACCAATGGTCTGGCTGTAGTCTCGTCGCATATCGCTTTCTTCACACAACCTAAGACCCTTCTCCCGAGATGATCCCGGCTTGGGCTACGGACATGTTCTTGAAATAACATTTGGATTCGAGCGTCTTAAATTCTTCAACTGAACTTGGTTCGTCTCCGTCATCCGGAATGGCATCTAGATCCTTCCTTGTCGAATGCCGCCGTAATTTCTCAACACTTCTTGAACGCGGGCATCCGTCTTTCTTTAAATTTCTTTCATCCCTCCTTCCACAATTTTCCTTTTCTCTCGACATGGGAACATCGTGAGTGTTCGATCGCGAGAGTTCTTTGGAAGTTTGCTCATGATGGATGTTGTGACATGACCTTCTTTGAAGGGTTTCAAGAATCATTAAGGTCAAATCCTTTGACCTTTCCCCTCAACTCGCTTTTCCCTTTCTTCTCATCACCGCTTTCTCACCATCTGTTTCTTCTTTCAACTTCCTTAGGTACTCCTCTTCCCCCTTTTTGGCATCATCAAAGGAGAGAGGACCCCAGGGAACATTCTGCGAGCATGAAGTCCAATCGGCTAAGAGCCGAGTTCTCGCTTGAGTCTGCTGCAGATGTGCTATTCGAAATTCTCAACGAGTGGCCTTTGATTCACCGCCACTGCTTTCTTTTCACCTTGAGAAGGTCGAACTTTGTATTCATGTTCTCCTCAACACGCAGAATTTCTTTTCGATGAAATTCACGCAAAGAATCCATTTCGATTGTATGGGAGGCATGCAATCTTTCCATATACGCCGCATCCTCTCGCTTCATATCGGCATTGTCAAGACTCCAAACAAGCATCTTATTGTACAATGCCTTGAAATATCAAACTTGTTCGTATCGCATTGCACTCTGCCGACACCACTCCCCGATCCTTACCACTATCCTCTTAAGTCTGCTTTGAGGTTGGCATCTCTATTGTCCGGACACGCATCTAATGAGGCCTGGTGCCGTTCAATCTTCTCAATCTCTCCACATATTTTCTTGAAGACATCACGGATCTCGGCTATCACTCCCGATTCACCGCCGACCATTCAAGATCGGGTCAAAGTCTGCTTGGTACAAATGGAGTCGGTAAGGATGACTGGATCTTCTCGAATGGTGTATCGTCGCCGCTCTTTAGTTGTCTCTTCCTCTAGCTCGCGGCCAATCAAAAAGGGAAATAATTGTTCAAAAGTATCATCTCGCACATAAGGAATTGAAATCTCGGTATGTGGTCATGATGATCCCGTGGAGTCTTGCATTGCAGCAGTGTGGGAGCTCGCAGAGATGACTCGGATCTGGTGGGCCTTTTTGAGTGGGTTGGCCACCGACGAGCCTCGCTTGTCTTAACAGCCTTCTTCGCCTCAGATTTTGTTAAGTGAGGTACCTAGTCCTCTACCGCATCATCAAGATCATCGAATGGTGATGAAACCTGGGGCATGGTTCATCATCAAAGTTAAATGTTTGACGAGCACTTTGAAACTTGACTAACTCATCTCATGGAGAACATCCTCAATCGGGTCCTTTTGATGTGCAACAGTGTGGGACTCGGCTTCGTCTTGGACCGAAAATGATATATCGGATTGTCCTGGAATCATGAAGTGCACTAATCTCCTCTTGGATTCAAAGAATGTTAACAGGAGGGATGTTCTCAACTTCTTGAGCTTTACTCGGGAGGTCTCAACTTCCTTTGGGCCTTCAACACCTCCAACAGTCTCAATCTGCAGCGAGGCCTTCGAAATTCCCTTCAACAATCAGTCGCGATCGTCTTAGGGTCTTGAGTGGCATCCATAGGAGTCTCAACTCCTTGGATTGCGCTTTGGCCAGTGTTAACTCCCGGGCATTTCCATCATGTGCCTCGACTGCAACAACAACGGTGTCCTTAGCCTTCAAAATAAATGACACTTCACTGGGACAGACTCCACTATCCGAGCTTCGTCAATGTCAACCTGTTGTGGTTCTTTCTCGGTTTCCACTTCGCCTCCTTTCTTCAATAAAGAGTCATCTGCAGCATCCTCCGACCCTGCTGCGGTGGGTGAGTTTCCCCCGCCACACCGCCGAGTGACGGATGTTGGGGTCACTCTTCTCCAGACTCGCGACTGCTTCCGTTGAGTGCTCAGCTAATGGGGCAGGTGGTAAAACACCTTCAGTAGGGGTTGGCTCAACTTGGGTGCCCAAATTCCCAGTTTCATCCCCAATTCCTTGGACCCTTCTTCCGAGTGCACAGGGGATATAGTTGCGGAATAATCGTGGCAACCTCACCGCACTACTCCCAATGGGTCTATTTGCAGGAGAGATTGTGAGGACTTTCCTGGTCCTTTAAACATTTGTTGCTCGTGCATCATCCTGGATTCCCTCAGAGCTTGCTGCATGTCTGATTTTTCTGTTGCAGCAACGGGATCCATGTCTTCATCACTCTCCGAGAACACATCTATATGAGGGTGGGTGTGTTCCATAGTTCCAGTAAGTGCACATATACTGGCTTTCTCGCGAGCTTCTGCTTCCTCTGCTGCTTTGGCTTGATCCTTCTCCTTGAAGATTTGTAGGATATTCAGGCAGTTATCTTCATCAAGGGCCTGAAGCACTTTGGTGACTCCGAGAAATTGTAATAACTCCTCCCATTCTTCGATAAACTCAGGGCGTTCAAACTGCACCCTGGAGTGACTTAGCTTCCACGCCCTCCATTCACGCAGACGACGCCGAATGTCTGGGTTACGGGAGAAACCATGATGACATCATCATCATCATCATCATCATCATCATCATCTTCTTCTTCTTGTCCTTCCTGTTCTGGAATGGGAGGCAAGATACTCTGCTGCTCTTTACCTTCAGCAGCATCCGGAGCAGGCGAAGAGACAACTTTTTCAATTGGAGATTCAGTTGTCTCACCGCTTCGTGTCCTCACCGCCCTCCCCATAGCCGGTCTTCTTGGGGCCTCTCACGATCACCCTTAGAGACTTGGTAGTTTCATCGACTACTTCAACAGATCGCACTTCCCGAGTGTCGCCAGCCTCGTGCTTTCTCCAAATGAGAGCGACTCACTGCCTTTTTCACGCTCGACTTTTTGACTAGCCTCCTTCTTTTGGTTTTAACTAGAGGAGTTTCTTGTTCTGTTTCCTCCGGTTCCTCGAAAGTAAATGCCTTCGAGTTTCCTTAGAGGCGCTACCCTTCTAGTCTTGGGTCCTCTTCTTCCTCATGGCCGAGAAGGTATTTGGACTTCCTTCTCACCCTACTGCGGGGGGTAGGAGACATGGCCGCTCGGGCGGTGACTAAGGGGTAGGTGCATCCTGTTTCTTTCTTTGAGGCGACCTTCTTTTTGCGACTTTCTTCTTGGGATGGGAGGTAATACCGTGTCCTCTGGATCAACCGATTCCCCCTCACTTGTATCCGCCCTCTTCGCATGGGCTCTCTTTCTCTCTCAAAGATTAGCCTTGAACATCTTCTTGTTTACATGGAAAGGTTTTCCATGTTGAAGGGGAATGCCCTTCACTTCCATCGATGCCAATTACTAGGCCATATCCGAAAGTGATCCTCCAATGGATCTGTCCCTCCTTGTATGATTTGTTCCCAACGTTTTGGCATAGTCATTTGTACATGAACTCAGCCATTGACTTTCTTGCCCGCATGATCGTAGCCATGACGAATGACTTAGTCTTTGACCGGTTGAAGCCGCCACACTTCATGTTTACACACTTTGAGACGACATCCATCAATTTGTGATAGTCATCCTTCAAAATTTCTTCTCACCGTAGACCACCTTAGCAAAGACACTCGTGGTTTGGCTACCTCTTTCCATGCAAAGAAGACCAAATCGACATCGACTTCATTTATCTCTGTCATGCCCTCGCAAAGAATAAACAAAGCGATGCTCGCAAGGTCCTTAGTAGTTATCATAATGTCCTTTGCGGTGGACAAAAGACTTGATGCCTTCGCCCCGCACCTCCGCATTCACGTGGAACTGCGCCACCTCTTCAAGGTAGGTGTGCGAGTACTCCAAGGTAAGAAAAGCCTTAAAACCGACTTTTCCAACCTATCGCAATTTTCTTCACTAGGGTTTCATCCGAACCCCGCTTCACCATGCCTTCAAAATCCACGGACGATCCCGAGTGGATATGCTTCGATAACTTGACGAAATTGAACTTTGGTGCCATTTGTAGATAATTTTACCGATTAGAACTTGATAAACTAGCTTGAGAACACGTAGGGTTTGCGAGAGAAAAGAACTTGCTTTATTTTGCTTTGAAAGATGAACAATTTCGAAAGAAAGTGTGAGAGAGAAGATCGAAAACCATATATAAGGGTTATGAAAGGACGGGTATTTCGATTTTGGAAATTTGATCAAGATCAACGGCTCAGATTTAGCACGTCAAACCGCATTTAATTCCTCGCATTTAATGCGGCAGCGTTTATATCCAATCATATGTTTATCTTGTGCGACTTTTGATGCATCTCGTCATTATTACGCTGATGTCATCCTTAAAAACATTCCTGCTCATTTAAAACGACTGCGTTTTTGTCACTTAGCTCATAAATGAATCAGCTTATTTCACAAATGACTTAACTCTTCTTCTCTCTTTTCATTAAGCGACTCACCTTTGTCACTAACTCGATCTGACCGACTTTTCGATATGGTCATTTTTTCACTTGGGCCGATGTGAAAAACTTGTGTATTTCTCACTTTCTATCATCCATCTCTTCTCGATTGAGTCTTCTCGAGTGTTAACTCACTCAATTAACCCTAGCTCATGCTAAAGCTCTTCAAATCTTGATTCACATAAGGGCTTGGTGAAGATGTCATTAATGTTTATCGCTTGAGATATATTCCAAAGTGATGTCTTTTCTTTTCAACATGATCTCTTATAAAATGATATCGGACATCAATGTGCTTTGTTCTTGAAAGCAACACAGATTCTCGAGTGATTGCAATAGCACTTGTGTTATCACACATAATTGGAGTCTCTTTTTCTTCAATTTCATAATCTCTCACCTGTTGTCTCATCCATAAGACTTGGGCACAACAAAATTGCCCGCAGCCTATGTACTGGCTTGGTTTGTGGATGTGGCTATTGAGTTTTGCTTCTTACTAAACCAGGAAACCAATCTGTTTCCAAGCATTTGACATGTATCCAAGTACTCTTCCCGTCAACTCTACATCCAAAGATAGTCGAGTCCGAGTAACCAATAAGCTTGATCCACCTTCCTTTGGATACCATAAGCCAACTTCCGACATCCTTTCAAATATCTTAGATTCTCTTAGTCATGCGATCATGTGGCTCTCCTTTGGTGCAGATTGAAATCTTGCACATACACCTACCGCAAAGGTGATGTCCTGGCCTTGTTGCATTAAATAGAGAAATAATCCAATAAGTGCTTTGTATCTTGTTTGATCTACGACACCATCCGTACACATGTCCATCTTGATCGATGTGTTCATTGGTATTTTCATAGAAGACTTCTCTTTCATACCAAATTTCTTCATTAAATCTCTCGTGTACTTTGTTTGACTTATGAAAGTTCCATCCTTCAATTGCTTGACTTGAAGTCCTAGAAAGAAAGTCACTCTCCCATCATGCTCATTTCAAATTTGCCTTGCATGAGGTTTGAGAACTTATCACACAGCTCTTTGTTTGTGGATCCGAAAATGATATCATCCACATATATTTGAGCAAGCGGTATACTCTCTCCATCTTGAATTCTCAAGAGTGTTATGTCCACTTTGCCTTTGGTAAATCCATTATCGCTTAGAAATCGAGATAATGTATCATACCATGCTCTTGGTGCTGTTTCAATCCATATAATTCTTTTTGAGCTTGTACACCTTATCTCCAATGGTCTTCTCGCTCAAATCCTCGAGGTTGTTCAACATAGACTTCTTCCTCTAACAGTCCATTTAAGAATGCACTTTTCACATCCATTTGATATACGATGAAGTTCTTGTGAGCAAGATAGGCAAGAAACATCCTTATTGCTTCTAATATAGCAACAGGGCAAAGGTTTCATCAAAATCTATTCCCTCTTTTTGGCAATACCCTTTGGCTACCAATCTTGCTTTGTTTCTTACCCACGTAACCTTCCTCATTCATCTTATTTCAAAACCCATTTTGTGCCAATAACATTTTGATGGGTTGGTCTTTGCACCAATTCCCATACTTTGTTCCTTTCAAACCGATTCACTCTTCTTGCATGGCTTGAATCTAATGTGTATCATCCAAAGGCTTGAGACACATCTTTTGGCTCTATTTGGGAAATAAAACAAGTGAACATTGCTTCTTGTTGAGCTCGATCCGGTTTTTACACCATCTCTAACATCTCCAATAACTAGCTCGTGGATGGTCTCTCGGCCATCTCACATCAAAGTTGAAGCAAATCGATTGGGTTCATTGTCTCATTGTGTTGTCTTGAGCAACTCTTTCATCATCATTTAGCCGCAGATTTTTCAGCTATCTTTGAGATTCAAATATCTCATCTTCATCTTGGTTGATTACTCTTGCTTCAACTTCAACATAAGGACTCTTCTCGCATAGTTGGTCGATTCAAATTTATCGCCTAACTCTTCAATGTCTTCTCCATTCACATTAGGTTCATCAAAAACCACATGATAGACTCTTCTCGTGACCATAGTCCTCTTGTTCGAAGACTCTATAGGCTTTGCTCTCACCGAGTATCCCAAAAAGATACCTTCATCGCCTTTTAGCATCAAAAGCCTTTAGATTATCCTTGTCATTGTTGTGGATGAAGCATTTACATCCAAATATTCTAAAATATGCAACATTTGGCTTTCTCCTGTCCATATCTCATAGGAGTCTTGGTCAATTGCACTGTTTATCATGCATCTATTTTGAGTATAGCATGCGGTGTTGATGGCTTCACCAAAATCTCTTAGCGATCCGATTTACTAACATGGTCCTTGCAAACTTCCTTGAGAGTTCGCTTTTTCTTTCACTACTCCATTCTCATTTGTGGAGTTCTTCTGTCAGAGATAACTCATGAGCAATACCATTTTCAACACAATCTTGAGTAATTATCCCATTGACGAACTCATTTCCTCTATCAAACCTTATCTTTATAATGGTTTGGCTCTTTTCATTTTGAACTCTTTTCATCACCGAGGTAATTTTTGCAAAGTTTCCTTCTTTTTGCACATGAAGATTGTCCATGTATATCTTGAATAATCATCTACCACCACCAAGGTGTATTTCTTTCCACTTATGTTGGTTTGGTTCAATGGACCAAATAAATCCATATGCAATGATGCAATATCCTTGTTGAAGAAGAACTAGGCTTCTCCTTGAATGAAGATTTGATCCGCTTTCCCATCCGCATGCATCACATACACTTTCCTTCTTGTACACTAAGTCCGCAATCCTTCCATGAGATGACTCCTTGCAAGCTTGTTGATTGTCTTGAAGTTCGGATGACTCAACTTCTTGTGCCACACCCAACTTGATTCGACCGTGCTCTTTGCTAACGACATGTGCTTGGTGTGCAAAGAGACCAGTCTACCATATACATATTCTTCTCGTCTTGATCCTTGCAAAGACTATTTCATTTGATTCAAGATCTTTAATCCGCACACTCCCATATTGAATCCAACATTGTATCCTTGTCACAAAGTTGATTGATGCTTAACAGTTGAAGTTGAGGACTTCAACATATGCAACATCCGTGATCTCTAACCCATTCTTCTTGATGGATCCAAAGGCCTTTTATTTCCCTGAGCTTCATCTCCTCCAAATATTACTTTGCACCTCTAATCTCCTTAAATCTTGACAGATTTTTCTTGTTTCCTGTCATATGTCTGGAACAGCCACTATCCATGTACCAGGTTCCTTGGCACTCACTTGCTCCTTGAACCCGCAATCAAGGAAATTAGTTTTTAGGTACCCATACTTGCCTGGGTCCCGAGGGGTTTGTCTTTGTAAGATGATCCAACCAACATATACCCAAATGACTTGACTCTAAGAGGTTGCCATCTATCTCGTGCCATAATCATAATTCACTCGGCAAATTGCTTGGGGGCATTAGGTTCATACAAATTGTCTCTTTTGTCCGTATGCCCGTGTGTGTTTTAGCAATTGCCTTCTTTGGGTAGTTGTGATATTTCCGAGTGTGGTGTCCGGTGCATATGTGTGCTGATAATAGCTCTTTTGCCTTTGGAATGACCTTTCTTTGAGGTCTAGGTCTTTGCCATCTAGGCTTGTATTCCATTGGTCTTTACTGATTTTTCACATTATTCCAATCAGCTTGGCTTGGGTAGTTTCTACCATTCCCATCATATGTGTTTCTTTGGTAAAACTTTTGGGGTTTTTGGTAGCTCTGTTTATTTTCACAGAGTACTTTCTATTTGGAGTTTGCTTTGAGGAACTCTGCTGGATTTCTTCTCGCTTGTCCTCTCAAAGATACTCAACTCGGCATTTTCCTTTTCCTTTATATCCAAGGCCAGTTTGTTTGTGATTGTGCTTTGGGATGAATGTGGGTGCACCATTTGGTGTCTTGGATTTCTGAGATGCTTCATTGCTTGAAGATCCCTTTTCCAAAGTCACTCTAGGAGTTTGACTGTGCACAAAGGAGTTGAATCCTATGCCTGTCTTGTCTCCACACACTTTTTGGTTCATAATAAGGTCATCCAATGATTCGAGATGCCTTGGTAAATGAGGCAATCACATTTTTGAGATCATTTTACCTCTTTTCTATAGTAGTTATCTCTCGCTTTATTAGTTTAGCGTTTTTCGACCTTGACTCCTTGTTCTCACCAACTATGTGACTTAGAGTACTCGGCTCCTTAGTCACCGTGAGTTTTGCTTTTGAGTGGTTGTTTTCCTCATTTAATAGTGTGTCCAAGATTTAATGTGCTCAAAGTCTTTCATCATTTTGCCTAATGAATCATAAAGATCGACTGGGTGATGAAGTGTGTATATCACAATCACTATCACTAGAATCAATGAGATGAGTTAGAGTGTACCTCATCTTCTTGGTCCGTTGGTCTTGTTCTTTAGCCATTAGACAGATCATTTGCTTCTTCTTCTTAATCACTTGAGTAGTCGCCTTCACTACTCTCTCGAGTCCGTTGCTTCCTTGACTTAGTTGTCTCAAAGAAATTAGCACCAACATGGCTTTCTTTTTTCCTATCTTCTTTCTCTCAAGACTTTTCTTTCTTCTTCATTTATTATTATTGATCGGTGGATAGAATCAATTGCAAAATGTCCTGGTTGTCCGCAATTCCAACATAGGTTCTCGGCTCTTTGTTCTCGCTTTCTTTTCGTCCTTTGGGTTATCGGCTCTACGATACTCAATCGATGAACGTTAAAAATGTATAATTATTTTTGGCTTATATTATTATTTTACCTTATTAATATTATTAAGAAAATAAATTTATAGTATTATTAATATGTTAGAATAAAATAGGAAATCAACATAGAATTGTATTTGGAAGTATTTTTAGTGCAGTTCGGATCAACGAGCATAACTTTCATTTCCGACATGATTTTGGGATGATTCTTGATGATATGGATTCACAATCCATTCATTTACAAGTTTTCGATATATTGAAACCAAAAATCAAAGTTTGGAATGATATTTTCCTGACAAAAAATTTCATAAAATGAAGATCAAGGGTTGCTCATTTAGTTTCCGACTTGACCAAGTTTGGTATTTTGACATAACTTGAAAATACACGTTATTTGTATCTCAAATTTTTACTGAGTATGTACAAATCATGAGAGCTACAATATTGATGAGACCCCAAAGTTAGATTCGGATGTGATGAATTTATAAAATATCCAAGAATTTGTTGCACTAGTCAATCCCATATGCCAACCACATCTCAATTATTCAACCATATCTTGGCCCATGGTTATTGGAATTCAATGAAATTAGTTGGAAATTCAAGCTAACACATGTGACAATTAATTTGTGGAAGAAAATTGAGCAAAGATGGCTGAAATCATGGACAAAATGACTAGTCAAAGAAGGTGGCAAAGTTGGTGTTGATTTCCTTATTTTCTTACTTGTAATAAAAATAAAGAATAAAATAATTGTAAATTGATTTTGAGTTGGCTATAAATAGAGGGCATTAGCATTAGCCAAGAGCAAGTTTTATGTAGAGAAAGTTAGAGTTAGAAAGTTCAAAAGAATTTTTCTTTCTTGCTTTTCTTAAATTATAGTAAGATTTCTAGTATTTTATAAAATGTTTGCTTTAGTTTTTCTTCAATCTTCTGTTTTTCTACTTTCTTCATGTTATTCTAAGTTTATATTGTTGAGGAAATAGGGTGAAACTTTTGATGAAGGATAAGGAATGATTGTAGATTCATATTAAATTTCATTGTTTGTATCATCAATTTGTTTTTAGCTTATACCTTTTTGTTTGGTGGTGTTTCTTGATTTATGTATATATATTGGCACAACAAATACTTGGTTCTATTTAGTTAAATGTCTGGTTTTATTTCAACCGACTACTAATGTGGATACCTTGATTTGTTGTAGACAAAAGAATACATAAATACTTGATCCCATAAACAAGTATTGATGTTATAAGATAAATTCTAATTGATGATACAACATGATCACCTCATTGCATGATTTATATGTATAATATCTTCCCATTGGAACCTTCTTTGTGTATGGATTCCAATAGTGGCAATCTAAGAGGTAAGAAAATATAATCATTCCTTTATCCGAAATCAAGAGTGAATCCCTAATCCTCAACATTTCTATTAATTAAATTTCTCGTAAAAAATATATTCTTACTAGTTAAAAATCCATTTGCTCATCACTTAAATAAGATATATCCTGTAAACTTCCATCAACTTCCTTGTGGATCGACCTCGGACTCCCGAGAAATTTATTACTTGAGACAACCTGCACTTGGGTTTGCAATCTTAAAGTTGTAGCATCAACCCTTTGATGCTCAGCTCTCTTGCCTGGCCTATCTTCCCTTGACTTGGAAGGAGCTGAATGTCTCCGGAGGATTCACCCTTGTTTCTTTTTTAGTTTTTTTTTAAAAAATTTTTTAAACTTTTTAACCTCTGTGTGCAATCTCGTCCTGGTCTATGGCTTCCTTGACTTGACTCTCTTTCTATCCTTGACTATAAGTGCAAATGCCTTAGGTACAACCTGTCTCCTCTTGATCTTTTCTTCTCACCAAACTCATAAGCTTTGAGATCCGAAAATAGCTAATGATTGGATGTTGTTATGAGGTTCATTGAATGTCTCGGGCAATGACCTTCATTTCCCATTCACCGGGAGGCTTCTAATCTTCATACAAATTTCCTTTTGTGTATATTCTTTCCCAAGTGTTTGATAGCTCATTTGTGATTTCAAAGAATCTGCATCCAAATGATCCAAGGTTTCACTCCGCAAGCATTTTAAAATTTTCAAATTTCTCAGACAAAGAACAGACAATTTATTTTCTTTAATTTGCTCGATCCTTCGCAAATTAAAGTTAATTTATCCTGCATTTCTTTTGCAGATTTGCAAGATTTGACTTTATTGAACATTGCTTTGTCCAATGTCTTGTAGAGTATGTCCTTGGCCACATCGTCCAAGTTGTATCTCTTTCTGTCATCATTAGTCCACTCGGTCCTTGGTTTCTCAACCATAGCCGGTCTTGCCTCAAGAAGAACTTCTTCTCCTTCTTCACCGCAATTTGCTCTCCTCTTCCGTGTTCACTTTCGCATTTGCAGTGGCCCATCCTCTATCACTAGCCTCATTACATCATGTAAAGCGATAGATGAGCCTCGCATACGAATTTTCCATCATCAATTTCCTCAACAAAGAACATTGGAATGCGTGTCGATTTGCTTCCATGATAATAACTTTTGCTAAGAATGAAAGGTTTTTAAAATGCAAGTGTTAAAAATCTTTTTGGAAAAGGTAGAGATCTAGTTCAAGAACCAATGCGGAAGGCTCAATGAACTAACCGCTCCGATACCACTTGTAGGTCCCAAGGGGTGTGAGTAAGGTTTAGAAGTGGGGTTGAATAAATCTTACCAAATTTTCGATTTAGTCCTTTTAAAGAAATTACAGAGTTAACACAAACAACTAAGTCCTTGAGGGAAAGCTAAGTTGGTTATTCAAATAGAGTTAGCCACTCAACGGACTCGATAGAGTTTGTTGATAGAATAACTCAACCTGCTTAACCCGAAACTTAACTTGGTTGTGTTGAGTTTTTCAAATGAAGACTTAACACCCTTTTATTTTTTTTAAACTTGTTTTAACACTTGATTTCAGCACTTAGTTATTAATCAGTTGAATAGCAAATTATCAGCAGATATAAATAAGTATGCAAAAATAAAAGTGCTAAAATGTAAATGACACAAATAATTTTTATAGAGGTTCGAAGTTGGGGTAATTCTTCTAATCCTCTCTTCTCCAACTCCTGGAGGAATCCACTAAGTAATGATCGATTCACAAAGTGGTTATCGGTTTAGAGACAAGTCTTGATCACATAGCCGACTTGCTCCTTGGACTCGCCTCTAGAGATGCCTTGGTACACACCGCTTCTCGTCCGACTCGGCCTTCTTCACGGGGTAGTTGCCTTGCTACTTCAAATCACTTTCTCAAGCTTCTTGGATTTGATCACGAAGCCCTCTAATAACTTGAGACTGGTTCGACCTTAAACCTTCCTACAATCCTCTTTGGAAAGTAGACCCTTTTGATTCTTCAAGAGTTTCCTCTTCAACAGCTTTGAAGTTGTCTTTCCTTCACAGCTTTGTGTTGAATTGATTTACTTGAGTTTCGGGCTTGAGGATTTTGCTTGAATATCTTGAGAATATTTTGCGGAGTTACGATTTGAATATTGCTTGCTTGTTCGTGGTTTAGGTAACCTTTTCTCAAATGAGTTTCCTCGGCTTTTATAGTGAACTTTCAAAAATTTGCCCGTTGAAGAGATAGGCGATTTCAAAAGTCACTTGTGTTCGTTGGCTTGTCATGTTGCGATCCTTGAAGTTGACATTTCCTCGTATTTAATGTCTTGCATAATTGCAAAGATTTCGACACTTGTGCAGATCTTCCCATTGGTTTATTTCTTTTGCACACAACCGAACTAACACTTTATCTCTCGACAACTTTAACATGTTACCATTCTCGAGTAACATTCTTGACTTTCATCAACGGATCTCGTTCGATTGTCTTGACTTGATCAGATCTTTTATTCCCCAAGTGACTTTAGTTAGCTTTAATCTTTGGATGACTCATCCGTCACTTCAACTTGAGACTTGACTTCTTGAGTTGACTTGATGACTCTTCATACAACTATTTCACAACCGATACACCTTCATCGAGTTCTTGACTTTTCTTCCTTGCCATACTCAATTGTCTTGCAATGAGTCTCCACTCGATCTTGATTGACTTCTTGTATTTCTAGGCATAGCTTACTTGACTCACTTTTCCAAATTATCTATTACAATACAAATTATAAGGAAAATGGGGTGCCAACTTTCTAGTTTAAGTTTTACATGGCATTCATCAAAATCTATACAATAAATTTCCCAACATATGCCCAGCTCCCTATGATTTTACTATGAATATTTTTTGGCATGGGATAACATACTTGGGGGAATAATATAATAAATTCTTAGGAGGAAAGTTATTTATTTACTTGGCATGTATTAAGAAAATTGGGTATTTGAGCATGTTGCGAAAAATAAGCTGTGAGCTTTTGTGCCTTAAACTGCTTTATATTATGCAGCTTATTTTTTTCTTGAGTGTGTCATCATGATTGATAGAACTCTAGAACTTGCTCGTATCTTCATTGAAACCATGTATGCGTGCAATTTTTGAAAATGATTACGGGCCATCTTTGTTAGCCTACTTTGAGCCAAGTTTGAGCCAAAAGTTTTATTCTAAGCCACATTGATCTTTAAAATTTATATGTTTTTATCCATGAAATTTCCCGAGCTAGTAGAAAATTAACAAGTTTGGGGAATATGTGGTAAACATTTATGAAAAAAAGAGAGAAGTTGGCAAAAGAAAGAGGATGAGCGAGATCTAGGTAATCAAATATAATATGAATCTCGAAAAAAAAAATCTCTCGAAAAAGACGAGAAAATCGAGCAAAGCAAAAAAACAAAAAAAGAAAAATTATGAAAATTATGAAAAGAAAAAAAAAGAGATCATGGGGCTAAAGAAAAAAAGAAAAGAAGGCAAAAAGGCCTAAGAATGAAAAAAAGGAGAAATAAGGGTGGAAAGAAAAACTAATATTTTGATGAAATTGAGTTGGTGAATTGCAAGTCCGTGTACTTAAATTCAATTTGCTCAAATCAAAGAGCCAACATTACAACCAAATAAAAAGTCATTTTTGATTCTTAGATTGTGCACACAAAAAGTGGTCGAGGTGTTAGATGATTTGCAAGCCTATGGTAGTTCTACTTTCACCGAATTGAATTTGAGCGTAAATACTTACCATAGACTTTTGAGAGTAGATTGATACACTATTTACTTGTGAGTCACGATGTCAAGTACCGAAAGAGTATTAATGATGCCGAGTTTATGAATAACGACTTCTTAATGATGAGTTACATGGTTTCCTTGAGTATGGAGTCGAGTGCTATTTAATGTTTATAGTGTTCTTAGGTGCTCTTTTGTTTTTCCCCTTATATTGTTTTTTTCTAAAATTGCTCGAGGACGAGCAATTCTTTAAGTTTGGGGGATTTTGATGAGTGTAAAATATATATGCATTTGAGGGTTTAAAATTATATATATTTGATGCATTTGCACGCATATTTAGTTTGTTTTGCTTGGTTTCCCTTGTTGGGCGATATCACAGTACTCTTGTGAATTTTGCGAGAAAATGGAGCTAAATTGGACAAAAGATGATAGCATGTTTCAAATGATATGTAAAAAGACAAGGTACGAGCAAAAATATGAGGAAAGAAGCATGGACGGTCAAAGAAAATGGAATTTTCTTCAAAAACGCGTCAAAACGCTAACAGCTTTCAAAGATCGGGGTTTAGTATTTTGGCCATAACTCTCTCTACAAAATTTAAATTGAGATGATTCAAGTGCCTATGGAAAGTTAAGAGAAAGATCAACAACTTTCATGAAGACCTCGAGATCAAATTCCGATCGCACTACCCGACCGTGTGGGATTACACGGCGTCGACGAATCGGGATGAATTGGTCTTTTTTTCCTACTCAAACTCGCAAGTGATCTCTCCAATCATCTATAAAAGGAACCCAAGGCTATGCACGAACAAACACAACTTGATACATAGAAAACACATCAAATAATACAGGAACGAAGGAATCGAAGAGCTTCTGAGAGCAAAAGGCTAGGTCGCGAAGAACACCACAAAACGTTCGGATCTAGGGAGCACAAGAGCTTCGAGGGTTTGGAAGGAGAATCCATCCCGACAAGAAGGGATTTTCTTTCTATGTCTAAGAACTCTTGTCTGCGCTTAAACGATGTCTTAATATTGTTTCGATTTGTCTATGAGTTTGTAATCAATGTTTCGCATATTTTTCTGGATCTTAGGGGCATAATCGATCTTTGTGGATTTATGTTAAATATGATTACTTATTTTCTTAATTAATTCATGCGTTATATTTTATGAATTCGAGTGCTTATTCTTAATTTCTTTTTATCGATCAATAATTTGCATGTCATACTTCTAGTCCATAATCCGGAGGTGAGTTCTAATTAGACGAAAATCAAATTCGGACATAAATAGAGTAATGTATCGGAGACTACTTCTATTTGTGGGGAGTACTTCAATTCAAAGATCTTTTGGGAGTTAGTAATAATTGTGATGGATCGAGACCTCAATTATTATTAATCTACTGTTTATGTGCACAATAAACTATTTTAGGAATTGAACCCATATAATTACATGAATTGGTTTTAAAACTTTATTCGCATTTAATATTGAAGAAACATGTTAAGATTATGTGCCTAAGGTTGCTCCTAAAGATGTTGAAAATACTTGTGGGGTTCACAAATTTATTTTTAATTTATTTCTTTAAATTTCGATTTTTATTAGATTAAAATACTCAAATTTTCTACGCTTCAATAAAATTGGAATACAATGTTATTATAGCCTAAGTGTTTCGAGATTCAATCCTTGAGGAATACGACCTTGCTTGCCATTATCCTATAAACTACATTGTACACTTGCGATTGTATGAACCAAAATATTTTTGGCGAAAAATCACTGACACTATCAAGGTAAACCAGAACCTAGAAGACTTAGTCAATTTTTTCTTGAATCAAAAATTCTCTGTACTAGTCGACCGGTTGACCCCCAAGGCAACCGGTAGGGCAATTAGTAGGTCAACCGCCGATCCCCTGTGTCAACCGATCGACCCCGGGTAACTAGTGTCGATTGCACTCAAATGACTTTAAAATTCAAATTTTACAACATGTCAACCGGTCGACCCATCGGTCACCCCCTGTTCAAAATTAGATGATTTTGAACTTACGCACACAACAAAATCTATTTTTATCACTTTATCACTTTTGACCATTATTTTGTTGATCTTGTAACCTTTCTTTTTTAGAAAAATTCAAATGTGTGAGGAGTCTATATTGGAATTCAAATCATGGAGTTCTTCTATAAATAAATGAAAAGATTGGAGGATCAACACAACATATAATTCTACAACACAAAGCCTAAGCACTACACTTTCACTTCTTGCTTGTTAGGTTTTCCTTCTTGATTACACTTGTACTTTTGAGTTGTAATATTTCATTTAAAGTGTAATCTTGATTCTATTTGTAACATCATCCAAAACAAAAAATCCTTGTTAGTGTTCTTTTGGCAAGAACACATTTGATTAGAGCTAGTTGATTGAAAAGCTTGGTGCTTTTCGTGTTGAAGAGTTTGGTGCTCTTCGAGATGTAGAAAAGTTTGGTGATCTTTGAGTTGGAAGAGTTTGGTGCTCTTCAAGGTGGTTGATGTAAGAATAAGAGTTTGGTGCTCTTCAAGGTGAAGTAGTAATCGTTTGGTATCGATTAATAAATTTTTCTTTTCAAAATCCACTTGGACATACCCGGTGGTAGTGGATGCGGGCCAAAGGTAGTTTGAAATACTATAAATCCTTGAGTGTTGATTTATTTTTCTGCACATTCTTATTTGTCATCGTATTACTCGAAAAAGATGGGATAAATCGGAAATCGAGATAATCTATTCACCCCCTCTAGATTTTCTTAGCCACTTGGACTAACTAATGGTATCGAGCCAAACTCTTTGGTAAGCTCGTTTAATCTTTGCTAGTAAAGAGAAAAGATCTATGGCTACGAACGAGTGCTATATTCCAACCGGTGTTTCATCCAATAGGCCACCTTTTTTACTCCAACGATTATGCTTTTGGAAAGATAGAATGGAGTGCTTTTACAAGGTTGCGGGTTCGATATATGGAACGCGGTTATAAACAGTATCCACCCAATGAAGAAAAAGGAGGACGGAACTCAAACTCCTAAAGTTTCAAGAATTTCTATGATGAAGACAAGAAAATATTCTCCTAAACGGTAAAGCTCTTGACATTATTCATTGTTCTCTTACCGCTATGGAGTATAATCGTATTAGAGGAATTCAATCTACTCATGATCTGTGAAAAAATTAGAAGTTATCTATGATGGCACTAAGAAAGTGAAACAAGCTCGAAAGACCATATTGGTCAAAGAGTTCGAGAATTTCACTATGAGTAATGGAGAAAATATCTCCAAAATGGTGGAAAGGCTTGACAACAATATTATCAAGACAAGGAAAAATTATTTTCAAGAGGACAAAGTCACAAAAGTTTTAAATGTTATTTCAGTCTCTAGGTACGAAAAAGTTATGGATATCACGGAAGCTCAAAATTTAAAAACTTTAAATTTTGATGAGCTTATTGGCAATTTTCTCATCTATGAAGTCTATACCAACGAAAGAAGTAATTCAAAAGCATCTACTTCTCAACCGGATATGGAATCAACTCCAAAAGATCTCAACCGAATATACCACGTGGCACTCACACTCTTAGAACTCGGTACTTTAGCCTGGAGGTCCTGGGTTCGAGTGTGGGGAAAGGCATGAAACCCATATCCACGGGTAGGAAGTCCATGAGTGGCGGCGCGAATGGAAAGCCAAAGGAAAAAGTTAAGAAAAAGGCCCATTTTGGATAGCCTTCGGTCGTTACATCATTTGAAACTAGGACTTGGTTATAAGCCAAATCTTATCAATGATATGAAAAAGAACCAAGTACCCACTTTTACTTATGTCAATCATCATACTTCTAAAAATATTACATATTTTTATTGTGGTAAATATGGACACACGGCCAATACTTGTCGGGCTAGAAATAACTCAACCTATTATTGGAGACCTAAAAGTCTCAATGCTGATCCTAATGGACCCAAACACTTGAGGGTACCACAAAATAATTTTATTTTAGGTACTCAACGCAAAGATTGGTCAAAGAAAATCTAAAATGACCAATAGACAACAAATGATCGCGCCATATGATCAAAGTATAAAACACTTTCAACAAAATCATACCACAAGAAGAAAGTATAATTATGATCAACAATGGGAAAGATACAACCCTTGGCAATGGCGAGTTGATAACTCTTATCTCCCTCTTAAATTTTGCATTATTAGAGTTAGCCATATTTTTTAAAATTTTTGGGCCATTGATTAAAAATATGCATATTCTTGATTCATGTATTTATTGTCAAATTCACATTTCTAAAAGTTTTTCAAGAAATAAAGTCTCAATTATATAATTCTCAGATTTTTAAATTTCAAATGAGACCTTATATAGCTTTTAAA
Source organism: Rehmannia glutinosa (assembly GCA_016081115.2). NCBI lineage: Eukaryota > Viridiplantae > Streptophyta > Magnoliopsida > Lamiales > Orobanchaceae > Rehmannia > Rehmannia glutinosa. The sequence goes on along the minus strand of JABTTQ020001829.1, from coordinate 424,440 downwards.
TAAGCACATTAGGCTTTACATGATACATCAAATTTATTTTGGTATTGCAAAGCAAAGTATATTCTACTTGTCTTATTTTTCCAAAGAAAATTGAATTCTAATTCAAATCAACATAGTCGATATTATACGGTACTACTAAATCTTGTGCAAGAATTTTTCTATGATTTTGCAGGAGATATTTTGATATTAAAGAACAAATGACCATGGAAAAATCAATGGACACTAACATCAAATTTGTCAATAATGAAAAAGGTAAATTGGTCGTCGAAACTAAAATCGAGGTATGTTCATCAACTTATCTTACTACTTGTAGACTCGATATTCTCCATGTCATATGCCTATAAACTCGATTTTAAAGTAATTCCAAAGTAATCTCACTTGAAGCCATTAGTAATTTTTTTAATTTACAAGACACTATCTTGTACGGCTTATTCTATCCTAAAAATGACTATTTTATTAAAAAATGTTATAGTGATTTGGATTATACCGAAAATATTGATGATCGCAAAAGTACTTCCGATTCTTGTAACTTATTAGGCAACTATCTTGTTTCTTGGTTTTCTAAAAAAAAATTGCGTTTCTTGATCAACGATTGAAGTTTAATATATTTCCGCGACTTTTTGTTGTACACAAATACTTTGATGAAATAAACCTTGGTGGATTAGAAAATGAATTTGACAAATATACCTATTTTTGTGATAACACATCTGCAATAAATATTTCACAAAATCCCGTACATTACAATCAAACAAAATATATTGAAGCGAGACATCATTTTTTAAGAGATTGCGTGTCAAAAGAGAAAATTAAGATGAATTTTGTTTTGTCTCAAGATCAATTAGCGGATATTTTTACAAAACCTCTAACCACCGAGTCTTTCAACTATATTCGAGCTTGTTTAGGTCTAATGCACATTGAATAATGTCAAAATTATTTTTATATCATTGTATGATACTTTGAAAAACTTTTGGGGTTCATTTTGCAATTTCCGAAAATTATTTTTCGCAAAACCTAACGCTGAGAACAATGACAGAGTAGCCCTAGGGGTTGACCGATCAAAGTCTTGTCGCCACCCCCGAAGTCGACCGGTCGAGCTCTTCCAGGACATAAAAGACGACTTTCAAGCTTAAAGTTCCCAATTTTTTCAAACTCTTCCAAAACTCGAACAAGAACCCTAAGTTTCGCCTTTTAATAATTCTCTCTCAATTCTTCATCAATTTTTTATATTTTTGGTTCTATATTACCCTATTACACTTCTTTTGAATTCATGACACCTCCTCGCCAAAATATTGGCAATAATCCTCAAAGGAGAAGGAAAAGACAAAGATGAACATCTTCTTTCAAGTCCTCCTCAAGAGGACCCAATCGAAAATCCTCAACATGATGATTCTTCTCGACTTTACTCAAGATAATATTGTTGCACTAAAAGAGAGTATCTCAAGTTCTCACATTCATTGGGAGAGGAGTAAGACATACCTTATCTCAAAATATCCTTCTTGTGCTAATAGATTCCATTTTATAAATAAACTTGTGGAATTTCATTATGAGGATATGAATTAGGTGAGAAAATGTTGGGAAATTTATGTAATAGATTTTGATGATACCATGTAAAACTTAGATTAGGGAATTGGAACCCCAATTCTACTAAAAATCAACTTTGTAATAGATAGGGTTCTATAAGTTTGTGGAAGCGACCAAGTTGAAAAATGCGGAGTCGGCCAAAGACCAAGATGAAGAATCGGTTGTGTGGTGAGAGAAGTGAAGACAAGTCTTAGTCAAGTGATGAGAAAAACTATCTCGGTCAATGAGGACCGATAGCTGAATCACTCCCGGATAAGTGGAATTGATATCCCGAAGGGACTATGCGGAAGAAAGGATCAAAGAAAGTCAAGAAATCCGTTGTCAAAGCAAAGTCAAATGTTTGCTTGAAAATATGCATGTGTCGATTGCTATCCTTAAAGTTGTTTTTTTGAAAGAGTGCTAAAAGCAAAGGAACCAATAGGATGTCCCGAAAACCTGCGAGTTTAAGGAAAGGCTGCAGATAATTAAATTCAAGGACCAAGATATACATCAAAGCTACAAGACAAGACAAGCCAACGACCTTAAAGTGTGGTCTGAAAAATACATCTATCTCTTCAACGGATATACTTTTCAATCAAGCACTATAAAAGGCCGAGGAATTCATTGAGAGAAGGTTACCCGAGCAACGAATGCAAGCAACGCAATAGACACTAACACCAAAGCAAGAGCGAAAAATCTCTCAAGCATTCTATTCAAATCCTCAAGCCTAAATCTTGAAAGAAATCAATCCAACGCACTAAGTGAAGGAAAGACAACTTCAAACTGTTGAAGTGGAAAAAATTGTTTAAGGAACAAGGGGTCTACACATCTAGGGTTGAAGGAAGTGTAGTGAGGTTCCGTTCTAACCGAAGCTTTGGACTCGTTGGAGGGCTATGTGAACAAATCCAAGAGTTTGAAGGAGCTAAAGTAGCAAGACAAATATTTTGTGAAGAAGGTAGTCACGAAGCAAAGCTAGCCGTCTAATCAAAGCCAAGCTTGGATTGACACCATTTTGTAACAAAGTCACCGTTACATTAGTGGATTCTTCCGGGGTTGGAGAAGAATGGATAAGAGAAATTACTCCATCCTCGAACCACTATAAAAATTGCTTTGTGTCATTTAAATTTAGCACTTTAATTCTTGCATATCTATATTGTTGTTTGTTTTATTTGCTAAGTCAACTAATAATAACCATGCTTAAAACAAGTGTTGAAAAATGTTTTTAAACAAAGGGTGAAAGTCTTCCAAAGTGTAAAAACTAAGTCTCTTGATTTTCTAAAGAGTTAACGGAATCACCGAGTTATCTTATCAAACACTAAGTCGAGTCATTAAGTGGCTAACCTCTTTGTGAATGCTAAAGTTCACGATGATAAGACCACCCATCGGTCAACATCAAAAATTTCAAGTTGATTTGCTTGACCTAGTTGAACACTATTATCTTCCTACCAGTGGGTGAAGGAGATAAGCGCCAGGACGTAAACCTCTCGTGTCTTGGAAAAAGATAGCCAAGCTCGAGGCTGCTTTGGAGAACAAATTTTGCGGCTCGAAGAAGGTCATCAAGGAAGACTACCACAAACCGATGGATGTGGTAGCAAAATGCGTGGATATGAAGTTTGGGTTGTTCAATCGGCTCTCTCGAGACCACACCGATTGTTATGGTGGCCATTATGGAAGAGAAGCAAGTCAATCGGAGTTCATATTTGGAAAGCTATGCCATAATGTGATGAACATGTCTATTGGAGAAGATGGCAAGTTTGGAAGCTTGCTCGATTATGGCCTGATCTTAGGCCACTTGAGAGGAGAAAAGTGTCCCTCTTCTATATTGGAAAACCTTTCATGCTAACAATAAGATGTTCGGGGCGAACTTATCTCGGTGCCCGAAGCGGGCACATGCCAATAAATCGCAACCAGTGAGGGGAATCAACTAAACATGTCCCGATGGATGCAGCTGCTTATGATAAGGCCCCTCTCCTAAACCTGCTTCAGCCCCTACACCTAAGAAGAAGTTCCCTACCCGCTCCCTCACCTATTGTGAGGAAGAAAAGATCATATGCGCCCAAAAAGGGTGTTGTTGTAAAGAAGATGAAGATGGCGAGTTATCTGCCATAGCTAAAGAAAAAGAAGAGGAAAAATAGAAGTTCCTCTTGAAAGGAAAACAAGGAGAAGGTTGGTGAAAAAGTCCGACTTAGCTACTAAGCCCGGTGAGTCCGGGACAACCGAGAAGAAAGATCTTTGTTGTTGGTGAACAACCGACCGAAAGAATGTGATGATGTGATGGATACTTTGAGCATCAATCACCTCTTCTTTGCTCGGCCACATTAAGAGACAGCTTGTTAGGCCAACAACTAAGGAATTTTAAGCGACACGGTGACAACAACAGGAATAAAGAGTTAGTTGTAAGATTCCCTAAGACAGATGCAATTGTAGGCGAGGAAGGTAAAGTCATTGAAGAGCCTATGCGGCGGGGAGGATGATGATGATCTAATTATGCTATCTTCTTCTTTATCCTGACATTCAAGAGAGAATATGTATATGAAGGGCACGGAAGCTAAGTCTACCTGGTTCCAATTTGAAAGGTGCGAGTGCATTGAGGAGGAAGAATATCTCCTATAAATTTTGGGAAATGTTGGTGTTCGCACTACGCCGGGGGCGAAGACAATCGCACCAATATACTTTTGACAGAAAGAAGGATGAAAAAGTTATGGCAATTGAGAAAGCCAAGGCGGTTGAGGAGTCTAAGCCTCACACTTGTAGTTTCACGAAGCTCTGAATTGTCCTTACGACCACCACCAGCGTGTGATGATGTAGAAGTCTTTGGAGGTCTGCGATCCGATTGAGAAGGTTGAGCTCAAACAAGCCTTGAAAAAGTCTAAGGAGTTGCATGACCAATCGGTGCGAAGGGGCCCCCGGAGAGTCATCATCTATGCAAATCTCTCCTACCCCGACATTCAATAAATGGTGAGGACTATTGATGCTTCAACCTCACTAGCGCACTCGAAGGACCTACCAAAGACACATGCGATGGATCTAAGAATGGAAAAGCAGAGGGAAACTTAGCATAGCCAACCCCGAGATAGTTGTTGAGACAAGCGCCCGTTCGATGATCACTCAAAGGGAACAACTGCCGTCTCTTGTGTCCGGTGACCCTCTTGTCGACCGTGATTTAGCTTGTGCGCCACTGGGGGAAATCGCCCACACCACGGCTTGGTTGGAGGAGGCTGTGAGAGACCCAACAAACCTGAAGTTAGGAGAAAATGGGGAGACTCGAAACCATACAAAGAAAGTGAGATTGATGAGGCTCAAACGGTTGAATATCTCAAATTTGAATTCTAATTGCTAATTGGATCCGATCCCGTAATCACTGCTGCTGCCGAGGCAAAAGATGGACATGAGACCATGGCGATTGAGACTACTGGTCCCGAAAGCACAATCTAAGAGGTTGAGACCTTGAAGGATGCCACTGTTCAAGACCCCAGGAGCGACTCCGTCATGGAAGGAAATGTAGAAGACCATAATGCAAAATTTGATTACTCAAAAAGGGAATGTAGAAAGCCCTACAATAGTTGATCATTGTTAAGGTTCTTCAAGGCCCAAAAGAGGTTGGGACTTCCTTGGGTAAAATTGTTGTAGAAAAGGGAAAAATGCCGTTCCTCAACCAAAGTCACCCGACAGAGAAGAATGAGTGTATTGCATGACTCAAGAAAATGTGAATACGGAATTTCTTGACACGGATGATGAAGCTAAGTTTGTGCCTAAGGAAACTGCATTATCGAAGTTCACTTTGGTGGAAGGCCCACCCCCAATGGTGCCACCACCAGCCCGTGATCTTCTTTGAGGCACTGAGGCCAAGGAAACTCAAAAGGAATCACCTATCGAGGCCAATGAAGCTATTAAGACATTTGAAGATCGATCGACTCATGCAGCTAACACAAACGCAAATGATGATGATCTTTTCTTGACACAAACCGAGGCATATAGAGCTTGATCTAAAGAACATAGAAAATGCTCTGAAGGAGGAGCGGCGTAAGTTCCTATTGTTCCAGGTGATTTATTCATCGACTATTTTCCGTTCGTCACTGAGGTACCCCTAGAGACTGAATCTGCTGAAGAAAGTGTCAAGTACACCGTTAACATCCATTCTCAAGAATATGAGGCTCCGGATGACTTATGAGTTATGTCGTTTGGATTTGATTTTGATACATGTGGCGGAAGAGCGATCACCCGAGGCGGTAGACTTCCAAAAATCCTTCAAGGTTATCTGTTCATAAATTCAAAACATGTAAAGAGGTTTTGATGCACTCAACCAACTACCGGACAATCACGATGCTATGATCTCTCGAGACATTCGAGGATCGGTTCTAAGGATTCGAATGGACAACTTAGACGAAGGCACCGAGAAGAGAACAACAAGTCAACTACTTTCAAATCCTTATTCGCCAAACTGGTGATTTGGAGTCTTGACAATACAAACTTTCGCGCAGACAGTGGGATCATATATTCGAATAGACCACGCGCATAAAACAAATATGGAGTTACCGAGGGCTCAACGAAGCAAGACCTACAAAGGATCGAAAGCAATCGCGCTCGAGAGATTGTGGTAATGAACGCCGAGATAAAGATCATGAGTGCAAAAATGAAGGCTCGTGTTCGAACATAGAGCAACTCACTCAAGACACCACATGAAAAACTGGATCTAATTTTGTCCAAATCTTCTCAAACATCTCTCATTAGTGATGATGCCAACAAAAGGGAAGATAGAAAGGGGGAAATAAGTGGAGTTAAGGGGAAGGATCCCATAAGAAAGCTCTTTGAAGATAGTGCTTGAAAAGCCCCAACTTGCTCATCCACCAGCTCTCTCTACTCACAACTGCCAAAGAAGTTGTCAGCTGATGAGAAAGCTGACATAGCATTGAAGAAGACTAAGGCTGCAATGGAAGTTGAACTTGAAGAAGTCAACTTAAGGCATCATGAACATATTGAAGATTTAAAAACCAAGTTTAAAGGTTGCCCAGGTTGGGTTACTTCAAGACTCTCTAGTTGTTAAGCTCCCACAAGCACCTACTCCCAATGCGGTCGTAACCAATATCGATGGAGGAGTTTCGGACTTTCCAGGCGGAAGGATTTTCGGAAGATTGACCCTTAAGCAAGCATGGGATCTGTACTGGGAAAAATGCTTAGAGATTTGCCAATCAACCATGAAGCAAAGAGACTAATGAAACAATGACGGTCGGTGACTTCTAGGGATCACTGCTCAAGACACTCAAAGAGGAGGAGCGATTCTGGAAGAGAAAATGGAAGAAGTGGTGGAGGTAGTAGAGGCACTCCACCAAGCATGCCTAAGAACTACACGTACATAAATCCTTGAAGAAAGACCGCTTATACTGGGATGGACTAAATGAGCTTGCAAATAGATAAGTTATCAAGAAGAATACTGAAGCAGCTAAAAGGCAGGAATTGGAAAACATAAGGCAGGATCAGGAATGTGAGGAGAGAAGGAGGAAAGATGAAGCTTCTTGGAGAGCATATGAGAAGAAAAGTAAGGAAGAAGATGAGAAAAAGATGAAGAGAGCTGATGATGATAGAAGGATAGCGAGAAGATGAAGAGAGATGAAGGAAACAACAGAGCGTTGAAGACAAATGCAAAACACCTTCATGTTGTATTTTTACATGATTGTAAATACACAAAAAAATGTATGTACTTTGTATATTTCATTGTACATTGTAAAGCTTTGTAAAGTGCAAGAATGATATGTTCAGTAAAATGATATATTCATACAATCATTCTTTTTTAATGTATTATATACTTTGCTATTTTTATTTTAGTTTTGGCATCATCAAAAAGGGAAAAATTATTGGGAAATTTATGTAATAGATTTTGATGATACGATGTAAAACTTACATTAGAAAGTTGGCACTCCAATTCTAATGAAAATCAACTTGTAATAGATAGGGTTCTATAAGCTGAATGGAAGCAGCTAAGTCGAAAATGCAGAAGTCGATTGAAGACCAAAATGATGAATCATTTGTGTGGCAGTTGAGTGAAGTGAAGACATGTCTTAGTCAAGTGACAGAAAAGTTATATCAGTCAGCAGACTGACAACTGAGCCACTCCCCGATAATGGAGTTGACTGTCAAATGGGTTATGCAGCAGAAAGGATCAAAGAAAGACGAAGAGATCCATTGCCAAAGCAAAATCAAATGTTTGCTGAAATTATGCATGTGCCAGACCGCCATCCTTAAAGTTGTTAAGCTGAAAGAGTGCAAAAGGCAAGGAACCAATAGGATGTCCCTGAAAACCTGCAGAGTTTAAGGAAATAATGCATAGCATTAAATTCAAGGACCAGTCTACATCAAAGTCAAGACAAGACAAGCCAACGACCTCAAAGTGTAGTTTGAAAAATACATCTTTCACTTCAACGGTTATATTTTTCAAACAAACACTATAAAAGGCCGAGAATTCATTGAGAGAAGGTTACCCTGAGCGGTGAATGCAAGCAAATCAATAGACACTAACCTCGCAAAGCAAGAGCAAAAAATCTCTCAAGCATTCTATTCAAATCCCCAAGCCTAAATATCGAAGGAAATCAATCCAACACACTTAGTGAAGGGAAGACAACTTCACACTATTTGAAGAGGAAAAACTTGTTTAAAGAACAAGGGGTCTACACATCTAGGGTTGAATGAAGTGTAGTGAGGCTCGATTCGAACCGGAAGCTTTGGACTCGTTGGAGAGTTGTGTGAATAAATCCCAAGAGTTTGAAGGAGTCAAGGAGCAAAACAAGCTGTTTTGTCGGTTTGAGTCCCGGAAAGCAAAACCAGGCGTGTGATCAAGGCCTAGCTTGACTGTCACTATTTTGTAATAAAGTCACCGTTACATTAGTAGATTACTCCGGGGTTGGAGAATAGTGGATTAGAGGGATTATCCCATCCTCGAATCACTATAAAAATTATTTTGTGTCATTTACATTCAACACTTTAAGTCTTGCATATCTATTCTTTGTTTGTTTTATTTGCTAAGTCAACCGATAATAACCAAGCTTAAAACAAGTGTTGAAAAACGTATTTCAAACAAAGGGTGAAAGTCTTCTGTTAAAACCAAGTCTACGATTTTCTAAAGAGATAATGGAATCAACTAAGTTATATCATCAACACTCGATCGAGTCTTTTGAGTGGCTAACTCTCTTTGTGAAGGTCAACTAAACTGTCCACTAAGGACCTAGGCGACTTGTGACTAAACTCGACTTTAAAAGAACTAAATAGAAAAGTTGGTAAAGTCTATTCAACTCTCCCACCCCTTCTAGACTTTACATTATCACCCTTTGGGACCTACGAGAGAACTATTGTCTTTGCGTATTTAATTTGATTACTTATGTTGGATAATGGATTATTTTTTATGATTTTAAAGGGAGGAAAAGTCGGAAAACCTAGTTCATGTTGAACAAATCAGCAAATAAACTAAAATGCTTATTTTGGATGAAAAGGCTAAGCTATTGGTAATAAGCTAGCTTATGTGTTGGTAAATAAGCAAATGTGCTTATTTTGATAAAAGCACTTGATGGTAAAAGTATTTTGGTATAAATTGTGTTTCTTAAAAAACATTTGTTGGTAAAAAGTGCTTATTGGATGATTGTTGAGATGTTTGAATGATTTTTAATCTTGATCATTTTGGCATGTAATTATATTTGGGATGTGTTGCTTCTTATAATTTTTTTAAAAGCATATCGTGCCCAAGGCTTTAAAACTTGTTAAAAGTGATTTTCTTGAAAAAGAGCCTATTGAGCTTATTTGGACATATGATAATTCTTGTCAAACTTTCTTATACTTGTCCAAATATTTTTTCAAAAGTGATTTTGAGCTCTTCAATAATTTTAATTGACAATATCTTTGTATATATTTCAAAATGAGAAAAAATAAAAATTTGATAAAAGGAACAAATCTTGTTGCTGCAAAGTAAGTGATTATTTTTTACAGGGGGAGGACACCTTGATAGGGGGAGTCTTTTAAAATTTTCTCAAATACTCTATTAAAATTATTTTGGGTTGAAATCAGCAAATAAGAGGGAGTTAGCTAGATAACATTATTTTTGGTTTTGATGATTTCATCATAATATTTTTATTTTATTCAAAACAATATTTTCGGGTGTTATAAATTTGGTTTTCACTTTTAAAGTGTTTTTAACTATTACCAGACACCATCAAGATAAACCGAAACCCGAAAGACTTACTTGAATTTTTTCTCAATTCGAAAATCCTATGTACTAGGTCAACCGATCGACATGGTCGGTCACCGTGCACCTGGTTGAATTTTGAACTCCCATGTTTTAACAAAGAACATGCACAGGTTGACCCCCCCAGAGAGCAACCGTAGGTCAACCGGCCGACCCCCGTGTCAATTGGTCGACCCACAGGGGTGACTGTGTTAGATCACACTCAAACGGCTTTAAAATTAAATTTTACATCATGTCGACCGGTCGGCCCACCATACCCTGTTCAAAACCGATGATTTTGAACCCGCAATGCACAACAATATTTACTATTATCACTATATCACTTTTGACCATTATTTTGTGGATCTTATAACCTTTATTTTCCGGACAAAATTCAAATTTGAGAGCCTACATTGGAATTCAAATCATGGAGTTCTTCTATAAATAGATGAAGAAGATTGGATGATCAACATAACATATAATTCGAAAATACAACAAGAAACTCTTAGCAAATCTATTGTACTTCATTTTCAACATTCTTGTTGTAATAGCCTAAGCTCTACACTTTCACTTCTTGCTTGATAGGCTTTCCTTCTTGATTACACTTGCACTTTTGAGTTGTAATATTTCATTTAAAGTGTAATCTTGATTGTATTTGTAACATCATCTAAAACAAGAAATCCTTGTTAGGGTTCTGTTTGGCAAGAACATGTTTGGTTGATTAGAGTTAGTTGATTGAAAAACTTGGTATTTTTCGTGTTGAAGAGTTTGGTACTCTTCGAGGTGTAGAAGAGTTTGGTGCTCTTCGAGTTGGAAGAGTTTGGTGCTCTTCAAGGTTGTTGTTGTAAGAAGAGTTTTGTGCTCTTCAAGGTGAAGTTGTAATCATTTGGTATCGATTATAGATTTTTTATTTCAAAATCCACTCGGACATACCGGGTGGTAGTGGATTATGCCCTAGGTGGGTTGAAGCACTATAAATCCTTGAGTGTTGATTTATTTTTCTGCACATTCTTATTTGTCATCATATTACTCAAAAAGAGGGCATAAATCAAAAAATCGGGAGAATCTAATCACCCTCCCTCTAGATTTTTGTAGCAACTTGGATTAACATGACTAACCCAACTACTATCGATATAGCAAAAATAATACGATTATCTATCCATTTCAAAACTTCTTTCTTTACTACATCTTACATGATTGGTTTAACCTATGTTGATGTTGCCGAGACGTTTACTATCATCCTCCAAACAAATTTTATGCATGCAAATAGAGGGACTTATACATTTTAAATTAGAAATTGACCAACCAATAGCATATTAATGCTTTCTCAAAACTCTAAGTAGGGATGACAATGGGCGGGGGGGACCCGTCACGTGTCACGGGGGCGGACGGTCGCCCCCGTGTTGATTTTTTTTTTTTATATTTTTATCTTATATTTTATATTATTAATAATTTTTTAATATTGTATTTTGTATTATAAATACATATTATTTATAAAATTTGTCATTATATATGTTAAATATGATATTAAATACATAAAACTATATAATTTCATGTAAAATATACATTAAATATATTAAAAAAATAAAAAAATAGCATGGGACGGGGCGGGTACCCACGGGGCGGAGATGATACCCAGACCCGCCCCGCTCCGCCATGGGTCACGGGGTGGGGCGACCCAAATGGGCCGGGGCGGGTCATTTTGCCATCTCTAACTCTAAGCAATTTATCCATATGAATAGACGTAAGAGATGCAAAAACTATTACCAGATAGGTCTCATTCGTACCCAAGAATTAATAATGAATGTATTCGGAAAGGGGCTTACATTATGGTGAAACAGGAAGTTCATCGGCCGACATTTCCGAAACTTTTGGCTCCCGCACGTCTGGGTCGTGCGCCACCGGATGGCCATGTGTGAATCGTGTTTCAGCACACACTGCCTGGTTGTGCGCCACCACACTGCTTGGTCCTGTTTTCGAGTTTTCACCTTTTGACCCAATCTCTTTGAATTTTTCCGCTTTTTTCATTCGTTCTTCTGCCGAGTCGAGAGCAAACACATAGTCAAGTAAGTCCTCATCATTAAAATCAATACATGTTTTGTGACTCTTGAGAATGAGTTAAGCACCATTCTAATTCATCATTAATCACTATTCGCCTGAATGTCTTCTCAACACAAGGTGTTATGACATCTAACATGTTGCATTTCTCCATATCATCGTGAAACTTCATTGCTTTATAGATCGAGAATAACATGTGCTCGTGTTAACCCGTAGTGTAAGCTCCCCTTTTATCATCGATTATCGCTCTCCCGCAGCTAAAAAGGGTCGGCCTAGATCAAAGGCACATCTCTATGTTCTTCCATATCCAAGACAATAAAGTCCACGGAAATATGAACTTATCGATTTGACCAAAACATCTTCGATTATTCCCTTGGATATGTCAAGGATCGATTCGCTAATTGCGGTGTGACCATTGTAGGCTTCACTTCGCCCAATCACAATTTCTTGAAAATTGAAAAAGACATAAGATTTATGCTTGCACCCAAATCACACAATGGCTTGTTGAAATTGACTCTCCAATTGCACAGGGGATAGTAAAACTCTCCTGGATCTTTAAGCTTTTGAGGTAACTTTCTTTGAATTATAGTGATGCACTCCTATGTCAAATTCACGATTTGATATGTTGACATCTTCCTTTTCTTAGCCATTACATCTTTCAAAAATTTCGCGTAATTCGGTATTTGTTCCAAGGCGTCTCGCAAAAGAAATATTGATATGGATTTTTTTGAAGATACCGAGAAATTTTGCAAATTGTGCGTAAATTCTTCTTTTGAAACTCAAGAATCGGATGGGAAACTCAATCTTTGGAATTTCAGGGATAGGGACAGAATTGGGCTTTTCAACCTCTTTTTCCATGTGTTCTTTAATTTTCTCTTTTTCTTCTATCTCAACAGGCTCATCCCCATTTTTTTCGCACTACTTGATTGGCATCTTTGACCCTCATATTCGCACCACTCTTTAGTATCACTATGAAATTTATCTTTTTGGAATCGGCTTCCCACTACCCTAGCTATTTGACCCATCTGCATCTCCAAAAAGACTTCAACCTTGTGTTAACATTTGTATTCAACTTGTTAACCTATTCCTCGATCTTGTCAATCTTCGCCTCATGTTTATTCAACCTTGCTCGAGTTTTCCCAATAAACCAGGCAAGCATATCTTCTAATGATGCATTTTTCTCTTCAACTTCACCTCTACCTTATTTTCCGCACTAAAATCGGACGGTGGTTGCAAAACATTCCTTATGTTAGCATAGGAAACTTTTTCATGGTTTCACAACCCCGGATGACAATAACGATTTCCTCGAAAATCATTGAAATTTCTAGCTCCAACAAAAATCTCCCTTTCTTCTACTACTGCGGCTTCCCTTGGAGTGGTTTGCTTCATAGCACCCAATTTCATATCCAAAATCGCTATCTGTTTTGCTAACTTGGCGACTTGATCGCCATCTTGCACTTCAAAGAACCCTATTAGCATTTGACTTTTTGAAGGTCATTGGTAGCTATTATTGGCCATCTCTTTAGCAAAGCAAGTGCCTCATCCAAATATTTTCCCAATAGAGCTCCCCTAGACACATCATCAATAATGGTCCTTGTGTGACACTTAACCCATTATAAAAATATTGCACCTGTTGATAATTTGGGTACCCATGTTGCGGACATTTCTTCCTTATAATTTCCTTAAATCAATCTCATGCCTCGTACACCTTCTCATAATCCAACTGTATGAACTGTGCGATTTCACTTTTTAGTTGCAACGTCTTATTGGGTGAAAAATACTAAGCCAAAAACCTCTGACTAAATTATGCCATGTTTGTTGTGGGTGGTGCTAATGAAGAAAGTCATCCCTTAGCCTTATCTCACAATGGGAATGCGAAAAGGTGACATCAAATAACATTTTCGAGATACACCATTCACTTGATTGTGTCGCTTATCTTTAGAAATTGCTCCAGGATGCGCATTAGGGTCCTTAGTAGCTCCCCCCAAATTGATTTTGTGAAATCATTTGAATCAATAATGGCTTTAAGTCAATGTTATACACATTAATAGGTTGGCAAGTGGCTCCATCAGATCGGAGATTTACTTCCACTGAAATAATATCTAACGCATGTCTTGGTGGTCCTTCGGTTCCAAATTCAAACTGCTGTTAGAATCTCGGTGGTGGATCCACATTGTTCCCTCCATCGTTTTTACGATTCACTTTTTCTACCATTGTTTCTAAATGTTTTCGCATTGATACTCTCAATTGCCAAGCAACTCTTTCTATCTCTAAGTTGATTGGTAATGATTCAGAAGATGATGAACGTGTAATCATACACTATATGCACTTGATGAGAATAATGTCAATTTCCACAATATTTGTAAAATTAAAACTAACAGATTCAAAATTTATTTCAATTAAGATCGAAACTACTTATCATTGTATTTATGCTGATTAATTTAATCCCTGGCAATAGCGCCAAAAGCTTGTTCGCTAAAATTTTATTAAACTATACCACAAGTGTACGACGTAGTTAATAGATAGTGGCAAGCAAGGTCGTAATCCTCTGGGACTGATTAAAACATAAAGTACGACAATTATAATAGTTCCAATTTTATTGAAATGCCCAAAAACAATATGATTAAATTATCTAACAATTAAAATTAAGCAAAATAGCAAAAACAAATAACGATCCAATGCACGCACAAGACTTAATCAACAAATAAAGGTCATCCTAGAACTATGATTTCAACATGCTTCGCAAGTTATATTCGGTTTGTGTTTCACAAAACCAATTGCCTTATCTATGGACTCAATTCCTAACCTAGTTTATCCAATCTCTCAAGTAAATAAACCATCAATCAATATTAAATTGCTAGCATCTCTACTTAACAACTAATACCAATTTCTAAAAGCAATTTGAATCAAGTATCAAACCTCATAAGCCTCTCGACCCTACATTCGTTTATGTTGTGAATTCGCTATCTACCGTTAAAACTTATCTATCGAATTATGAACTAACTATTAACATCCAAGTTATTGACCAAAGAATCTACAAGAATAAACGCACAGATTCAATACATAGGCAAAACCAATTAAAGCGAAACCAAATAAATATAAATCAAATCCACAGTCTACATCACGTCCTATAATCAAGATGAAATTAGCATGACATAGTCGTTTGCAAATTCGTAGACAAACTATTAAGCGAAATATGAGACATGGAAAAGATATAAAAGAATTCTAGACTATGATGACGAATTCCCTTGGTGTGGATGAATCAATCTTCAAGCTCTCGAACCTCCGTGCCTTCTTTGTTGTTACTTCTCTTGCGTGGTTCCTCCAAAATCTTTTATTTTTCTCTTAGACGTGTAATTTCTCTCCAATCTGATATATCCCCGTTAGGCCATCTATTGTATGTTTATGTCCATCTCTCGGGCCTTGTAACTTAGTCCTATCGCGAAAAGGAGTTAAATCCCGTCAGTTAGGAAGTTCCGCACTACCTATGCACAGTTGCACTACCAAATCGTGTCGCACACTCTTTGCACACGGCTATGTGATTACACACGACCTGGTCGTGTGACAACCTCTGTCTTGGTTATGGAATCAATCACACATGGCCGTGTGGTTTCAAATGACCTCGTCGTGTGATTATCTTTTCTTCCCATTATTGCTCGTTCTCTTGGTCCGTCTTGCAAGTGGCACACCCTCTGTACTATTCGTCGATATCACACTTATTCCATCTTCAATTTAGCTCAATTTCCGACAAAATCATAGAATACTCGGAGTATCACGTCCAACAAAGAAAACCACACAAGATACGACAAATGTACATGCAAATGCTTCAATTAATTGTTAAATTACACAACAAAATACATGCATAAAAACCACTTAACAAAGACTGCCACCTCTAGTTCAAGCTCATTTCCATTTCCAAGAATCCATCGTTCGCTTATCTGGATCCATTTGTGCTCGATGCGACTTTACTCTTCTTGAAGCTTGGTGGCAACAAGTAGGCCCCTTCGTGATATGCTGGGGCGATTTTGTTTGGAATAAGCTCGACGACCGGGTATCTTCTGATCCTGGCGATTATGTCTTTCAACGGCGGCATTTTCTTATCGGTGGTGTTAGGTTTATGTTTTGGGCATTTGCTTTTCAGAGGCGGCGATGAGTGGTGGTAGAGGTTAATCCATGTGCTTGTGCTTGAATCTTTGGATTTGAGTTTGTTGTTGGGGCTCAAAATGTGAGACGTCTCACAAGAGACTCAAGATATTTAAGTAATAACTTTGTATATTTGTTTCTTAGGTTTTTGACAATATCATTTTGAAGTAGTTGAAACTTGAACAAGTCAAATATGAAGAGGAAAAAAAAAAAGTGTAATTATATTTCCTTTGATATGAAACTAAAACTGCATTCATGAACTTCTCCCAGTTCTTGATGGTCTTGATCTCCAAATTATGGCTGTCGGATCCGGGCAAATTTGATAGGGTATTTTCTGTGTAGGAACTTCAGAGACACTGCACGCAACACGTACAATTCAATAATCCAATAAATTTTATGTTCTTATCAATGACGTTTGATAAAATACAAAAAAAAATATTTTCATGATTTAGCACAATTACAAAATAATAAAGTTGTCTTTTTAAATTAGAAGTATCATACTCTTCCTATTGAGATCAGATTTCATGTTCCACATTTATATTCCACTTTAGAAATTTGGTCATGATCTCCTACTTAAAATCATTCGGGTAATATTAAAAAAAGGGTTAATTACAAAAAATACCCTTGAGGTTTAACTTAATTACAAAAAAACTCAGCTAACTTTCAAAATTACAAAAATACCCTTGAGGTTTTATTTTGTCTAACATTTACCCCCTTCATAACCAAAAAATATTTCAAAATTCTTCCTCATATTTATAAAAATGTTACAGATTTACCCCTTAATTTTAACACTAAATCAAACCTCGGGGATATTTTTGTAATTTTAAAAGTTAGTCTGGTATTTTTATAATTAGGTCAAACCTCGGGTACTTTTTGTAATTATCCCTTAAAAAAACTACCCCAAGTTTAGTCTAATTAGAAAAATGTCCAGGTATCTTTAAAATTATAATTACTCTTTTATTATGTTACAAACACCCACTTGAGGTTTGCATTTAATAATATACCTCCAAAAAGGTGCAATTTGTAAAATAGAAACAAACAACATGGGAATATTTATAATTTTGAAATGTGGCCTGGAGGGTGGCTTTTGTGATTAACTCCATGTTTTTTAACAAACAAGATGGGAATATTTGTGATTTTGAAATGTGGCCTGAAGGGTAGTTTTTGTAAATAACTCCATTTTTTCTAAACCCAAATTCAACTCACGCATATTACATAACATACACACAATTTTTTTATTTTTTTTTTTCTGTGTGTAAAGCCACCATAGGAAGTATTAGTAGTCTCACCTGAGTATAGATATCTCAATTTGAGAGAAGTCCATCTTAGTCGAAGACCATTGTATTGGAATACTTCTCGATGCGAGACTTGTTGGGTCCTTGACGGCAAGAACCTTACAGTCCAAATTCCTTATGGAGTTGTTTTGGGGCGATATCAACCTACATGAATATGTAGAATTATTATACAAAAAACAAACGACTTTAGCAACTAAAAACAAATGAAACTGAGTAACTGACCTTGAAATCATGAAGGACTGTACATGGATTAAATATCAACATCCCAGCATATGAGTATTAGGGATAATTACAAAAACTTGCTCTGAGGATTTAGGTTAATTATAAAAACATCGGTATCTTTTGAAATTGCAAATACCCCCTTTACATTTATTTTTATTTGACAAATTACATATTAAAGAGTGGAGTATTTGTTAGATAGATACAAGTCTCAAGGAGTGTTTGTAACACCTTATGGGGTATGTGTAATTTTAGAAAATAACAAGAGTTTTTGTAATTGGGTTAAACCTCAGGGGTAGTTTTGTAGTTATCTCTAAATATTAAAGTGGGGTTTTCGTCTACGGTCATTTAGACCTCAATATCATTAAGTTGAAACCCTCTGTTAAATTTAATTGTTCATTTAATAAATCACATCACTTTGTTGCTAATAGTGCATTGAACCAACTTTATAAACAAGTCTAAATTTCTCCTTTAGTTAATGTAGAACACTGCATTCGCCCATCCTTAAGAAAGTGATGTTGGTATCAAAAGAAAAAGAAGAAAAAAAGAAAGTGATGCCTTTTTAAGCCTAAACCCAAAATCCAAAATTTCTTTTCAATATTTCAATTCTATTTTAACCCATCCAAAAATTTCTTAAATAATTTTATTAACTATAATTTTATAATTTATGTAGGAATCGAGAATCAAGAGGATTAGAATAATTTTATTCATTTCAAGGAATAACATATATCAGTTGAGGTAGAGATTTTAATTATTGTCTTTATATGATGCTTCATGTGAGTATTTTCATTTATATATGATATGCAGAGGAACTAGTCAGGGACCGTAAATAGGTCCGGATCGAAGTTGATCTTCGGTTAAGTCCGCCATACTAAATTTATTAACGGCGGTCGTGAGAAAATCACAGAGGAAATTACAGAGGAAAATTACATGTTTTATTATAAGTGTTTTTGCTTGTATGATTTATTATGCATTGACAAAAGTTGGTCCCTACTGAGCAAGTGGAAGCTCACCCCCTTCATTCTTATAATTTTTCAGATTAAGGAGTCGGGCTGAAGATACGACCGTGATGGATGAAGACCCACTTAACTTTGGATTTTGATTAAATTTTACTTCATGTCATGAAACAATTTGATAATATTTCGTTAGAATGTGAATGTTTTTGTTTTTTTCTATAGTTAGATGTTTCGTTTTATTGAGTTATTTTGTTAAAACTCGTGTTTTATAATAACATTTTCCATAAAAGTCGAAATACTTTTATTTTGTAAAATTGGGGCGCTACAATTCAAGAAGTTCCAATAAAAAATCTATACTAAAAAGTCCATTTCATAGATAAACTTTTATTCTAAAAGTGCTTCCAAACATGGGGTAATTCATTGACGCTGCAAGATCTTAAAATGCTCTCAACATGCATTCAATCAGTGGCCTACAGCTCAAACAATCTTGATTGATAAGAGTAAATGATTTGGTCCATGTTTATCAATTGTTTGAGATCTTTGACTATAGCCTATGATACTAATCCCAATCCCCTTTTTTGTCTTGTTATTGGTTGATAAGTAGTTGAGGCTATACGAGTACAACTATATAATCCCACCTAACTCCAATCCTTTTGTCCATCGTCATTGACGAATTTGTCCTCATTTGTGCGGGTAGTACATTTTTATTTTTCATTTGGACAATTTGGTCATTCAGAAATTATTCAACTTTATCATCAATGCTAAAACAAATTGTTATTCTACTAAAATAATCACACGTCACAATCATACTTTCCAAACATGTTATTGAACTCAATTATATTATCCAAAAATTATTTCATCAATCCGACTAGTCCTCATTATTTTAACACACTATAAGAGACGACAACCCACACGTGTCGAATACAATCCAAGTTCACTCATATTTACGGACATTTTTCAGTTTATGGAATGATAAAATATGAAGAAAAAGAACACATCCAAATTGCATTTACTATCTCAGCACTTATCAAATTCACAATGTTCTCTTTCAAAAATGGAAAAGAAAACGTAAAAGTAACTAAGAAAAGAATAATCTTTCGATTCATAATGACCTCAGCAGTTATAATAACTAATAGTAGTAAGTTCCGCGAATAAATACAGTAACAATAAAGGACAAACATGAAGGCCGTGGCAGAAGAGGGACCTTTCTTTTAATTATACGGGTAAGGTGGGTTGTTGACCAAGCATATTGACGTAAATGAAGTAAAAAAGAAAAGCCTCAAATCTCAATTATTAGATGAAGTAGGTTAGAAATACTGTTTTTACTTGTTTAAAAAAAAAAAAATTAGAAACGAAAAATACCTGTAGAGAAAACTCCGATCGTGAAGTCCCAAAACAAGAGTGGAGGCGCCGATCTCTCTGACGACGGCGGCAATCCTTCGTCCGTCATGGTCGCCTTCCGTCACAACAATCTCAGTTTTCGTCTGCAAATCTCATCATCAATACAATATTTTGCTTCAATATTTTTTTTTTTTCAAAATCCAATTAACGATATGAAAAAACAGAGATATGAGAAAAAAATAGAGATATAATTGTACGTTAGGAAGGCGTGGCAGATATCTCTGAAGGAGAGAGCTAATTGGAAGCCTTTGAGGCGTAATCGTCTGAGCTTTTTCTTGTTTCTGGATGGATAGACGTGGAGAAGTGTAACGACATCCCCGCATCGAAGGATGTTTTGAAGTGCCCATTGGAGGGCGGTTCTCGCGACCTCCACCTCTTCCACCACTACCACTATTTTCTCCATTCCACCCCCTTGCCCCTTTCTGGTTAACCCACCTCGCTTCCTAATTTATTTACTTTTACAACAACAGGATATGCCAATTACTCAACTCTGGTTGCAGGTGATGGAGAACTGAACTGATGAGGTGGGGAATTGGAGTGATGAATGTGACCTAGCTTTTTTAACGTGTGAAAGGGCAGGCTGGATGATGGACATAAATTCGCATTTCGATTAAATTGATTGGTACTCAGAAAAGGAGTGACGTACAAAAATGAGTACTAAAATGGGAATTTCCACTCTAAAGTAAGAAATTATAATTAAAACCAATTATTTAAAAATTGGATCCGTGAGAGAACCGGTCTTACTATTGGTTTTCAACCGGCCGGATCGGTGCAACTGCCGCCTAACCGCCTATTAATAAGTTAACTATATCTTTTGTTGTATAATATGCAAGATGTATGTGTAATTAAATCTGTATGAAAAAACACATTTAATAAAATTCAAAATTTAAATAGACACATACATAAATAAATACTAAGTTTAATTTTCCTAAACAAGATAAAAATAACAATACCAGCTCTACATAATCCTTTCTTTTTCTTTTGTTAATTGTAACTCAACTTAAAAGGCTAAATTGCAAAATATACCCCGCAACTATTAGATGGTGGCAAAAAATGACAGTGATTTATTCAATTTGTAATTTAAGACAATAATTTTAAAAAATGGCAGATTGATGACTAAATTGGCGGCGATTTCAATTATTCCCGGAATCGATTCTCAATTTGGGAATTTCATTTATATCCTAATTGCTGACTAGATATATGATATGGCAAATTCATCATGACTTGGATTAAAAAAATTGAAATAAAACTATACATCCTCTCAAAGAAAATCAAGCCCCAAATAAACCGGAGGAAAACTCGAAAATCGTGTGATAGAAGTTATGTGAAGCTCTTCTGAACCTTATTTGAAGAAGTTTTCATTCTTGCCTTAAATTTTTTCGATTTTCTGGGTTTTCTCCAGTTTATTTGGGCTCGATTTTGCTGACGGGATGAGTAGTTTTATTTTTGCTTCTTTTTTTTTATCCAAGTCGTGATGAATTTGTCATGTCATATGTCCAGCAAGAATTAGGACCAAAATAAATAAAATCCCCAAATTGAGAATTGATTCTGGGAAAAATCGAAACCGCCGGCCAATTTAGACTTTAGTCATCAATCTGCAAATTTTTTAAAGTTATTGTCTTAGATTGCAAATTGGATAAGTTAGTATCCTTTTTGCCACCACTCAAAATTACGGTATATTTCGCAATTTAACCCAACTTAAAATTAGAAATATTGAAGATAAGAATTTAAAAAAGGTTGGCGCTATTCACACCCCCAAAATTGATAAACGCACTCACCTCCATATAATTTCAAAAATGTCATTAGTTTAAAAGACTATAATGCCCTTTTTCCATCTTCTTCCGTACACCCACCACATTTTTCTTATTCTTGAACAAATCAAACTTTTTCTCTAAACCCTAGATTTTTCAACACCCACATTGTTGCAAATATGGACAACAAAAACCATTTTGACGAGTAATCTAAGTAATTACAACTTAGAATATGTTATTTATCCATTTTTACTCATTTTTTACTGATTTAAATTTGCGAATAAATAACTACAAAGTTTCCTCAAAAACAAATAACAACATCACGATAGTTGGCACGATCGCAATTGGTCATGCCATCGTGCCACGATCATAATAAATAACCTTAGTCGTGTCATCATGCTATGAGGCAGGATGACACGATCATAATTGCAACATTGGTTGTGCCATTGGAGGCACGACGGCACAATCAAAACAACTCGATCGTTTATATCATTGTGTCATCGTGCCATCCATCATCTTTTCTCCAGACATAACAGAACCAGGAAAAAAAGTTTAACTCCATAATTTAAACCAAACTAAATTTTACCCAATATTATCCAACAATTACGTGAACTAATACAACTAATAAATGTGAAACTAAAGTAAAATATTACATTCTAAATTAAATAAAAATATTTATTTCTTCCTCCATTGCTGGAACTTCTTTTGCGGCCGCCGCCCCTTGTGGGTGTATGATTTTGTGGTATATTTAGGGAGAAATAAGGTAAGGGTAAAATAGAAAATTATGGGGGTGTATTTAGTAACGAGTTATGTTTTAAAAAGTGGTTGGGTGGGTGTGATTATCAAATTTGGAGGTGTAAATAGCGCTGCGCCCTCTAAAAAGGGAAATTAGGCAAAGATTCCTTCAAAAATTAGGCAACGATGTGGAAGATTGGAAACAAAAACCAGGAAATATTAAAAATGAGAGTTTAAAATGGAAGGTTATATAAACCTAGAGAAACTAAAGAAAATAAAATTGGAAGGTGGAGAAACCAAAAATTAGGGACTCGAAAATAGTAAGGTAATCATAATGATATTAATGATCAATTAAATCAATTACCACCCTAAAATTTGGAAATCAAGATATTAGAAATTGTCAACAATATCTATATATATATATATATATAATAAGCGAGTCCTCACTAGAGTTTTTCCCGCCTAAAACACCCTTCCGCAAATAGTAGAACACGATTTTACTATTTTGTGATTTTTTTTGAACAACAAATTTAACAAGAAAATTTGTTTCTTAAAATCGAATAATCCGCAAATTTATTTAAAGAAGGAAATATTTCAAGACAAATTAAAATCAACTTAAACATGGAAATATTTTATTATAGGTTCAAATCAATTTAATAAGTAAATCATTTTGTTGAAATCGAATATATTAATCATTAGTTAAATTAGGTATATTTGACACAAGAGGATGTACAAATCTCATTAATTTGGGTAATGTATTAATCGATCAATACATTGCATGGAAATAAAAATTATTTGAATATTAACATCTATTTAAATTGAATAAAATATTAATTTTTAATAAAGTTAAACTATTTTTTACCGATTAGATTCACTATTTAATTGAATTTAAATAATGAATCTAATTTAGGTAGAATCAAATGTGATACATACATTCCAAATGTGAATAATTCGAATCTTTGAAAAATGGTACAACAATTGAAATTCAATGATATAAGTGAAAGTTTGACTACAGTTGTTGCTATGCAATCAATTTTCAAAGATTTTTTCAATTATTTACATATATCTGTGTGAAAATCGGAAAGATCGATTAAATTGCCCAATAAAAGAAAAATTACAAAAATATACCCATTAGCTTACCTATAAATAAAAGATGTCAATGCATTCATTCATATCACTCAAACTAATAAACATTGGTGTTCGATTTTTTACTCCCAGATTTGAACAAATGGCGCCGACGATAACATTTATTAGGGATATCAATATGATCAAATCACAATGGGCCATGAAATTGCAATTGGTTTGTCTGTATGAAAAATCATCATTCAATGACAAAAATCGAATCTGAGTCTTGAAGTTTGTGTTCCATGCATGATGTCGAGGTAAAAATATCTTTTTTCGTTTTTTGTCCTTTTTTTATTCAAAAATATAAAAAGGGTGATAATAAACAAGATTCGGTTTTAATTTGTTTATATGTAGGAGATAGGATTCATGGAACTATCAAGAAGATTCATATTGGACGATTCAAGAAGAAGCTAAATGAGGGAAACGCCTATGCCATAAAGATTTTTTGGTTTCGTATTATTCTGATAAATACAAAACCACTGATGTGAAATATAAAATCACGTTTCATGGAAAACCCATGTTTCCCAAATGGATGATAGTTCACGGCCAAAGTTTTTATTCAATTTCAAGAGCTTGACAACTATCGAATGTGGATAATGTTGACGAGACCATGTTGATCGGTATGTAAAAATTAAATTTTAAATTTTCATATATATTGGTACTTATTTTAGCTTGTGTCATTTAAACTAATACATTGTGATTTGGCATTTATCAGATGTCATAGGAAAAGTGGTGACCATGCAATCTGCACAGACCATGGAGCTCGCTGGCAAAGTGACGCGATACGTTGACATAACATTAGAGGATTTGGAGTAATAATTTTACATAATTTCGTATTAATTTTAAAATTATTTAGTATCTAATATTATATTTTATTGTAGTGACAATCGCATTGGCTTCACTCTATGGGAAGAGTATGTCGATTTTATTTTGCCATTTCTAGAGGAACATAGTGTGAAACCCTTGTTTTGATTCTTCAGATGTTCCGTGCAAAGGTGTATCGAGGTAATTTATTTATATATGATAAAAATAATGAATTTTTATTTTGAGTTTTTTTATATTAACATCGCTTTTTCATTTTATTCTCGAGTTTTTATATTAACATCGCTTTTTCAATTTAATGACTCTCTAGTTTTTTTCAAATTTTAGATGAGGTGAAAGTGTCGAACACTTATCATGTTACTAAGTTGATTTTGAACGGAGACATGGAAGAGATCAATGGTTTCAAAAGAAGGTTTTGATAATTCAAATTAGTTAATTTTTTTAAAAATATTATATTAAAATTATATAAATTGACTTATATGATTCATATTTTAAATTTTTGTTTAGAATTGTGACAACCAACAATCCTACGTCTTCGATAAGCCACGTATCTAACTCCATCCGACCTCGAATACCTTTCAAGTTTTAGCGTGAGAGATTAGCTTTCCGATCGTTTCGTATGCCATGAGTATAAACAAGAGCCAAGGACAAATTCTCTCTAACGTCGGGCTTTATTTGAAGAATCCTGTTTTTAGTCACGACCAATTATATGTTGCTGTTTCTAGAGTCACCAATCGTCGGGGTTTGAAAATATTAGTTTGTGGCGATGATGAATCCACAAAAAACACAGGCCAAAAATGTTGTGTACAAAGAAGTTTTCCAAAATTTGTAACTTTAAATGTGTTAATCTAAACTGTTTTATTGAATTTTTTTATGTTCATCCATAACGTATATCTTAAACGCATGTAATTCATATCCAACGACGCATCCTACCCCGTGCATCGCACGGGTAAAACACTAGTAAACTTATATTTTATAGACTTTTCAAGTTTTACTAAAGTATGAACCCCTTTGTTGGGAAATTAATTTTTAGATTTTGATGAATGCCATGTAAAACTTAGAATAGAAAGTTGGCACCCCATTTTTGTTGTAAATTGCATTGTAATAGATAGGGCTGGTCGAGCTGAGTTAAGTCAGCTATGCCTGAACATGCAAGAAGTCAACTGGAGACTAAAAGGAAGATTCCGCATTGTGAGGCAAATTTGAGTGTGCAAAGAAGAGAAGACAGAACTCGATCAAGATGCAAATTGAGATGCAACAGTGAAGTGTCGTCACCAAGTCAACTCAAGATAGCCAAGTCTCAAGTTGAAGTGATAGATGAGTCATCCATGATTGGAAGGCGACTCAAGTCACCTGGGAAGTTAAGGAAATGCATCAGTCGAGACAATCGAAAGAGATACGTTGCCGTAAGTCAAGAGAATTACTTAAACAAGTAATACTTCCATATCGCCTTTCTTAAAGTGCTCAAATCCGGCGTGCAAAAGGAATAAACCAATGGAAAGACCGCACTGTGTCGAACTCAAAAGTCAAGAATCATTCATACGAGGAAATGTCAATTCCAAGGATCGCAACAAGTCAAGCCAACGACCACAAGTGTCTTTTGAAAATTAGTC
Organism: Rehmannia glutinosa; assembly: GCA_016081115.2. Classification (NCBI taxonomy): domain Eukaryota; kingdom Viridiplantae; phylum Streptophyta; class Magnoliopsida; order Lamiales; family Orobanchaceae; genus Rehmannia; species Rehmannia glutinosa. Next base: position 398,556 of record JABTTQ020001829.1, on the reverse strand, counting down.
TATCTCTTCAACGGGCAAATTTCCAAAAGAACACTATAAAAAAATGAGGATTGTATTTGAGAAAAGGGTTACCCTTGTTACCTGGAACTTTCAAGCTATTATTCAAACTATAACCTACTCAAATCATTCAAGTTCAATCCTCAAGCCTACATTACGGCTTAAATCAATCCAATACTCACCGTGAAGGAAAGACGACTTCAATCAATCCAAGAGGAAACATTTGAAGAATCAAGGGGTCTACATTCCACGGAGGATTGTAGAAGGGTTCAAATCCAAGAAGCGTGAGCAAGTGAGTCAGCAAGTTGAGTAGTAGAAAGGCACGCCTGTGGAAGAAGCTCGAGTCGTACGAGAAGCCACCGTGTGACCAAGGCATCTCTGACCGAGTCCCAAAGGATCAAGTCACCGTGATCAAGACTTGCATGTGGGTGATTACCACTTTGTATACGATCAATACTTAGTGGATTTCTCCGAGTTGGAGAAGAGAGGATTAGAAGAATTACCCCATCTTCGAACCTCTATAAAATTTATTGTGTCATTTATATTTTAGCACTTTAATTTCTCGCACATTATTTCAATATTTGCTTGATAAATTTGCTATCCAATTGATAATCAACAAAGTGCTAAAACCAAGTATTAAAACATACTTTAACAAAATTCAAGGGTGTTAAGTCTTCCAATAAAACATATCACAATCGAGTTAAGTCTTTTAGTCAAAACAAATTGAGTTATTCTATCAACAAAACTCGAGTCCGCTGAGTGACTAACTCGCTAATTCACTAACTTAGCTGTCCATCAAGGACTCACCGTGAAGTATTAACTCGAACGTTTTAAAAGGACTAAATCGAAAAGTTGGTAAGGTTTATTCAACCCCCCATTCTAAACCTTACACTCACACCCCTTGGGACCTACGAGTGGTATCGAGTTGTTGGTTCATTGAGCCTTCCGCACCGGTTCTTGAACTAGATCTCCAAATTTTTCAAAGCTTGCTTTAGCACTTGATCTTTCAAAACTCTTTTTATTCAAAAAAGTTATTATCATGGAAGCAAATTTGACACGCATCCTTATGTTCACTATTGAGGAATTTGATGACTGAAAATTCGTATGCGAGCTCATTTATCAAAGATTACACGATGAAATGTGGATAGTGATAGAAGATGGGCCACTCCAAATCTTAAAAGTGAACACACTGCAAGGAGAGTCAGCAGCGAGAAGGAGAAGAGGATGTTGCTCCCGCACTACCTATGGTTGAAAACCAAGAGTCGAATGGACAAATGATGACAGAAAAGATATAACCTGACAACGTGGCCAAGGACATTCTTTACAAAACCTTGACAAAGCTATGTTCAACAAAGTCAAATCATGCAAAACGGCAAAAGAAATATGGGACAAGCTAACCTTGATTTGTGAAGGCTCGAGCAAATCAAGGAAAATAAACTATCTCTGTTGTTGTACGTAAATTTGAAAATTTCAAGATGCTTACAGAGAAAACCTTGGATCAACCGGATGCTCGGTTCACGAAATTACCAATGAGCTATATCCACTTGGAAAAGAATATACACGAAGAAATGTGTATGAGAATTCTAAAAGTCTCCCATCCGAGTGGGAAATGAAAGTCATGACCCCGAGACACTCCATGGACCTATCAAAGACATCCAACCATGAGCTATTCTCGGATCTCAAAGCCTACAAATTTGAGCCGAGAAGAAAAGACCAAGAGGAGACAGTTGTGCCCAAAACAAATTGCTCTAATAGTTAAGGATGGTAAAAGAGTTGAGGTCAAGGAAGTCATTGACCAAGAGGAGATTGCCCCGATGGTTAAAAGGTTTAACAAATTCTTTAACGAGAATTACAAAAGAGGCAAAGGTGAATCTTCTAGAAGACACTCACCTCCTCCAAGTCAAGGGAAGATAGACCAACCAAGAGAGCAGAGCATCAAATGATTGAGTATCAAAGAGCCGACAATCCAAGGGTGGAAAGAATCGATCAAAAGGTTGAAAATTTATGTTGAACCGCTAGCAACCCGCCCGGTCACTATGCCATTGAATGCCCATATCCTCGTAGTCAACAAATACAGAATGAAGAGGAAAGAAAAGTCTTCAGAGAAAGAAAGACAAGAGAAGAAAAAGGCAATGTTAGCTGCAGCAGAGACTAATGAGACAAATCAAGTCAAAGACACAAAGTGACTCGAGAGTAGTGAAGTGACTACTCAAGTGACTCAAGAAGAAGCTTGATCCGTCTAATGGCCAAAGAACAAGACCAACCCGACCAAGAAGATGAGGTACACTCTAACTCATCACACACAGATTCTAGTGACAAAGGATTGTGACACACACACTTCATCACCCACTAATCTTTATGATTCATTAGCAAAATGATGAAAGACTTTGAACACATTAAATCCTCACACACACTACTAAATGAGGAGAACAACCTACTAAAAGCCAAAACTCACAAATGACTAAGGAGTCGGGTACTTTAAGTCACATAGGCGATGAGAATAAAAGTCTAAAGGCCGAAAAATGCTAAGTTAATAGCAGAGATAGATGCTATAGAAAAGAGGAGAATGACCTCAAAATGTGATTGCCTCATTCACTAAGGCATCTAAATCCTTGGATAATCTTATTATGAGTCAAAGAGAATGTGGAGACAAGACAGGCTTAGGATTTAATTCCTCTCTGCTATGTCAAGCTCCAAAAGTGATTTTGGAAAAAGGATCTTCAAGTAATGAAGCATCTCAAAATCCAAAACTCCAAATGGTGCACACACATTAATTCCAAAGCACAATCACAAGCAAACTGGCATTGGTTATAAAGGAAAAGGAAAACAAATTGAGTGTCTTTGAGGCCGAGAGGACAATGAGAAGAAATCCAAATTTAGTTCCTCAAAGAAACTTCAAACAGAAATACTCAGAAAGAAGAAACAAAGCTACCAAAAGCCCCGTGTTCTATAAAAGGAACACATATGATGGGAATGGTAGAAAGTACCCAAGCTAAGCTGATTGGAATAATGTGAACTATCGGCAAAGATCTATGGAATATAAGCCTAAATGGCAAAGGCCTAAGACTCAAAAAGGCCATTCCAAAGGCAAAAGAGCTATCATCAACACATATGCACTCGTGCACTATCCTCAAAGATATCACAACTACCCAAACAAAGCAATTGCTAAAATACATACACAGGCATACGAGACAAAAAGAGACAGATGTATGAACCTAAAACCCCCAAGCAATTTGCTAAAATTAATTATGATTATGGCAATCGATAGATGGCAACCTCTTAGAGTCAAGTCATTTGGCTATAGGTTGGTTGGATCATCTTACAATAGTAACCCATCGGGACCCGCACAAATATGGGTACCTAAAACCTAATTTCCTTGATTGTAGGTTCAAGGAACACCTGAAAGTGCCAAGGCACTGGTACATGGATAGTGGGTCGCTTCCCGGACACGTGACAGAAACAAGAAAAATCTGTCAAAATTCAAGGAGGTTAGAGGTGCAAAAGTCATATTTGGAGGAAATAAAGCTCCAGGAGAATAAAGAGGCATTAGATCCATCAAGAAAAATGGATTAGAAATTACGATGTTGCATATGTTGAAGGCCTCAATTTCAACTTACTAAGCATAAGTCAACTCTGACAATGGGCTATAATGTTGGATTCAATATGGGAGTGTGCCAAATCAAGAACATTAATCTAATGAAGTAGTGTTGCAAGGATGCAGACAAAAGAACATGTATGTGGTAGATTGGTCAAACTGCAACACCAAGCACTTGTCTACTAGCAAAGAGCACAACAGAATCAAGTTGGCTCTGGCACAAGAAGTTGAGTCACCTAAACTTCAAAACAATTAACAAGCTTGCAAGGAGCAATCTTGTGGAAGGACTTCCAGACTCAGTATACAAGAAGGAAAGTGTATGTGATGCATGCCAGATGGGAAAACAGATCAAATCATCATTCAAAGAAAAGACATGTCCATCCTCAACAAGAATATTACACCTGCTACATATGGATCTATTTGGTCCAGTTGAACCAACTAGTATAAGTGGAAAGAAATACACCTTGGTGGTAGTAGATGACTACTCAAGATACACATGGACAATATTCATGTGTAAGAAGAAAGAAACTCTAAAGAAACTACCACAAATTGATTAGGAGAATCCAAAATGAGAAGAGTCAAACCATTATCAAAATAAGATCCGATAGAGGAATGGAGTTTGTCAATGGTATAATAACTCAAGATTGTGTTGAAAATGGTATTGGTCATGAATTATCGGCAGAAGGACTCCACAAAAAATGGAGTTGCGAAAAGAAGGAATAAGACTCTCAAAGAAGCGAAGAAAGACCATGTTAGTCAAGAATAAAAACACATCATGTTATACTCAAAATAGATGCATGATAAACAGACAATGACAAAGACTCCCCGTGAGATTTGGACAGGGAGAAAGCCAAATGTTGCATACTTTAGAATATTTGGATGCAAATGCTTCATACACAACAATGGCAAAGATAATTTAAAGGCTTTTGATGCTAAAGCTGATGAAGGTATCTTCTTAGGATACTCAGCTGAAAGCAAAGCCTACAGAGTGCTCAACAAGAGGACAATGGTTACATAAGAATTCATTCATGTGGTGTTTGATGAACCCAATGTAAATGGAGAAGACATTGAAGAGTCAGCTGATAAGCTGAATCAGCCAACCATGCAGAAGAGTCCCTATGTTGAAGGTGAAGCGGAATTATAAACCCGATGAAGATGAGATAGGCGAGTCTCAAAGACAAATGGGAAATATGCAACTAAGTGATGATGAGAGAGTTGATCAAAATAACACAACAAGATGATGATCAATCCAAATAACTTACTCCAACCTGATGTAAGATGGCCGAGAGACCATCCACTTAACTAATCATCGGAGATGTAAGAGAAGGTGTAAAAACCAGATCCAACCCAACAAGAAGCAATGTTCACTTGTTTCATCTCACAAATAGAGCCAAAAGATGTGTCACAAGCATTGGATGACACACATTGGATTCAAGCCATGCAAGAAGAGTTGAATCAATTTGAAAGAAACAAAGTGTGGGAATTGGTTCAAAGACCTACCCATCAAAATGTTATTGGCACTAAATGGGTGTTCGAAACAAGATGAATGAGGAAGGTTACGGGTAAGAAACAAAGCAAGATTGGTAGCCAAAGGGTATTGCCAAGAAGAAGGAATAGATTTTGATGAAACTTTTGCTCCCCGTGGCAAGATTGGAAGCCATAAGGATGTTTCTTGCATATGTTGCTCACAAGAACTTCACCGTATATCAAATGGATGTAAGGAGTGCATTCTTTAATGGGTTATTGGAGGAAGAAGTATATGTTGAACAACCTCCAGGATTTGAGCGAGAAAACTCTTGGAGATAAAGTATACAAACTCAAGAAAGCTTTATATGGATTGAAACAGGCACCAAGAGCATGGTATGATACATTATCACAATTCCTAATTGAGAACGGATTTACAAAAGGCAAAGTGGATAGAACACTTTTCGAATTCAAGATGGGAAGAGTATACTTTGCTTGTTCAAATATATGTGGATGACATCATCTTTGGATCCACAAACAAAGAGTCTGTGTGATAAATTCTCAAATCTTATGCAAAGTAAATTTGAAATGAGCATGATGGGAGAGTCGACATTCTTCCTTGGACTCCAAGTAAAACAAAATTGAAGGATGGAACCTCATAAGTCGACAAAATACACCAGAGATTGAAAGAAGAAATTTGGCATGGAAGAGAAGTCTTCTGAAAATACCAATGAATACATCATCAAAATGGATATGGATGCAGATGGCAAGCATGTGGATCAAACAAGATCTGAGCACTTATTGGATCACCGATCTATCTCACGCAAGCGGGCCGACATCACCTTTGTCTTTGTAGATGTATGTGCAAGATTTCAATCTGCTTCAAAAGAAAGCCACATGACTCAGGCAAAAAAGAATCTTGAGATATTTGAAAGGAAGCCAAGAAGTTGGCTTATGGTATCCTAAGGAAGGTGGATTCAATCTAATTGGTTACTCGACTCGACTATCTTTGGATGTAGAGTTGACAGAAGAGTACCTCGTGTACATGTCAAATGCTTGAAATAGACTAATTTCCCGGTTTAGCAAGAAGCAAAATTTAGCTACCTCCACACCAAGACGAGAATACATAGTCGCGGGTAGTCATTTGTTGCCCAAGACTTATGGATGAGACAAAGAATGAGAGACTATGAAATTGAAGAAAAATAAATTCCAATTATGTGTGATAACACAAGTGCAATTGCAATCACTCAAAATCTGTGTTGCACTCAAGAACAAAGCACATTGATGTCGATATCACTTCATAAGAGATCATGTTGAAAAGAAGGACATCACCTTGGAATATATCTCAACCGATAAGCGTTAGGTGATATATTCACAAAACCATTATGTGAATCAAAATTTGAAGAACTCAAGCATGAATTAGGGTTAATTAAGCCGAGTTGACACTCGAAAAGTCAAAGGAAAGAGATGGAACATGAAAAGATGAAAAAGGGTGAACTCTTGAATCGGCTAAGTGAATCACCATATCGGAGAATCACCGTCAAGTTAATCGACAAACAGTCCTTATCTGCAAAGAGAGAAGAGTTAAATCACTAAGGAATAAGCCGAGTCATTTATGAGCAAAGTGACAAAAACGCAAATCATTTTTACTAAGTGGGAATGTTTTATGAATGACGCCGTGAGAATTATGACGTGTACATGTCACCAAAAGCTACACACCAAGCTTATGATTGGATATAAATGCTGCCGCATTAAATGCGAGAAATTAAATGTTAATCGGCGTGCAAAATCTAAGCCGTTGATCTTGATCAAATTTCAAAAACCACCCGCACGTCCTTTCATAACCCATACATATACCGTTTCGTCCAACTTTCTCTCACTTTACCAAAACTGTTCATCTCTCTCTCGAAGGCAAAGAAAGAAATTTTCTCTCAAAACCCTACAAATCCTCAAAGTTCATTTTCAAAGTTTCATTCGGTAAAACATCGAGAAATGGCATCTACTCATGATTTTGTCAAGTTGGGAAAGCAAATCCACACTGGGTCTACTGTGGATTTCGATGGCATGATCAAACAGGGGTCTGACGACACCCTCGTGAAGAAGATAGCAGAGAAGCTGGAAAAGTCTGGACTGAAACCATTTTTGACGATGGAGTTTCTGATGACCTACGTGGAAGAGGTCGCACAGTTCTACGTGAACGCTGAAGTTCACGATGAGGGCATCAAGTCCTCTGTTCACGGAAAAGATTTCACCATCACTGCCAAGGATCTGGCAGATCACTGATTCGTTGCCGGCGGAAGGAGTGTCGGAGATTTATGAAGCTGATGTTAACCTGGCTGCTGCTTGGAAGGAAGTAGCCAAACCTGACTATGCTGCGAAGGTTGTCTACACAGACTAAGAAGAAGTCATTTGAAGGAAGACTACCACAAGTCAGCCGGATATTGTTGCCAAGTGCGTTGATATCAAATTTGGAAGCTTTAATCACCGTCCAAAACTAAGCCGATCGTGATGGTTGCGATCATAGAAGAAAAGAATGTGAACTGGCTGAGTTTGTATACAAAGCAGACTCGCCAAAATGTTGGGAATAAATCATTCAAGAAGGATGGTTCATTTGGAGGATCCTGGGGTACGGCCTGGTGATTGGCCGGATGATGGAAGTGAAAGGAGTCCCTCTTCGACATGGAAAGGCGTTCCATGTAAACAAGAAAATGTTCCGGTCAAATCTCTCCGGAGCACAGAAGAGAGCATACGCCAAGAGGGCTGATACGAGTGAGGGGAATCAGCTGACCCTGACGATACAGATGTCTCCTCTCCTCCCAAGAAGAAGGCTGCCCCTACTGCTAAGAAGACGCTGCCCATGCAGCAAAGAAAAAGAAATCTGCACCTGCCCCTGCAGCCGAGTCACCTGCCCCCGCAGCCGTGTCTCCTGCCCCTGCAGCCGCAATGGAGAAGGAACCGTTAATCCCTTCTCCAGTGATTAAGAAGAAGAGGACTGCCATAACAAGGAAGGCAACTGCCTCTAAGACAACTGCGAAGGCATTTACCTTCAACGAACCGGAGGAAGTGGAACCGGATATCCCTCTCGGTGAAAACAAAAAGAAGAAGAAGAATTTCCAAGCTCTCCTCCGAGCTTGAGAAGACAAATGAGTCTCGCCACTCACCGAAAAAGATACTGAGACTCACTGGAGAAGTAGAGTCTCCGAAATTGTAGATGAAACACCAAGTCAAAGCCAATCAAGAGGCAAATTGAAGACACAGCTGTAGTCAGAACAACTGAGACACAAGAAGTAACTGAGAAAGCAAACTCTCCTGTTGACAGGGTTGTATCCCCTCCTGCAACAGACGCTACTGAGGGTGTGGAGCACCAAAGTTTGCTACCTTCAATCCCTGAGAACGAGGGACAGCAGGGAGAAGATGATAAAGATGATGATGATGTAATGATCCTATCCCCACCATATCCAGACATCCAAAATCGTCTGCGAGAATGGAGGAAGTGGAAGCTGAGTCGATCCAGGGAACAGTTCCAAAGACCAGAGTTTATTGAAGAAGAAGACGAACTGTTGAACTTTCTTGGATTGACCAATGTGGTCCAAGCACTGGATGAAGAAAACTGCACAGATATCTTGCGATCTTCAAAGACAAGGAGAAGCAGAGATCGCGCAGAGGAAGCTAAAGCTCGTGAAAATGCCGATTTGTCCCTTTACGAACCACCGATTATACACATCCTCATCTTGACATTCTCTCTCTCGGGAGTGATGAGGATCTGGACCTGCTCGCTGTTAATGAGATGCGAGCAAGCCGCGCGAATCCAGGGCCCTACATGAGCAACAATTATTGGAAGGACCAGAGTCTTCCACATCGCAGCTTGGAGATTGATCCGATGGGAGTGGTGCGAAAGATATTGCCCAGCGCTTGTTGCCGCCACCACTTCCCATGCTCACTCGAAAGAAGGTGTTAAGGAACTCGCGATGAAACGGGATTGTGGGGACCCCAAATCGAGCCTACCCCCAATGAAGGTGTCTTACCACCCGCCCCAACTACGAACACTCAAAGGGAATGTAGGTAGTCCGAGACGAGTGACCTCATTCCAAGTCACTTAGGTGTGCCACCAGGGGAAACTCCTCCACCGCAGCCTAGTCGGAGGATGTTGCGATGACTCCACAACGAATCTTGGAGGCGAAGTGGAGAAGGAACAACAAATGAATACACAAAGAAAGTTGTCATCGACGAGGCTCGCATGCTTAAGATCGTCTCACCAAGTGCCAATCGCACCGCAGCCAATGACGTTCTTTGGTGCAATGAGGCATAGGAAGGAGCGCCCGGGAGTTAACACTGGGCAATGAAAGTGCAATCCATGGAGTTGAGACTCCAAAGGATGCCACCTTAGAAGACCCAAGACATTGACATTGTCGAATGGACTATCCAGCCCCCGCCGCAGTTGAGACTGCAGGGGTAATGAAGGCCGACGGGAGGTTGAGACTTCCGGGGTAAAGAGACCGCTACGAACATCCCTCCTACTATCATTGATCCATCCGAAAAGGATATAAGTGCTCTTCACGATTCCCAAGAAAAATCCTCGATGTAACCTTTCCGGGATCCGGGTGAAGATGAAGTTGAGTCATCCCCTATTGCCGATCCAAAAGACTCACCGAGGATGTTCTCCCAAGCACAAGTAAGTCCGACCTTACGGCTACTCGCCAAACTTTTAATTTTGATGATGAGCCACCCTTGAAATCTCATCATCGTCCGACGACACACTTCGATATGGCCGAGGACCACCAACTCATGTGGAAAAACCAAACAGACCGACGAAGTCGTTAAGACAAATGAGGCTCGAACAAGTGGGTCAACTTCACATAGACCACACAACAAACAGTCAATCGCGCAGGCTCCCAAGCCGCAGGGATCGACTCCACCGGAACTTCATGGGCACAAGTTGTCATTGAGTAGATTCCGCCCATGATGATCCATTTGAAGAATCGTTTCCCTTCTCTCTCGAAGACTCGACCTTCCCAAGAATCAACTCGAGATCAAGAACGTTTCCATAAACTCCGATCCCGTTATTCCAACAGACACCATCGTCCCAAAGCAGACTTTGACTTTGACGTTGCTTGGCCGCCACCGAGACAAAAGTGACAAATGAGGTTCGAGAAGTTTTCAAGGCCATATTTGCAGAGATAGAGAAGATGGAGAGGCACCAGGCCTCACCGGACATGAGGCCGATAACCGAGATGCAAATCTTACCGCCGACTGCGAGGAATAATTGTCGATCCGGAATGGTGGCAACAAAGAAGAAACAATATGCGAGAACAAGCTCGATATTTCGGACATTGTTGAATAAATTGCTAGTCCGGGGCCGAGAATGCCGATATGAAGACAAGAATGCAAGAGAACATTGATCGAATGCATGAGTCTCACAACACAGAGATGCGGTTTGTTGCGTGAATTTCATAAGAAAGAGCTTCATGGGTAGAGGAGAACATGGATAGGAAGTTCACCTCCTCATGGTGAAATGAAGCCGTAACGATCCAACGCCACCCGCTCCGACCTCCGTGGCAAAGATACTCCGCAGCAGATTCGAAGCATAACTCAAATGCTATCACCGCTTAGACTTCATACTTGCTAGCTTGTTTCCAGGGGTTCCTCTCTCCTTTGATGATGCTAAAAAGGGGGAAGAGGAATACCTAAAGGCATTGAAAGGATCCGGTCGGGGAAAAGAGGACGCAATGTGAAGGAAAGACAAATTGAGAAACAGAGAAGAGAGAAGAAAGGAAAATCATTGAGGGGGAAGGTTCAAAGATATGACCTTGATGATTGCTAAAAACCCCCTACAAGGTCTTGTCACAAATAATATCATCAAAGAAACTCCCAGTGACTCGCGCTCCAACATCCTGCAGCACCCATGGCCGAAAAGAGAAAGATAGTTGAAGTAGGGATGAAGGAGGTGGAAGGAAAGATGGATGCCCGAGTTATGGATATTCTCAACAACATGGAGGCATTCCAACAGACAGAGACACCTATGCCATTTCGTATGTCGAACCGAGCCAAGATCTCGTTGATGAATTCAAGACGCTCGCATTCGAGGTTACTTCGCAAATATGTCCATGTCTCAAGCCTCGGATTTGTATTGGGAAAAAGGCCTCAAGCTATGTGAAGAAGTTTTGACAGCAAAGGAGACCATCGGCGCCACTCGTTGGTCACTCTGGGTCACTCACCGGGAAAAAGAAGGCCCCAAGATAATACACGCCCGAGGCAGGAGGAAGAAGCGATGGAGGAGGAAGAGGTTTCGCACCTGACCTCTCCGCCCAAAAACATTGAGTATATAGATCCGTGCAAGAAAGGAGGGATCTATTGGGCTGGATTCGACGAAGTAGCCAACCCGCAAGTGGCTAAGAACAATGCCGAGTATGTGAAGAGGATCGAAGAGGAAAATAGAAGACAAACTCAAATGGGAGGAAAGACAAGAAAGAAAAAGAAGAGATGAAGCCGCTGAAAGGCTTATGAGAAAAAGAAGGCGGCCAAGAAGAAAAGAAAAGAAAAGAAAAAGGTCAAGATGGCAGAGTCAAGAAGAGGAAAAAGAGGAGGCGTAAGGAGATGAAGTGTTGTTGTCCACCCTTCATGTACTTTACTATGTAAATGCATTTTTATGTAATTCTTCCGTTCATCGAATAAAATTGTATAATTCTATACTTGCGTAGATATAGAATAGCACGGTTACCTTAAGATCCTGCTTAAGCTCGATACACTCAGAAACAGCTGTGTAAAGAACAAGAATATTATGATCAATAAAAGATTGATTCTACGCATACATTCCGTGATTCTACATTGTCATTCAGACGTATCTTTGCCGCTTTAATTATTGTATGAATGTTTTAAGTTTTGGCATCATCAAAAAGGGGGAAATTATTGGGAAATTAATTTTTAGATTTTGATGAATGCCATGTAAAACTTAGAATAGAAAGTTGGCACCCCATTTTTGTTGTAAATTTCATTATAATAGATAGGGCTGGTTGAGTTGAAGAGTTAAGTCGCCTATGCCCGAACATGCAAGAAGTCAACCGGAGACTAAAAGGAAGATTCCGCTGTGAGGCACCAGTGTGGCAAAGAAGAGAAGACAGAACTCGATCAAGGTGCAAATGAGTGAAGTGTCACCAAGTCAACTCAAGATAGCCAAGTCTCAAGTTGAAGTGACCAGGATGAGTCATCCAATGATTGGAAGCGACTCAAGTCACCCGGGAAGTCAAGGAAATGCAAAAAGTCGAGGCAATCGAAAGAGATCTGTTGGGTAAAGTCAAGAGAATTACTTAAACAAGTAATACTTCCATACTCGCTTTTCTTAAAGTGCTCATCCCAAAAGTGTGCAAAATGAATAAACCAATGGGAAGCACGCACCCGTGTCGAACTCTCGAAAAGTCAAGAATCATTCATACGAGGAAATGTCAATTCCAAGGATCGCAACAAGTCAATCCAATGACCACAAGTGTCTTTTGAAAATTAGCATATCCCTTCAACGGGCAAATTTTCAAAAGAACACTATAAAAAGGCCGAGGATTGTATTTGAGAAAAGGGTTACCCTTGTTACCCGGAACTTTCAAGCTATTATTCAAACTATAACCTACTCAAATCATTCAAGTTCAATCCTCAAGCCTACATTACGGGCGAAATCAATCCAACACTCACATGTGAAGGAAAGACGACTTCAATCAACAAGAGGAAACATTTGAAGACCAAGGGGTCTACATTCCACGGAGGATTGTAGAAGGGTTGAAGGTCGAACCGCCTCTCAAGTTTTGGAGGGCTTCGTGATCAAATCCAAAAGCTTGAGCAAGTGAGCCGAGAGAAGCGCAAAATTTGCCTGTGAAGAAGCCGAGTCATACGAGAAGCCACCGTGTCACCAAGGCATCTCCGACGAGTCCCAAAGGATCAAGTCACCGTGTGATCAAGACTTGCATCCTGGGTCGATTACCACTTTGTATATCGATCAATACTTAGTGGATTCCTCCAGAGTTGGAGAAGAGAGGATTAGAAGAATTACCCCATCTTCAACCTCTATAAAATTTATTGTGTCATTTACATTTCAAAGACTTTAATTTCTCGCACATTATTTCAATATTTGTCGATAAATTTGCTATCCAATTGATAATCAACAAAATGCTAAAACCAAGTATTAAAACATACTTTAACAAAATTCAAGGGTGTTAAGTCTTCCGCTGAAAACATATCACAATCGAGTTAAGTCTTTAGTCAAAACAAATTTGAGTTATTCTATCAACAAATTCGACCGAGTGAAATTGAGTGACTAACTCTGTGATTAATTAACTTAGTTGTCCATCAAGGACTCAACTGTGAAGTATTAACTCAACGTTTTAAAAGGACTAAATCGAAAAGTTGGTAAGGTTTATTCAACTCCCCTTCTAAACCTTACACTCACACCCCTTGGGACCTACACCCATCCAACGAGGGTCTCCACTATCCCTCCTCCTAGAGCTTCATGGAGGAGTTAAATCACGGGATATGTCTCAATAGGTCAATGTCTTGAGCCGCTTTAGATTGAGTCACCATACAATAAATTCTCCTTCGACCTATTAACAAAGTGATTCGAATATCCACGCCATGGTGCTAGCGAAATAGGCATCACAACACCCAAATCATTTGCATCTCTTATTGACATCTTGGTTAGGGAAATAAAAAAGGAACATGCGTAGGATAAGGAGAAATATATAGAAATAACCTGGATATCAAATTTATAAGAGAAAAGTCCTATATTATAGTCCGATTTGTAAAAATTCATTAGACGGATCCCGAAATTGACTTCGGTGACATGTTTGTAATATTAGCAAAGTGGCATTTTCATAATATTCGTGGTTGATGGCATTTTTATAATTTCTTGGAGGTGGTGGCATTCTTGTAATACAATGTCATAATATCATTGGTTACTTACATCGACAACTATTGTGGTTGAGAACAAAGACAACAAAGTGTAAAACCATTTGCAGGATTATTGCGAAACTATTGTCTTTGTTCCATACTAGACTTATTGAGATGGCGAGAGGCCAACGACCATTCCACCGGAAGGCACCACCTCTCCCACAAGAATGAAGGGCGTCGCGCCTCCCTCCAAAGGCACTCCGCCCAATGAAGAAATTCGTCTAACCAAGGAAACTTTCTGAATCCTATTAGAAGAAGCGGAACGGAACACCTTGAGGCATCAAGCCGCAGTCGGAACCATGGGAGCACTACCCCGTGACATATAATATCACTTGGTCCCCGAAAAGTATTAATTTTTTCCCTAAAAAGTATTACTAGTCCATTGAAAAAGTATTAATAGTTCATTGTAGAGTATTTTAGTAGTCTCTTGAAAATTAAATTTTTCAATCAAAAGTATTAGTAGTCTCTCTAAAACGTCTTGTAAGAGGTTATCCTCGAAAAGTATTAGGGCACGATTGGATATGCTTTCATTTTGAATTTTTTATTTTGCTAGAAAATAGGGGTGGAAAAAAATTGGAAGAAAAAAATGTGTAGATGTGATTGATATGAGAAAAATGAGAAAAAGTGAAAGTGAGAGAATATTATGTTTTCTGAAAATTTGCATAAACAATCGCATGTTTAGTCAAAAACAAATCTCCAGCAGAACGAAAATGGAATCTCCCTCACATCCAATCGCACCCTTAGCTTTTCACATGAAAAGTTTTTAGCAACCCCCTCTAAAAAATATTATTTTTCCCCTAAAAAACATTAGTAGTTTATTTGAAAAGTATCAGTTTTCTTTCTCCTCTAAAAGGTATTATTAGTCCCCCTGAGAAATATGTAATAATCCCCTGAAAAGTATTATTAGCCCACCCAAAAAGTATTAGTATTGTTCTTGAAATGCTTCAGAGTTAATTCAGTCAAATTAACAAACAATTGATTGCACGGATGAATTCAATTTTCGAAGAATAATGATTGAATTAGTTTACACCAAATTTAAAACAAGATAAAAGACAATTGTTAAGAACCAAAACCACAAACAAAAACATTTTTTGTTAACACATACACACACACACACACAATTTCACATATCTTTGGAACCCCACCCCCCACCCCTGATCAAATAAAATACACCAAACCATGAACTTTGCACCAAGTAAAATGAACAATACCGAGAGATAGATCGACGGAGAAAAAAGAGAGATCGACGGAGGAAAGAGAGACCAGAGAGAGGCTCACGGCGGTGGCCGTGGAAATTGTTGCGATGGATTAGGATAGAATAGAGAAGGAGTAGGGGTGGCAAACCGTGCGAGCCGTGCCATTCACGGGGCCGGCCCGATAGAGCACGACTGGATAAGACTAACCCGAACACGGCCCAATAAGTATAACGGGCGAAAATGATAGCCCTAACACGACCAGATAAAAACCCGATAGCCTGGCATGACCCATTAAGCCCGATAAGCAAATTTATTTATTTATATTTATTAATTATAATTAATCTTTGCTCATTTGAACAATTTAGAGCATTTGGCTCGTTAAACTATTACTAATATAGTATAATATTATCTTTTCTTCAAATATTTATCACATATAAAGCCCCTTAGTAAGTTAAAATGAGGAAAAAATATGTAAAAAAAAAAGATATTATTTATGTTATCGTCTTATCGGGTTTAACGGGCTTATCGGGTTGGCCCGATATGGACCCGATTTCTTATCGTTCCTATCGGTCGGCCCGATATGGACCCGATTTCTTATCGTTCTTATCGAGTCGGCCCAATAATGGCCCAACCCCGATGATTTCGTGGCGTGCTATCGTGGTCGTGCCTCAAATTGCCACCCCTAAGAAGGAGGAAAGAGGCGGGGCTGGAGTGAGAGAAAGAGAGTGTTTGCTTATGGAATATTTTCATCTCTTTCATTTTCCGTACGAATTTCTCACTAGACGTGCGATTGTCTGTGAAAATATTCAAAAAAATCACTATTCATTTATTCTTACTTTTCCAATCATCACACATCCATTTATAATTTTAACAAAAAACATTACATCAACTATCATCACTCCACAATCATTTCACAAATACAATATTTACTCTTTCTTATTTTTCAAATCACCAATCACATCTAATCACTATAACACTAAAACAATTATCATATCAACTATTATCATCACATTTTAATCATATATCCAATTACACTCTCAAAAATTATTTTTATTTTTCAAATCAATTGTTTCAAACTATTCTCTCCAAGAGTAGAAAGGTCAAATAATCACTCCCTATGTTTCGGTGTTGTGGATCCGTCTAATGGACTTAGATCCGCTGACCATCTAACATGAGACCTACACAATTTATAATGTTTAAACTCGACCTATTCTTTTTACAGACTAAGAACCTCCAATTTCCGGTTATACCGATTTTTTAACCGCTTCGCCTGGTTCTCTATGGTTTAACCGTGAATCGATTTTGTAGGGTTATTGGATCGGACTAGACACCGGTTTCAAGTCGAATCAATGGGCCGGTCCA
The DNA here is from genome assembly GCA_016081115.2 of Rehmannia glutinosa. Lineage (NCBI taxonomy): Eukaryota > Viridiplantae > Streptophyta > Magnoliopsida > Lamiales > Orobanchaceae > Rehmannia > Rehmannia glutinosa. The sequence continues at coordinate 382,014 of JABTTQ020001829.1, read as the reverse complement.
ATCCTTTTTAAAAACCCGATTAAAACATACATAAACTTTGATATGTATTGAGTGTTTTTTTTTTTGAGGCGATATGTATTGAGTGTTTAGGTTTGCCAACAAAATGATATTTTTAATTTTTTGTAAAATGTATTTAATGTTTATTGAAGTTAGTAATAATAATCTTGTATATAAAAGAGTATCAAAATTAAAAGTAGCGAGTAAAATAAAGATGTTATTTGCGAATGCTTTTAGAGCAAATGGGGCAAATTACCCACTTGGGATAGGTGATTGAGTTTTTGACATGTAGGATAAAAACATAGTTTTCTACCCACTTTTGGTGTTCTTTTACCACAATACCCTTGAGGCTTTAAATGCAAGCCTTTAATATGTATTTCTCTCTTTTGAAATTAAATACTCCCAATACATAACATACGTGAACCGTGAACACACCCTTCTTTTTTGCTCTTCATTTTTTCTCTGTCTTCTTCTTCTTTCTTCTTCTTCACAAAATATCAAGAAGTTATTTTTGTGGGCTTTCATCAACAAAATCGCACCAAAAAATCGAATAACAAGGTAATGTTCTTCTCCTCCTAATTAGTTAACCTTGTTTAAATCGTTCAAGACCAATATATTTGCAAAATATGTGAAGTGTTTTGTGAAAGGAAAAATTTTCTCGCATTTATGAAAACAATGCACGATATCGTGTCATAGAGTTGGCACGATATCGTGCCCCAGATATTAGACACGATATATCGTGCCTTTATTAGACACGATATATATCGTGGTAGATATTGTAACGATATCGTGCCCCGTATATTGCATTAGATATCGCATCGCACTAATATATAGGGCACGATATATCGTGGTCCAATATACGGGGCACGATATCGTGCCTCAACGAAAAGGGCACGATATATCGTCGTGCTCAACGAAAAAGGGCACGATATATCGTGCCCCATGAAAAACAGCGCCTTTTATGTGTTCTTGCATTTATCAATATTTTTCTTTGTATATAGATGAACTCTCGCTATCTTGTTGTTCGATTTGGTGGTCATTGGGAAGGTTTAGAATATAAAAGTGGTGAAGAAGAAGTTGTACGTATTAAACCGGCAAAATGAATTATAGTGAAATATTGGAGGTGGTTTATGGTGTTGTTGATGTTCATAGGGCGTATACGATTGTATAATGCATTCTATTGTAGATATTTCGAAACAAACTTGGGAAGTTAAAGTTGAAAAACGATGATGACATTGAAATCTGCGTTTGGGAACACCGAGTTACCATTGTTTTTGTAACACCGAAAAGAAAAACGATGGGTGAGACTAGTTCGCATAATGTATTGGGAGGTCCGTCTGAGCATAATCGAGTTGAGAACGTTGAAGGTCAACAAGGTGTTGGTGGAAGTTTTATGCAACTAATGGCTAGTCGAAATGATTTGTCGTGCCATCATTGGGCCTAATTACAACTACATGCAACTTCTTGGTTTTCAACAATACGGTTTACACCGCAAATCAATCCATATAGTCATGCGCAAGAAGGCTGTGGAGCACCTTTTATGCATATGAACAATGTTCCAATTATTGATCATCCGCGTCCACTAGCACCTATAGTTAATGTTCCAAATATCAATTTTCCGGACCTAGTATAAGGCCAAGCAATGAAGATGGCTATTATCCCGATATGGGTTGTGATAATCGATGTTAATTGTGATAATACGATCTTGATGTTGGTTGTGATAATAATGACATTAATTGTGGTGCAAACTACAGTCCAAATGATTTTGGTGAGAACTACACCGATGGTGATGTTGGTACCGACGTTGAAGCTAATAATCAATTTGAAAATGACCCGAAAGAACGTCTTTGAATTTGAGGAATTTTGTGAGTGGAGATGTAGACGGAGAGAAGTATTTCGAAAACCAAAACCAAGATGCAGCAGGTGACGAGGTGTTAACTTACATCCGATATCCATGGAGACAATATGGACGAAACAATAGTGCCCACAGACGAAGTTGGGTGATTCCCCTGGTACACTCTCACCTTCAGCCTCCTCCCAGGAACCTGCTTTAGGTTGGAAGCATCTCGTGGGACATTGCGCCAAGAGCAACATACATGAGCAAAACAATCGATATCGCACTAGGCATGTATCACCTTGAAAATCAAGTCGAGTATCGAGTTGAATGCTCGGATAAGACTTCGTTTTCATGCAATATGCAAGTATGAACGATGCCCTTTTCGAATGCGTGCATATGGAAAGGATGGTATTTGGAGAGTAGGGAAGTTTGACAAGCACCATGGATGTGGGTTAAATTTGAATGACAATGCATCTAGGTGGGTGCATTCTAAAGTAGTAGGTGCGTATTTTGCATCCGGATTACTAGTGGAACATTCTCAACGCTCGTGCAAGAGATATGATAGCGGAGTTGGAATCGCGACATGGGCTTAAAATGAGTTATAATGTTGCGTTGAGTGCAAAACATCATGCCTTTGGGTTGATATATGGAGATAGCAACAAGTCATTCAATCTAATTCCTAGATACTTACACATGTTGAATTTAACGAACCCCTGATCGGTAACTAGATGGAAGTCGGATAATTTTAATAGATTCAAGTACGTGTTTTTTGCTTTGCATGCATCAATCATCGGATTCCGCAACAATGCCCGACCAGTTATTGTGATTGATGGAACACACCTTAAAGGCAAATACCGAGGAATATTGTTTGTGGCGAATAAAAGATGGTAATGAACAGATTTTCCCACTTCTTTGTTGAATCGGGGATGTTGAAAACGACGATTCTTGGACATGGTTTTTGAGACAGTTGAGAGATGCTTATAATTGCCCTCGTGATCTCTTGATTGTTTCGATCATCGCCGACAAGAGTATCGATAATGCCATAAAAGCAAGATACCCGAAGCATCACATGGGCTTTGCACTTATCATTTGCGAGTAATTTGGCTCAATACGGTCAACATATAGTAGCAATGTTTAGGAATGCAAAGATATTCATACCGCCGTGAAGATTATGATAAGTATTTTGAAAACATAAAAGTTGCTAGTGAGACGGATGCGTTTAAAAAGTTAGAACGCGTGCGGAAAGACAGATGGTCTCGAGTTAAGTGTCATGTCCTGTTATGGGTTCATGACATCAAACTCACCGTGAGAGCTTCAATAGTCGGTTATTATGGGCCGAAAGTTACCTGTTTGTTCGTGGCTTGAGTGTGCTCGGACTATTATTGAAAAGTGGTTTTATGAACGACACACTCGCCGCTAATGATAAAGATCAAGAGCTAACACTTGAAGCAACCAAAAGATTAAATGATGCAAATTGAGATAGGTCGTAGAATGGATGTACAATGCTTAGTAATGTGAAGTACAAGGTGAAAGATGGAACAAAAACTTATTTGGTTGACTTATCCTGAAAAGAACGTGCGGTCATCGAGAATTTGATTTATTAATAGTAATGTGAAGTACAAGGTCGCAGATGGATCCGCACTACCATGCATACGACTCCATATGTGCCGTATGGAATCCTACACATTGAAAAATGTTTATAGGTTAACAAGTATGATTTATTAATTTTACAAAGAAATGCGAGACACATAATAAATAAACTAACCGAAAATGTCGTAGATACAATCCTATAAGTTCCCACTTGTTTCTCATGAGGCACAACCCCAAGAAACCCGGGGATCGGATCGTAGTATGGACGGTATGCATTTATATGTTGTACGAAATGAAAGAAATCGATATTAATCGATAAAATATTCATCAACTAAATAATGCAAAAGAAACTTACATCATTTTCCAACTCTATCTTTGATCCGCCATTTCCTTAAAAAATGATGGCCCAACAAGTACATAAGCCCCACGTTCCTCCCCCGCAATTGGACCTCAAATATTAAGACAGTGGAATATAAGATGTAAATACTAAGACGATAAGACAAATGCAAAAATATTTACTTACTCTTCATTAGACTTTAAGAAGCGGGTAAACTCCTTCTCGGACAGGGGGCAATGGGCTTATGAGACCTAGGATCCCCGAATGGGTGCGAATATGCCGCGATACGGCCTCTGTCCCGAACCTGGATCAAGTAAGTAGGCGGTGAGGGCAAATGGGGGATGGCGCTCGTGGACCGAGATACCACGAGTGTCGGAGAGGGAGCTCGAATAGGAGACGGCAATGGCCTCGGAATCGGGGCCGACACTCGTGGTCGCGAGAATGTGATAACACGGCATAATAGAGTCGACAATGGCGGAAGAGAAGTCGACAATGCCGGGAGGAGGAGGAAGATACGTCTACTACGGAGGAGGGGAGGAGTCGACATGGCGGGAGGAGGGGAGGAGTCGACATGGCGGAGGAGGAGGAAGAGACATCACTACCGGAGGAGGGAGGAGTCGACATGGCCGGGAGGAGGAGGAGTCGACATGGCGGGAGGAGGAGGAAGAATCGTCATCGCTGACAAAGAGTCGAAATCTTTGTCGGAGGAGGAGTCGATACGCTTGCTTAGAAGGAGTCGAGTATCATCGGGAGGAGGTGTCTCGTGCGATGATCGGCTCGGATATCTCTCGACTACCATACACGAAGTCATCGTCTCGATCAAGGTATGGGAATACGCCTAATCTCCTCCCGAATAAGGTCCGAACTCGACCTATCTCCCGATCTAGCGTCTGTCAAGCGAGAACCCTCCTCTCCGAGATGACGCTCTCTAACCGAGAAACGGCATCATCGACTCGTGTCTCCAATCGAGCGAACCGCTCCTCTGTAAGTCTCTCGAATCAAGCTAATCTGCCGCATAACACCCCAATCAGTGTCGGATATCTGTCACAACTCACGAGATGGATCAACACGAGTATCCTGGCCAATTTGGATGGTGGATCATCGCGCGCATAGTCGCCGCGACGACAGATGGATCAACACGAGTATCCCGACGGACGATGCGTCATCCGTCCAAGCCATCTAAAGGATCATCACTCGACGGGATGATGGACCATCTGTCCTAGCCGCTTCTCCGCCTCAATCGTAGGAGTAGCGTGTGTCGGCCTCTGAAACGGGTCTACCTCTCCCCCCCGCCCTCGCCTGTCTCCGCCCCAGAAGCAACACCTACCTCTCTGTCCCCCGCTATAGGGGCTGGGCTGTCGAATCGACACTCCTCTCTGCGCGATAGGGGCTGGGCCGCTGTCGAATCAGACTCGCATTTCCTCTGCCTCTGTTCTCGCTAAAAACCGGTTCTCCTGGGATGAATCGAGAGAGACTTAACAAAATAACTGGATCATCGACTCCTCTATATATATCTGCTGAGCTCCTCCTGTCGGATCCAATATCTCATGACACACTAAAGCCTCAGTAAATAATATAAATAAATCAATTAATAAAAAAATAAATTAATCATTAAATAAATAAATAACTAAACACCGTTAATATATACCGTGTCAAAGAAAAAAATCATGTCATGTCAATAGCGGTCTTGAAAACCTCCAACGAAGGCACCTAGCAATCGGGTGTCGATACTGAGTCGCCCGGCATTACCCGGCGAGGTATCGCCTCGAATGCCCAAATCTGTGAGAACATTGATAAGTATGAAAAAATAAGATTTTTTAAATATTTAAAAACTAATTACAAATATAAATAAAATAAAAACATATACGTACAGAAAGACATAAGTGGCCCCATAAAAATGATAAGAAGGTGGCCGATATCTAGGTGGAACGCCCCAGATATCGGCCAAGTGGCGAAACATCATGCAGTGCGAATATAATGCATCAATATCTCGAAGGAGTATTTCCCCCGAGGGAACGCCTCCCACGCGCATCGCCCTCGATCAAAAACCACGACCCACGGCCCATCTGCGGTCATGCAGCCGGCCATCGAAACACAAATCATGTAAAAGGCAAATAACACCTTCGCCACCTTCAGGGCATCGTCCTGGTGAGTCACGGAAGGTGCCAAGAGCAAATAAATCGCGTAAATGCACGGCGGTAACCCGATCACCCCTAGGCCAATACCGCCTATATATACCACTCGGGTACCTCAAAAAATCACCGTTAGGGTCAAATGTGGACCACGAAAATCGCAATCCCGATATCATAGCAAAAATCACGCCGAGAGAATCGATAGTCTGCTCTCCGACGTGGAATCAACACTCCGATTCCGGAGCGTCCGCACATGCACCTCCATCTCAACTAATGCATGCATGCAGATCTTGCATTACAAACCGGCCCGTCATACCCAAAATCCATAAAATATCCGAAAGCCGATCGCCTAAATCGACTATATAAATCATCACGATCTCCAAAGAACTCATCTCTCGATGGTCCAATAATATTCGATCGAACGTATCCCGCGATGTGGGCCCTCTCGATGATATGAGGGTCTCTTCCATTGTGGACCGACCTACAACAATATATAAATTTCAATTTATTAAGATGAATTGTTGAAAAATTGCGAATCGTAGTGAAAAAAACACATGTGGGACAATATGGATATGTATATCTATGCAAAGAATACATGGAAAGAATACAAAAAAACCCTGGGGCACGATATCGTACAAGATTTATAACTAGTTCAATTTATAACTAGGGCACGATATCGCACCCAATTATAACAAGGCACGATATCGCGTGCCCGTTATACCCAGATGCGATATGTGGCACGATATCGCACCCAATTATAACAGAGGCACGATATCGCGCCCGCTATACCCAGTGCGATATGTGCACGATATCGCACCCACAATTATAACAGGCACGATATCGCGTGCCGCGTTATACCTAGGGTACGATATGCACGATATCGTGCGCTTCATCTTCTACATCAAATCGCGCGCGCGTCGGCCGCTACACCAAGTCACCAACATCCAACAATAACCCAACACACGGTTTATCCAACTTATTCACAAATTTATCCAACAATAACCCAATTGATAAACCCTAAACACCAAAATCGAACACTAAAAATCCTAAATCAATTAACCTAACATAAATAGAGTTTAAAACTTAAAATCGAACACTAAAAATCCTAAATCAATGAATCCTAAATGACGATTGATATGCTTACCTTGGGAAGGGCGACGGAGGATGGTGCGGAGGCGCGATGGAAAGCGGCAACAAGTGGAGGTGGAGGCGGTCGACGTCGACGGACGATGGAATCCATGTTCTTCTCTTCTCGCACGATATTGGGCACGAAATGGGGATGATATCTTCTTCTTCTTCTTGTGGAGATGTGGGCACGAAATGGGGTTTTGGGTATTTCTTCTTCTTCTTGAAGAGGATGGGGCACGAAATGGGTTTGTATGTTTCTTCCTTTTGACCGTATTTGACACGAAATGGGTGGGTCTTGCTTTTACTTTTGTTGTTTTATCTTTTTCACTTTTTCTTTCTCATTTGTTTTTATACGGTTCCTATACAAAGATATTTATTTCTTAGATTTCAAAAATTCAAAAACACAAACTTAAAGGAGGGTATTTTGGCCAATTTTAGTAGAAAATTTATTATCTTAGTGGGTAAAAAAGACCCACTATCCATAGTGTATTTTAAAAATTTCCCCATGCTTTTATTTTCCCAAGTACACTTTATGATCGTATCGTCTTACTTGTATAAGGTGAGTAATAAAAATCAAAATTAATTTATACATAGCATCTCCAACTCTCCGTTCCTCCGCCGTTCTGAGTAGCGAGTTACAGTTGCAGAGAATTGTCAATTAATTGAATTGAAGCTGAAGAAGAAGTAATCTCATCGGTGATGATGGTAGTTGGGGCAGTTATGGGGATGATGAGCGGCACGCTTGTCTATTACCACTGCGCCTACCGTCATTCCAGCGTTGTGTCCCTCTTCGCCGACGTCTTCATCGTACTTCTCTGTTCGTTGGCGATCCTCGGTCTCCTCTTTCGCCACATGAACATCGCCGTCCCTGTTGACCCACTCCACTGGCAGATCTCTCAAGACGCCGCTACTTCCCTCTTCGCCTGCCTCGCCAACACCCTCGGTGCCGCCGAGTCCGTCCTCCGCGTCGCCGCCACCGGCCATGACAAGCGTCTCTTCTTCAAGGTCAACTATATCCATCAATTGGTTTCAATTCCATTTGTGGATAGAATACAAAATATAATTTTGCCCTTGCCGTGTCTACAGAATTAATCCTCATTTTTCTTTTAATTTTGGGGACACAGGTGGTTTCCTGTCTTTATGTGCTTTCTGTCATAGGGAGAGCAGTTTCAGGCGTCACTGTGGCTTATATCGGTGAGTAAATTTGTATCATTTTGCAATTGTGTGTGATCTTACAGTTTCTTTCTTCTCCCCTCCCTCAATCTCCCTAACAAGAAAAATAAAATAAAAACCAAAAAAAAAAAAAAAGGAAGAAGAAGAAGAAGAAGAAGATGATAATGATGAAAATGGGACTTCTTCCCTTGATGGCATGAAAAATAAAATAGGGCTAAAGTAGCTTAAGCTTATATGATGATTTCCAATGATGTTATTGCTTTCAGTTGTGTGGTAAAGGTTGGCCTTAGATCCTGTATATGTTATCCAGATTCATTTATTCATAGAAATTGGTTGGGATTAAGTTCTCTCACTGCAGGATTGTGCTTATTATGTCTCTACATGGTTGTTGAGAATTCTCAAACGAATAGTACATGTTTGGCAAGGTTTTCTGGGAGAAGAGATGCCGCAAACTCTGTTCAAGATAACACATGATTTTCTTGCTTTTGCTGCAAGCATGTTCTGTTAATACATATATTCTTCTTTCTAGTTTCAAGCCTGCTGGGAAGAAGGCCGCATTTTTGCTTTAATGTGATTTCTTGACTAAATAAAGCGATTTCAGTTGTAGAAAAGATTTCGTTCTGCGTGGTAAGGTTACTTGTGAGAAGATTGTTGTATAGATGTGTTGTCTTCCACTTACATTAGATGAACGATTCTATGAAAAACAATTGTGTTCTGAGATGCACCAGCCCAGATCCTATGTTCAATCAGTATTTCATCTCGTATTCCAGTTATCTTAAATACACACAAACTGTTGTGTACATTAATGATGTCACTAATACATTTGGCGTGAAGTGATGATATTTGGAATATGTGACGTTACACCATTTGGAAAAGAAAATCTTTTGTGCTATAGGTTTCTTGAGTAGGTTCTTGAAGACATTTAAGCCAGCCCTTACTTGCAGCACTCAACAGTAGCTTAGGACTATTTTTCATCACATAGTTGGCATGGAACTCTGTTCCTAGTATTCTAGCAACGCATATTGGAAGATTCACTTCCCATCATAAGTGGTTGCATATCAAATCTTGCTACTTGGTCCACATCAAGATATGTATTTGTTGGTTCTTGAGCTCATATACTATCTTATTTCCCTGGTTTTCAGTTTCTGGTTTTTTGGTGGGTTGGAGCAGCACATTTTTGTCCTAGAGCACCCTGTATTCACCTTAGCACTAACTTAGGTGCTAAAGACTTGAAATCCGAATATATGCCATTTTTAGCAATCCAAACCTTAAAGTAGGTGCTTCTTTTTAGTATATGGTAGTATAATTGAACCTTACAATATATTTATGTGTATATTTATACATACATGTGTGTGTGTGAGTGTATATGTGTTTAAAATATTTACATGAAAAACCAACTTGCTGGAGTAAATATGCATATCAATTCCATTCCACAAACAAAATCATGAATAGTATATCTTAATTTCCTCTAATGCAAAGCCATACATGGTCTAAATTCTCTCCTAAATAGCACATAGCTAGAAAAAAAGGTACATTCTCGTTCTATGATTCCACTTTACAACGATGGATAAAATAACAGAATATTGGAACTCGATTTGTACAGAAATTAATGACTGACTCCAAAAGAAAAGAAATAAAAACAAATTGATGTCAAAAATTAATAAAGGACATAAGATAAAATGATTATTAAATGAACTATTTATTAATAAGGGAGGTGAGGGGTCAGTTTATGACTCTTGTACTTGTTCAATCTGTTTAAGTGCCTCCTCCAAATCCAACCTCTTGTCCAGGTCCTCCTGGCAGCAAGCTATTCCAATCTGCAAAAGCTTCTCCATTTCGACTCTGCAGCTATCCGTGCTAATTTCAATTTCCTTGTCGAAAACTTGTGTGATGTTGGTGGTCGCCTCCCCAACAATGGCACTGATCCATCCTGCTAAATCAGAACCGTATTGTCCGCAGCCTTGGGCAAGGTATTTGGCCACGAGCTTGCCTGTAAGTGTCTCTAAAATCAAAACGCCCAAGCACCAGACATCGGTTTTCTTGCAAATGCTACCCTTTTGGGCATATTCCGGCGATTTGTAAGCCACCAGGATTTCATGGACTTGGCTGGGGTTCACCACCGGCGCCAGAGTGTAGTCCATCAATAGTGGGTTGAAGTTATTATCTATGAGCACGTTTGATGATTTGAGGTGGCCATGAGGAACAGTTAGGGTGGGAAGCTCGCTGTAAAGATAGGTCAGCCCCTTGGCCACTCCCTTTATGATTTTTAACCGGTTTGCCCAACTAAGCCCTTGCTGCTCCGCAGAACGTTTTCCTGCAACCACAACAATGCTACGACTTATAATAACATGTAATATTTTACTATGAGTCCGTCGGATTTTTTGGACTTTTCTCCATAGCAAAATGTTTTTTAGCCATGTTTTTCAAAAACATGGTTTTTAGCCATTTTTGAGTTCAAATTCCACTTTACCCTTTCTTTTATTTTTGTGACTGGTACATAACTTGGTACTAAGTTACATGACTCGATGTTAAGTTACACTGAGACACATAACTTCGGTACCAAGTTATGTAACCCGCAATGAAGTTATGTCTTTGCATTAATTTTCCAAAAATGGTCAAGACCTCATCGGAGAATACATGAAGGGTATAATCGTTAATTTTTAATCAAAATGACTAAAAATATGTTTTTGAAAACACATGGCTATTTTTCATTATCACAAAACATAAGTGACCATTTAGCCTATTACCACTTTCACTATACTATATACGGATTATGGAGTAATTCAATTAAGTAGCTAGCTAGCTAGCACAACAAAAACCACAATTGTTTATATAAGGGGAGAATTTCATAATATGATCCAAATTTAAGAAAATCTATCATTTCAAGATCCATAATTTCAACCTTCTCAAATCAAGACCTAATTTTTATTTTTTTCTCAAATTGGGTTCTCCCTCAAATTTTGGGTTCTCACTTCAAGACCCAAAAATTTAACATTCTCAAATCCAGACCCAATTTTTATTTTTTTCTCAAATCAGACCCTCCCCCCAAATTTTGGGCTCTCAATTCAGGTTTTAAAATTTAAAAAAAAAAGGAGAAATATTAATGTAATCTATATATCTTATTTTTTTTAGTAACCGATAAATATTTTTCGGCTTTTTTTCATCTTGTTAGCTACTTACATTTATATTTATAGATCTTGGTTTCTACACGTTAAACAAAATTGATGATAAGTATGGATTAGGTAAAAACGAATGAGCGAAAAAACGAAAAGAGGAAGAAAAATAATTTTTGTAGTTGACGTGATAGATTATACTAATATTTCACTTTTTGTTAAATTCTAAAACTTGAAGGAGAATCCAAAATTTGGGGGAGGCCATGTTTGAGAAAAAAAAATAAAAATTGGGTCTTGATTTGAGAATGTTGAAGTTTTGGGTGTGGAAGTGAGAACCTAAAATTTGAGGGAGATTCTAATTTGAGAAAAAAAATAAAAATTGGATCTTGATTTGAGAAGGTTGAAATTTTGGGTCTTAAAATAATAGTTTTTCTTAAATTTGGACCCTATTATGAAGTTCACCCTATATATAAGGGATAATGATAAAAACATCACTGGGCTAATAAAAAAATCCGAGAGATATTTTGAAATTAAAAAAAATCGACCGTTTTGATTTTGTCTTAAATTTAGGGGTTCTTGTAATGTTTTTATAAATGTCGGGGTTTTTTGAAATGTTTTTGCTTATGAAGCGGAAAAATGTTAGAAGAATCAAATCTCAATGGGATTTTTGCAATTTTCAAAAAATTTTAGGTTCTTTTTTTGTAATTAGCCCGAACCTCAGGGGTGTTTTTGTAATTATTCCTTAATTAATGTCTAATAGTACCAAGTACCAACCATGAAGATGCGTGGCCAAGCTGCCATTGTGCACGAAGTCGAAGACCAAGAGCTTCTCTTCTTTGCGATACAAATAGGCGACCAACGGCAACAGATTGGGGTGCTTGAGTCTGCCCAGTCTTCTCATGTGCTCATGGAAGTCTTCCTTTGCCACGTTATTCATTTGTTTGAACCTCTTCACAACGAGTGCCTCCCCATCCACCAATACTGCCTTGTAAGAAGCCCCAAAGTTGCCACTTCCCAACACTTCCGCCGATGCTCTCATCAAGTCCTGCAAGTCGAACTTCTGTCTATCGTCCCTCACGAATGATAGCTTACCTGCCTGTTGCTGTGCTTCGCCTTTCCTTCCGCTCCCGCCCATGTCAGTAGAAGCAACTGCAGCTACAGCAGCAGCCGACACAGTTTTTCCATTAGAGGGTGGTGACAGTTCCCTCCCGAGTATTGGTGTTTGGCTCCTGCGGCTCCGGGAGTATAGGAGAAAAAGCAGTATGATCAGAAACAAGCCCAGTAGGATAGATATGACGATTATTGCGATTCTTGCGGGAGAGGTGGACGACTTCTTTTCGTTTGTAGCGGTACCAGGTGTAGGAGGTGTGCCTGGGGAGGAACAAGAGACGGCTCCAAGTCCGGTGGGGGCATTGTAGGGTCGCATGACTGCAGAGGCTGCCCACACAACCCTTTGTTGCCTGCGGAGAAGATTGATATCATGATGTTCATGGGTATTAATTGTGATAAGAGATGGAATACCATTTACAATTAAAAAAAAAAAAAAAGGTGATGTCTAATATAGAATTTATGTCTACATTGTATAAATATAGAATTTCTCCCTCGAACAATTAATCCAAATTCAAAACTACTCTTTGGTCCTGATCAGACATATATATTAAGGGATAATTACAAAAAGCACCCCTCAGGTTTGGCCTAATTACCAAAAAACCTAGCTAACTTTCGAAATTACAAAAATTACCCATGAGGTTTGATTCAGTGTTAAAATGAAGGGTAAACTGTAATATTTTATAAGGGGAACAGTGTAAATGTCAGGCAAAATAAAACATCAGGTATTTTTTTGTAATTAGGTCAAATCTCAAGGGTGCTTTTTGTAATTAACCTATATATTAATCCATCTTCATGTATTTGGAGTTCTAAATAACAAAATAATTTTAAATGACCCTTCAAAGAGGCGTTCTGTATTAAAAGATCAATAATGCAGCTGTCATTTCTCAAAATGGAATCACCCAGACAGATGAATAATATGTGTACGCATGCGTGAACGTATATAAAACATATATAGACTAGGCACCTGAGAAGGAGCTTGGATCCATCTTTAGCAGAGCTGCAGGAATTGGACCTTCCAATTGATTGTTAGACACATTGAGAACTTTGAGATTCTCTGAGCTAATTGCAGGTATGCTCCCCGTGAATTGATTGTTCTCAAGCCTCAACTCTATCAGTTTAGGCGATTCAAGGGACGACGGAATCGCACCCGTGAATTTGTTGTTAGCCATATAAATTTTCTTCAAAGAATTCATGCCTTTAAAAGCATCATTCGAATCTGACCAGAGAATTGGTTGTTGGACAAATACAAGGACTTGAGAGCACCAAGCTTCCTCCAATCCGCATTACCCCCTCAAAGTTATTGTTCATAAAGCTAAGCGTCCGCAAAAACGCAACGGAACGAGAGAATTGATGTCGATTTGACCCTTAAGATTCATATTCTCGAGCTGCAAGCCCCAAACGTAGCCATTGAAGCAGAGAACCCCCACCCAGTTGGCATGATCCCGAACATGGTGACGTGGATGAACCCCAATTGGCGAGAGCCGGATCAGCATTTGCCAGAGAGCTTTTGAATTTGAGAAGAGCATCGGATGCGTTTTCCTGTGCCGCCACCAGAGAGGACGAAAACACCAGCACCAAAATAATAGTTACAGAAAAGGATGTTGTTGTTGGAGATAGGCGTGGGCGCACAGGGTAGGCTGCTGCAGCTTGCGCGCCCGTCGGCATTGTTAATCGTTAATGGATCAACGTCGCGAACGGTCTTTTTGTTGTGTGTATAGGAAGAAGACAAGGGCTGCAGGGTAGCTAGAGGAATATGTTGGTTTGAATTCAAACCTCATCAAGGCATGGCAACTTGGCAAAGGGAGAGAATTAATGCCTGGTGAGTAATTTTTAGTATTTTTTTCTCTCTCTCTCTCTCTCGTTTTTTGATTGATTTTCTTTTTGTCTTAATTTGTTTGGTTTGTTTGTTTGAAATTTCCTTGATTTTTGGTGGGAGAGAGAGAGATGGGGAGAGGAAGAAAGGGCAGAGCCAGCGTGTGTAAATTGGTGGCAATGAGAAGAGAGGAGGTGTGGGGGTGGTGCGACATTGTTGGAGATTTTGTATGTGGGAGAGATATCTTAGGCCAACCCTTTAATTTTTAACTATAATAAGAGGAGTGACTCAACTTATGACAATCTTTCAGAAAACAAAATGGTATATCTATCTATATTGGGAAAATTAATAAAAAAAAACCCGAGGTTTTGGGGTAATTAAAAAAAAAAAAACCAGAGATTTTCAGAAATTACAAAATTTCCTTTAGGTTTGATCTGTTTTATATTTCTCCCCTTCATATGCAAAAAGTTTTCAAAATCCCCCTTAAGTTTATCATAATATAATAGGTACCTCTTAAATTTAAGACGCTATCAACCTCAAGGCTTTTTGTAATTTCCGAAAATCTCTTTGTTTTTTTGTTAATTAGACCAAATCTTAGGGGGCTTTTTGTAATTATCCCATATATGGAGGGGTGGGTGGGGGATGGTGGGATAAAGCCATGTATTTGGTAATCAAGTCGAATGCAATATGCCTCAAAAGCAAAGGTAGAGGCTTGATCCAGTAGGATTGTCCATACAAGTGAATATCCTATTTTGAATTCACAAATTATAAGGAAACAAAAATGTTATTTGGCTATTCACAAAAAAAAAATTACGGAAAAATCATACAAATTATTGTAACTTACAATTCATCCTTCAGCTTTAACATAAATTACAATATTGCCCCTGAATTGTCTATCACAAACTGTTATAATCAATTAATCATATCTACAGTTAGTAAATAAGAAAATTTTAAATTTGGTTATATGAAAAATATACAAGATACTGAAAATTATTTCAATTTTCCACAAATTACATAATATCAATAATCATCCCTAAAATCTTCCAAGTACCCCCTACTGAGACCTTTTTTAGATCTGGAAAAGATTTTTGTAAACTCAACAAAGCTCTAATTATGTAGAAGAAATACTTTCTACCCGTCTGGTTTCCCATAAACTACAGATCCGTCCAATTCTTTTTCTCTTCAATTTTTTTTTTTTTTTGTTTATAATCCCGTTGAGAGCATTATCAACTTTACACAAATTTCCTTAGTACAATCTCTCAAATCTCAGGGATACCTTTTATAATTTTGAAACTTAACTGAGTATTTTTGTAATTAGCCTAATTTCTAATACCTTTGGTGCGTTTGAATGTTAATAGAATGAAATGGAAAAGGAGCATTACCAGGTCTGGTTATAATGGATAGATATGTAGTTTGGGTGGTTATAAGAAACTAGGCTTTTGCCCATGCGATGTACGATTGTATTAATGTGAGGCGTTCATTTTGTCTTTGTGATATGTGTATTTTTCTAATAGTTCTACGAATTATATCTCCTGCATTGTAATGATTTAATATAGTATCAAAGAATAGACATGTTTAATGTTTTTTATTGATAAAGTCAAAAACGAAAAATATCATACATCAAAATCATAAAAATACATTCAAGTCTATGTATTTGTATTCGATCTTTGAAAACTGATTTTTCATAAAACCGCACAAGTGCACCTTCATCGTCCATTTCATTTTAGTCATGTTTAAATTCCAAATAAGTGTGAAAATATGTGTCATTTTTTTCAAGGTTGTAGTAGTAAATTCGGATGCAAAATTATTTTTCAAATTTGTTCATATGTGTAGGAAAACTAAATATAAGTTAAGGAAATAGGAGATAATAAAACATAATTTACGCAATATTATTGATTTTATTATATTTATTATTTCGGAGATATTTTTACTTTTGCGGATTTTATCATGTATTTTATTTATTCACGTAGTTAATTTAAATTTTAAAAATTTTATTGTGGGGATTTGTATTGTATTATTTGGGATTTTTAATTATTATGTTCTATTCGGGTTCTAATATTTGGTATTTTCAAAATGTGCGATGTACTGAATCGCATTTTTATATAAAAACAATTATTTATTGCAAGAAGTTTGGAATATAAATAAATTGGTAAGTATTAAATTATGATTCGAATATGCCGAAAAACTTAGCAATTATAAAAATATAAGCATTCATATCACTTTTTTATAAAGTGATCTTCATTATTTTTTGGAGATAAAAATATAAAATTATTTATTTTAAATTAGAAAAGTTGTTGCCAAATTAATTTTACATTCGAACTTCCTAAATTATGTTGATGGTGAAATCACGATTTCTTGGAAATAAGAACTTACAATAATCAAAATATATGAATATACAAATTGTTCAATAGTCCGAATGCATAATTTTTAAAATCCACTAGAAAATAAAATTTTGAGTAAATATTTTATTTATTTTTTATTTTATATATGCAATATGAGTGTCAAATCAAGATCGTAAAAAGTTGATTAATTTAATATATTATACGTTAAAAAAACTAAACAAAAAACGAAAAAGTTATTATATTTAAAATAAAAACAAAAAGACAAATATGTTAATTAATGCAAAGACACACACATATTTGGAAAACCAATTAATGTAGTATACATATTTGGAAACCATAATATTACAAATATTTTTTTACCTTTTCTTTTTCCGGACTTTTATTACTTTTTATAAGAATGAAAAATGGGGGGAAAATTTTATGGTTGCTATTTTGAGAATAGTCTCTTTATATATATATATATATAAATATATATATATATATATAGATGGCTAAAAGTGTTTAGGCAAAAATTGGACAAGAATTTTTAAGTCGAGGCCAAGATTTGATCTTTGTCTCCGCAAGACGAAATCGCTGTGTATACAAAGTGCTTACGTTCCTAGCGATCATCCCTAAGATACAACGACTTAAATGAGTCCGATTTAGCAAAGACTTGCAAAAATCGAACTATCAACGAACTATATAGAGTTTGAAACTTTCAAGCTTTGAAGGAGTAATTCAATATGCGCAGATGCAAAATGGCTCGATTTTATTATCGATTTTCGTAGATCGATTTCATCTCGTAGGTCAATATTTATAGGCCTCAAGGTGCCTCATTAAAAGGATATTTCTTTTGGATCGAAAAGACATGTCTACAACCAACAAATGCACATGGTTGCTCGAGCAACAGTGGACCGGGGATGTGCTCGTCACGCACTAGTGCGCGCGATAGGTTTTGCTCATCATGTCTTGGTGCGCAGATAGCCTAAGGCTGCACAAGACGTCAAGCTTAAGAAAAAGCCGCGCACTCTCGCGCACCACCGATTGGATTTAATTAATTAAAATAATTAATTAATATTTTAAAAAAGGTTTTAAATAAATTTGGTCCAAAGTATAGGGTCTTGAAGCCCAAGCCTAGTCCACATCCACGACCGGCCGGGCCTACAGCAAAGGTGGCGCGGCGGCGCACAAGACGTGTGTTTTGAACCAAACTCACAAGCATGTGGTCCTCACCCCTTTAAAAATTTTGGTGTCCCAAGCCCAAACCCAATTATCCAACTTGGGATTTTTAAATTGAGCATACTTTGTTTTTCCTCCTATGTGGGATGAAGATTTTCTCCTTCCCCATATTTTCTATTTTTCATACCAATTTCTAATTTTAAGTGACTTACTTCTACCATTAATTTCTCATTCACCTGGAATTGGTTTTAAGTGGGCAATCTCATCTATTCACTTAGTAGAATTTTTACAAATAATTTAATTTCATTTTTCACTAATGGAAACCACTTAAATATTTGGTCAAAATTGGGTCAACACCAAATTTCTATAGCCAAATTCCAACAATCCCGACATGAATGAAATTAATGCATGCATGTATGCAAATTCGCTTGAAAATCTCGGGAACTGTTATATCGCATCGGGATAGATAGCTTGTGGCTTTGAACCTTCTTTAGTAAAATACCATCGGATTTACTAGCCGCTAGTGACGCGATATTTTGAACTACTCAGTCATTTGTATAAACCGAGACAACATTACTTACACAATAATAATTCTAACACTTGTTGTTCTCACGTTGTGTCCATTTCTACCCCTGGACCATATCTTAGATTCATAAGTGTTTCTTTGAAGCGGCCATTGCTTCACACTTATATATGTGATCTTTTATTGAAGAGTATCTGCCATACTCCACCTTTCGGTATAGGAATTATTAAAAGTCTTAAACTTAACCTCACCACATTCGACAGGTTTTTTTTTCACTTGGAAGTTCCGGAATGAGCTAACACATTTTCCAAATGTTCAAATTTAACATTCATAACTTAGTTGTATGGAACCAAGGTCTTGGGATCTCCAATTCACAAGGTTGGGTTACCACTATCAACATTCTTTATTTTATGGATTTTAAACCCATCTCCTTAACAATTTATACAATTGATCTCGATTTATTCCTTTTGTAAGCGGATCCGCAAGGTTTTCCTTTAACTTCACGTAGTCAACCGAAATAACCCCATTTGAAATCAACTGCCTAATGGTATTGTGTCTTCGACAAATATGTCTAAACTTACCTCTTTCCTTTGCAAGAAATGACAATTTATATAAATACAACATTTTTGATTTAATGATCGTACCATCATTTATATCATGAATGCTTTGAATTTATTTTCTTGGGTGCTTCTACTTTTAGCCAAAGCACCCCCATACTTCAAGGTATTCTCCTTTATGTGGTTTGCTAAAGTAAATCTTCCTTCCAACTTCTCGGTATCCTTGTTTAACACAAGATTATCCAACTTTTATGGCTCTCGGCACTTTCCTTTTTCCTTTGTTAGAACCTTATTCCAATAATCCAGTTAGAACCTCGTTCTAACAGATTTCAGACCTTAGTTCCAACATCTCTATAAAATGTTTTACAGATGTGTAACCTTTAGTGTTATCACATCTTCAAGAATACTTCTGACATAAATTGTTATTGTGTCTACCTCTAGTGTTTCAACACTTCATGCAATCAGGTTTTTGGTGTTACAACACTTTTTTGCAGACCTTCTATTGCATTTAAAAATGCAAATGAAGCTCCACTAGTGTTCCATAAAGTGTGGTCACACCTCCACAATTGTCGATTTTCAATCGAATCGTGGTTATCTTCCTCAATCCAAAGTCGAACTATCAAATCCTCAAGCCCCATTTTCTTCCGCTTGTGCGTGATGTAGTTCTTAAAATCTTTCCACGATTGTGGTAATTTCGATAATCATAGCCACTTGAACGATTCGTTTAGAATCATTCATTCGACACTAAGTCATGAAGTATGATTTGAATCTCTTGCACTTGGATGATCACCGCTTTTGGTGTCAACCATCTTGTAATCCATGAATTTGCCGATAATAAATTTCTTTTGTGTCTAAGATCTTCTGCTTTATACTTTTTTCTACAAAGAGTCTTACAACTCTTTGAATATTTTGAACAAACTCAGTAGACATTATAGAGGTGTCTTCCAGCCCGTTCAAACATAGGTCCAACAGAGGAAATTGTTGTTATGCCAAGCATCCACATCGATCCTCCGTTGGTTGTCGATTCTTCATCGCCAACGGTAGGAGGTCCTCCTTTA
Source organism: Rehmannia glutinosa (assembly GCA_016081115.2). NCBI lineage: Eukaryota > Viridiplantae > Streptophyta > Magnoliopsida > Lamiales > Orobanchaceae > Rehmannia > Rehmannia glutinosa. Next base: position 362,146 of record JABTTQ020001829.1, on the reverse strand, counting down.
GAAAACGGGACAGACCCAAAGTTGTCGGGTAGAATAAAGATCTTTTGTTGCCGCGTTTGAAATCAACACCAGAGAATTTCGCCGGTTTCTCGCCGTGAGCAGAGCAAGAGCCATCGAGTGAATGAAGCGAACGCGTCATCGTCTTGAAAATAGCATAAGGGATTTTGTCTTGCGATTGTAGTTTGGATAGTTTATTGTTTACAAGAAATGGCTAAAATTGTTTAGACAAAAACTGACAGAATTTTTAAGTCGGGCGATTTGATACTATTTACGCAAGACGAAATCGCTCTTTATACAGAGTACTTTACGGTTCTTGCGATCGTCCCTAAGATACAATGACTTATGGGTATGATTTAGCAAAGACTTGCAAAAATCTAACTATCAACAAACTATATAGTGTTTGAAACTTTCAAGCTTTTGAAGGAGTAATTCAATATGCGATGCAAAATGGCTCGATTTTATTATATGATTTCATCTCAGGGGCTGAATATTTATAGGTCTCAAGGTGCCTTATGGAAAGGATATGTCTTTTGGATCGAAAAGACATGTCTACAAACCAAAAATATACCTGGTTGCTCGAAGGGGTGCACCACTTCGTGAGGCGTGCACGCGCACGACAAGTTTTGCTCATTATCCTCGACGCGCGCGCGCACACCACCTATTGGATTTAATTAATTGAAATAATTAATTAATATTTTAAAAAGGTTTTAAATAGATTTGGTCCAAAAATAAAAAGGGCCCAAGTTGAACCAAACCCACAAGCATGTAGTCCTCACCCCTTTAAAAACTTTGGAGCCCTAAGGGCCCAAACCCAATTGTCCAACTTGAGATTTATAAATTGAGCATACTTTAGTTTTTCCTCCTATGTGGAATGGAGCTTTTCTCCTTCCCCATATTTTTTTTTATTTTTCATACCATTTTCTAGTTTTAAGTGCTTGTCGAAAAAGAAAAGTCATTTTGTTTTACTAATGAGCAAATTTGATTTGTTGGGTGGAAAAATTTGTTGGCCAATTAAATTGTGGGTTGATTTACTCCATGTGGTGTAGCCAACCAAATTTAGTTGGCAAATTTGTTGGTGCAATTAATTGCATTGTGAAACAAAGTTTGGAAGCATTTGCCTATAAAAAGGCATAATCGAGCCATGCAAAGATCATCTAAGCAAGTTCTCAATTTGACATAGAAGTTTCCTCATTTTAGAGTATTAGTATTGCTCATATTTCAAGAGAGAGTGTGATATATTTATCTCCTTGGATTTAGAGAGAAAGTGTTGTATTTCCTATTTTTAGAGCGAATTGCTCCTACACTTGCCCGTGGTTTTTACCTCAAATTTATTTGGGGGTTTTCCACGTAAAAATATTCGTGTCATTTTACCTTTTATTTCTCACATCACTATTGTCATGGGTTTGTTCTCGTCCGTAATTTCCAAACAAAGTGGTATCGAGCCATTGGTTTAGGGGTTACTATTCATTGGTTACTATTCATGCACTATTCACGTGAATAGTGAAATCCGATTCAAGTGAAAATCAATCGGTTGTGAACAAAATGATGACAAAGTTCGATGTAGAGAAGTTCAATGAGAATAATTTCTCATTGTGGAAAATGAAGATTAAGACAATTTTGAGGAAAGACAATTGCTTGGCGGCAATTGGAGAGAGGCCCGCAGATATCACCGAGGATGCTAAGTGGAACGAGATGGACGACAATGCAATTCCCGATCGGACTTAGCACTAGCCGATGAAGTTTTATCTAGTGTGGCGAAGAAGAAAACGGCAAAGGAGATATGAGATATAGTAACAAAATTGTACGAGGCCAAATCACTTCACGACAAGATTTTCTTAAAAAGAAAATTGTATACTCTTCGTATGGCGAAAACCACTTCTGATCGACCATATCAACACCTTGAATACTCTATTTTCGCAACTCACCTCAATGGGTTGCAAAAAATAGAAGTTGTTGAACGTCTTGAAACTTTTTCTCCAAAGTTTACCGTTCGCACGATCAACTCATTATCAACTTGATGAACAACGCCCTTTCGGACTATCTAGTCTTCGATGAAATTGCAAACCGTTATACTAGAAGAGAAGAGCAAGCACGAAACAAAGAGGAAAGACAAGCAAGTTCGTAGCATGCGTGAAGCTTTGGCGGTGGTGAGAGAAAGATCCACTTTAACGCGGGCTCTAGTGGGAGCCAAAATCATGGTAAATCAAAATCCGGGAGTAAAAAGAACATCAAATGCTACAATTGTGGCAAAAGAGGGCACTTCAAGAAGGATTGTTGGAGTAATAAGAGTGGCGACCCCGAGTCATCAAATGCTCAAGAGAATGTTGCAAGTACATCCGAAAATGGAGAAGTTTTATACGGCGAAGCAACAACCAACGTTGAAGGCGTAAAATTATATTCGATGTCGACTTTTAGACTCGAGCAACCTGGCACATGACCTACCAAATGAGAATGGTTTCACAAATACGAACCAATCTCTAGAGGATCTATATTTATGGGGATGATCATGCCTTGATATTCTTTGGTATTGGTACTATCAAAATAAAAATGTTTGATGGTACGATTCGCACCATTCGGGAGAGGTACGACATGTGAAGGGCCTATGGAAGAATCTTTTGTCTTTAGGACAATTAGATGATGTTGGATGTAAAACTCGTGTTGAGGATAGGATCATGAATACCGTGAAAGGAGCGATTGTAGTAATGAAGGCGGAGAAACTTGCTGCGAATTTGTATATGCTTAAAGAGATGAGACAATGCAAGGAGGAGAAGCTTATGTTGTAGTCATGGGTTCAACAGAAGAATCAACGATAATGTGACATCACAAACTTGGCCACATGTCGAATGAGGTTGAAGATTCTCTCCAAGCGAAGCTACTACACCTGGTCTTACAAAGATATCTTTACCATTTTGTGAGCATTGTGTTACAAGTAAGCAACACAAATAAAAGTTCGGCAGATCAACATCTAAGAGTAAAGGCATCTTAGAGTTGATTCATTCCGATGTTTGGCAAGCACGACTATCATCCCTAGGAGAGGCGGATACTTTGTATCTTTCATTGATGATTACTCCAGGAGATGTTGGGTGTATCATATCAAAAGGAAGGTGATGTATTTCCGTCTTCAAAGTTTACAATGCTTATATAGAACTTGATCAAGTGTTTAAGGATCGATAATGGATGAGAATATACAAGTGATGAATTTGAGTCTTTCAAACAAGAATGCATCAAAAGACAGATTCACGGTGGCATACATACCTCAACAAAATGGAGTAACAGAGCAAATGAACAACCTTGTTAGAAAGGACAAGAGCAATGTTGAAAATCGCAAGTCTACCCAGACATTTTGGGCGGAAGAGGCAAAAACGGTGCATTATGTGATTAATCGATCACCATCAATCTGCGATTGATCCAAAACGCCATGGAGATGTGGGTGATAAGTCCACGATTATTCTCGCTTACATACATTTGGAAGTCCTGTGTTTGTGATGTATAATGACCAAGAAAGAACGGTTGGACCCAAAGTCCGAAAATGTATCTTCTTGGGGTATCTTTGATGGAGTCAAGGTATTGCTTGTGGGATCCTACTACCCACAAGATTGTCATCAACAGAGATGTGATATTTGCGAGAAGATAAACCGCAAAAGAAGGGAGATAGTAACATTGTAAAAGAGAACCAGGAGACTACGATAGTGCTTAGTGGAAAATAATATACGTAAATGAAAATTCAAAATATTATGAAGCGATTGCAGCACGAGTACAAGAACAAGTGTAGTCGATGTCCAAGAAGACGCTCGGTCAACTCGTGAGAGAAAGTCGCCACTTGGCAATCGGAGTATGTTATGGAGAGCAATGTTTCATATTGTCTTTTAACGGAGGATGGAGAGCCATCAACTTTCCATAAAGCTACATAAAGCTCGGATGCATCTCATGGATGACAAATGCATGAAGAAATTGAAGCTTGCTACAAGAATCAAACTTGAAAACTTGTACCATTACCATATGGTAGAAAGGCCATTGGTAATAAATGGGTATACAAGATCAAGCGGGATAACAATGATCAAGTAGAGCGGTATCGTCGCAAGATTGGTGGTAAAAGGATATGCTCGTAAAAGAGGGTATTGATTTCAATGAGATATTTTCCCCGATGGGGTCGACTCACAACGGTGAGGGTAGTCCTGGCGATGTGTGCTATATTTGATTTACATTTGAAGCGCTTAGATGTAAAAACTGTCTTTCTTCATAGAGATCTTGAAGAAGAAATTTATATGCTTCAACTGAAAGGATTTCTTTCAAACAGTAAAGAGAACTTGGTTTGCGGGTTGAACAAATCTATGTATGGTCTCAAACAGCACCGAGGTGTTGGTCCAAGAGATTTGATTCCTTCATAATGAGCCTTGAATACAACGGACTTAGTTCGCACCATTGTGTGTACTACAAAAGGTTTAATAATAATGATTTTATTATTTTATTGTTGTATGTGGATGATATGTTGGTGGCAGCCCCAATAAAGATCGGATCCAAGAAATGAAGGCACAATTGGCTAGGAGTTTGCCATGAAGGAATTGGGACCAACAAACAAGATTCTAGGGATGCAGATTCACCGAGATGTAAATAATAGGAAGATTTGGCTTTCTCGAATAACTACTTCAGAAATCTTTGCAACGCTTCAACATGCAACATTGTAAGTCTGTTTCTACCTTTCTTCCTATTAATTTCAAGTTATCCTCAAGTATGTGTCCTAGCAATGAAGAGAGAGAGAAATGAGATATCTCGAGTACCGTGATGGCTCAAAAGCTACTCTAGAAAACCATAGGCAAGTGCACCTATCGTTTTATAGTATAGATTATTAGTCACCGAGTGTCATTCCTACGAGGATTGTAAGTACTAATAATTACCGTCTTTTTGTTATTTAATCTAATAATTTTCAGAGTTTTTTGTTTGTTAAAATGGAAAATGAAAAAAAAAAGAGAATTTAAAATAATTGTAACTTACAAAAGATCAAATAAAAGTAGATTCTAGAATAAGAAATCAAGAGCTAGAAATGTGTTAGAATGTAAATCCCTCTAGAATGTTTTTGTGATTCAACAATGATAAAAATACAACCATAAGCCCTTAAGCAAAAACCAACCTCTTTTAATAAAATATCATGTTTTATGGACCGTAGAAATTCCCGATTTAAGTTAAACCCTTTCTCAAGGTGAAAAACTCATAATCTCAAGTTGATTAATTGAAATCTCTTTCTAGTTAAAACTCCCAAGATTGCATTATAACGATTTGTGAATTCCCATATTAGGTTTGACCCTAATCCAGAAGATTTATGTCGTCCTATATCTAGGATTGCATGCAACTCTTTTCACTTATACAAGTTCTTTTTCACCATAAATCTCTCGATTACCCGATGAAGAATAGAAATCAAATTAATATACCGGAAATATTAACTCGAATGAGATAAGCATGATATAAGTGAATCACACAAGACATGAAAATTTTATTAAAAACTTACAAACCTTAATCACAAATCCATTCTAGAGTTCATTACATTCAAACACTAAGAGTTTAGCTACTCATAATTTTGACAAAAGAGTAAATTACACAAGAAGATTTAAGTATTGTAGACATGGTGTACTTATCTTTCTCAAAATCTCAATGGACTTCTTTCTTGATTGATGATGTTGCTCCAAGTCTTCTTCTCTAATAGCCCCAAGCTTTCTCCTCCAAGACCCCTTGATCCCAACTCTACTTAATGAAATGAATACGGTGATTATTTTCTCAAGATCTAATGAATGCTTCTCCCAACTTCAACCCTTGGCTTTTATAAGAACATTTTTGTACAATAATACATTGATAGTACTATCTTTTGTTAAACAATTACCCCCACTTTCATTGTTGGTTGGTGAATTCTTTTATTCAAGTGATGATGGAGGGAACATGGAGACATGTTTCAAAAAATAGGGTGTTAAAAGTGTACAAAAGTGATCAAAAGGGCTTGGTTGGTGAGTTTTCCCTAAATTCCGCATAGAAAGGTGTACGAAAGTAGCCTTGACACGGCCGTTTTAGGCGACGGCTAAGCCGTCTTTACGCTTCCGGGAGTTGAGAAAATGACCGGACACGGTCGCGTGTCGTTTAACACGGCCAGGCCGTGTTGCTTGACACGGCCGTGTCGACTGCTTTTGTGCGAGTTTTCTCCTCTTTTGATTCCCTTTAACATGGTCGTGTTCTAATACACGGTTAGCCGTTTGGACCCTTTTTCCAATTTTTCTTCAATTTATTTCCTTCTTTTTAGCGTGGCCATGTTACTTGACACCCCCAAGTCATGTTGAGTGATTTTCTTGCCTTTTTGTACTTAATGTTGGCTTCAAATTGCTCCAAATTGCTCCACCTATAATGTTAAACACATCCCGCGATAAAATGCTACAAAAATACTCGAGAAACTATGATTTTTCTAACAAAACAATTAAAAACTATTGAATTAATAGCACAAAATATGTACAAATTGGCACTTATCAAACCGCCTCCAACTTGGAAATTTTGCTTATCCTCAAGCAATTTTTTAAAACAAAGAGACGGGTTGAAAACAAAAGGAGACATCTATTTTCACAATTTCGACATGATTGAAGTGAATTGCTAACCTTTTCCTTCCCAATTAAGCCAATCCATGCGATTTTCAAATCAACCAATTTGTTAAAAAGAGAGTGACTTCAATAATTAGAATCGTTCAAAGCATCACATTGTCATATCACAAAAATTGTTGTTCATATGCTTAGATCAAATACAAAAATGTAATGATAAAAGGAGATGTCCAAAACTCGTCGCTTTTTTTTTTACAAATATAATTATAAGATCGGGACATTTTTTAGGCAAACTTCCACTAGGTTTAAATTTTGAATTTCTTTTCAAAAACTCCTAGGGTGGTGTCCCATACTCATATTTGTGGTCATTGTTTTACGTAAGAGACAAACATGGGGCTCATGAATGCTCCTAGTTACTAAGCAACAACAAACAGAGGAATATAACCTCGATTTGTCCCTTTTTTTTATAACAATATTAGCACATATTTTTTTCGATTTTTTTAACCCGAATTATGGTTTCTCTAGCAATCATGACACAAAGTATCTAAATTTAAGCAAAGTCCAAACTATTTTCATGACATTAAACTTTTTTGGCCAAGTTCATCCTTTTACTAGAGTCACACGCTTTAAAAACATTTTGGCAATTTGAGTTCTCAAAAAGATGACTTTTTCGGGATAAAAATGGTCATAACCAATCCACAAATAACTTATCTAATTGTAAAAAAATACCTCATGTTTGTTTGCAAGAAATTGATAAGGTGCATAAAAAGAAAACGAAACATCCACAAAGATAGCTAAAATACGCAGTTAAAGAAAATAGTTCAAATCCAAGTGTTCTAACAAATCTCACCACCCCAACTTCAAGGGGTTACATTGTCCCCAATGTGAAGAAGGGATGGGATACAAAATGGAGCAAAAGAAACGTGAACTAAAACAAAGAAAAATACGACCTTATGACGGTGGCGGAAAGTGCCCTTGAGAGAGGTGCCATTGGTGGAGTTGAGAGAAAAGGGCATTTTGTTGTTGTTGCTCCTCTCGAATATCCCGAATGACGCCAAATTGCTGCTCCATCATTTGTTGTTGGCGGTTGAGCATATTCTCACGGCGTTCGAGCATCGTTTGTTGATATGATAGCATACCTCTTTGGTGTTGTTGTTCTGTAGAATAGCTTGAAGATCAACTTGTTCATGCGGTGGTGGTGCCCGTGATGAAGAAGCACGGGGTGGTGAACTCCGTGGAGGAGATGGGGAAGGAGTGGCATGATCTGCGCACCGGGGGGTAGGGGTAGAAAATCTCTCGCTCCAGGTGGGAAAACCATTTTCCGATTATCGGGATCACGTACGGTGGTCCGGCCGGATCGGGGAGCGGTAGGCGGTAGGCCGTATGTCGAAAAACACAAGCGATATTGATCATTAATTTTTCAATAAATTAATGGTTGTACATACCTCAAGATCAATACGCGAGCTCCCCTACTTTGTTGTAAGCCCATCAAATCATGCTCAAAGTGGATAGCAATTGGAGTGATGAGGCCTCCAACAAGTATTTTACTAGAATCTCATTTTCCGACCTTGTGAAAATGTCATGCAAGGTAGCCCGGTGTCTATGTGTGAACCATGTATCATACCCCAAAGAAAAAAAAAGTTCATCCTTCCGTATATTGTCGTCGCTCTCCCCCGCCAAACAATGTATCGGCCATGACTCGATGGACGAACTTGAAACAAGGGTTTATCATATGAGATGATTTAGCATTGGAGGCGGTACTACTCCGTGAGTGATTTGATTCCGAAAAATAATGTGCTCAAAATTCCCCCAGTATGCGACGTGCACCACCGACCGAAAGACCGTAAATTTGATTAAAGTCGGCGAGGGTCAATGTGTACTCTTGATCGAAAAGTCGAAACAAGATGAGACCTCTGGCATGAGGACCCTGAAGAATCTCGGCGTTGAAGGAACTCGAAATTCAAGAGTCACGCGCTCGTAAGTAGGTGATTTAGCGCCCATGAACCGTCCCCACCCAACTTGTTCGAACATCCAATCAATATCTTCTCGTAGCCCTAATGTCTCCGAGTTATGGTGTCCGGGTATCGGGTGTTGTGCAATAGTTTATCCAACGTTGTTGGTACCGGGCTTCATTTTGTCATCCTGGAATAGAATGTCGTGGCGATTTCTTGGTGGGTTAGCCGGAGGGGCGACGGGAGCAATGGGTCCCTGACCTGGAAGGAACGGTAGCACGACTACGTTTTGACATGGTAGTCCTTTTATTGAAGACCCACAAGATAGATGTCAAAAACCCACAAAATTCCCAATTTTGAGAAATCAATCGGTAGAAGTGTTGGTAATGAAGACAAGATGGTATTTTTGTGGAAGAATCTAAGTTTAAAGGGAAGAGTGAGGTGAATTTGGGGAGTTTTGGGGAAGAAAAGTGGGTTTTAGGGTTTGGGAATGAAAAAATCGAAAAAATTGACCGAAAATCGACCCCCTATTTTTTACGGCTGACACGACACAGTGTCGGGGACACGGCATGGCCGTGTTCGGGTCCGGCATGCAAAAAACAATTTGGGCCCAAACACGGGCATTTCGGGCGACACGGCCCGACCGTGTTCGGGCGAATTTTTTTTTTTTTAAATAAAAAGGAAATTTGAAGAATTTTGACACGGCCATTTAGCGGCCGGACACGCGGAGTGTCGGGAGACACGGCCCGGCCAGTGTTCGGGTCAATTTTTTTTTTATATCTCAAATATTTTGAAAGAAATGGATTTGTGAAAAATAATAATAAAAAATTGCAAACAAATTGAAAACAAGAACACACAAAAATCATCGGCTTGCCTCCCGGTAGCGCTTTAATGTCGTATAGCCGGGACTGTTTCACCTCTAATTGTGTGATGTATTTGGGGGATCCTCAAGCTTGAGGGAATCTCTATAATTATCATCGATGGTGCCCCCAAAATAAAGCTTCAGACGGTGTCCGTTTACCTTAAAGGTGCCCATTTCCTTGTGCGTAATTTCGATAGTCCCGTAAGGAAACACTTGAGTAATGTGAAATGGGCCACCACCTGGATTTTAACTTACCCGGAACAAAGTCGAAGTCGGGAATTGAATAGTAACACTTGATCACCCGGTTGGAATTCCCTCGTGTGCTTAATGTGCTTGTCATGCCATTGTTTCGTTCGTTCTTTGTAAATTTTCGAATTCTCGTATGCCGAATTTTGCCATTCTTCGAGTTCGTTAATCTGCAATAAACGGTTATTTCCTGCACTTGACAAATCATAATTAAGCATTTTAATAGCCCAAAAGGCTTTATGTTCAAGCTCAACCGGTAAATGACATGCCTTACCATAGACGAGTCGGTATGGGGTAGTCCCTATTGGCGTTTTGAAAGCCGTTCTATAAGCCCAAAGGGCATCATCGAGTTTGAGGGACCAATCCTTGCGAGAGTGCCCAACCGTTTTTTCCAAAATTCGTTTTAATTCGCGGTTGGACACTTCGACTTGACCACTAGTTTGGGGGTGATAGGCGGTGGCGACTCGGTGTGTGACACCATAACGCTTTAAAACTTTGTCAAATTGACTATTACAAAAGTGAGTGCCTCTATCACTAATGATGGCTCGTGGTGTACCAAACCGGGTAAAAAGTTTTTTAAGAAAATGCACCACCACTCGAGCATCATTTTTAGGCAAGGCTTGAGCCTCTACCCATTTAGACACGTAGTCAATGGCTACCAAAATGTATTTATTGCCAAACCACGCAGGAAAAGGTCCCATAAAATCAATACCCCAAACATAAAAAATTTCACAAACACGTATACCGTTTTGGGGCATTTCATTTTTTCGAGAAATATTCCCTGTTCGTTGACAACTATCACAAGTTTCAACATACCGTTTTGCGTCTTTGAAAAGTGTAGGACAATAAAAACCCGACTCAAGGACCTTGCGTGCGTAGTATTTGCTTGATAGTGTCCACCAATGGGTCCTTTGTGACAATGATTCAAAATGGAGATTGTTTCGGGAAGTGCAACACATCTTCGTATGATTTGATCCGCACACACTCGGAAGAGGGTATCGTCCCAAATATAATACTTGAGGTCGAAAAGAATTTCTTCTTTTGTTGATGGGTCATCCCTTTTGGTAGAACTTTTCCCTGCAAGATAATTAGCAAAATCAAGAAACCAAGGAATATCAATTGAAATTGAGTTAAGGGTAAAGAGTTGATCATCCGGGAAAGAATCGTTGATATGTCCATTGTGTTGCTTGTCGGTGCCGAGTGCTCAAGCCAAGATAGGTGGTCGGCGGCAAGATTTTCGGCACCCCGTTTATCTTTAATCTCCACATTGAATTCTTGATGTAAAAGAACCCATCGAATTAGTCGTGGTTTTGCGTCATTTTTGTCAAGCAAATAGCGTAAGGCAGAGTGATCCGTATAGACAATGACTTTGGATAGAATCAAGTATGAGCGAAATTTGTCGAAGGCGAAAACCACCGCAAGTAACTCCTTTTCGGTAGTTGTATAGTTGGATTGAGCAGGATTCAAAGTCTTACTTGCATAGTAAATTGGCCGGAAATTTTTATCTTTTCGTTGCAAGTACCGCCCCTACCGCATAGTCACTAGCATCACACATGAGTTCAAATGGTTGAGACCAATCCGGAGCCACCATGATGGGAGAAGTGGTGAGTTTTTCTTTCAAAGTGTTGAATGCTTGGAGACATTCATCGTTGATATCAAAAACTGCATCCTTTTCTAAAAGGCGAGTAATCGGTCGGGCGATTTTTGAAAAATCTTTGATAAAGCGCCTATAAAACCCAAATATGCCCCAAAAGCTTCGGATTGCCTTCACCGAGGTGGCGGTGGCAATTTGGAAATTGTTTTAACCTTCGCTTTGTCAACTTCAATTCCCCTGCAAGAAATTTTATGCCCCAAAACAATTCCTTCTTGTACCATGAAGTGGCATTTTTCCCGATTAAGTACCGTGGTTAGTCTCTTCGCAACGAACAAGGACTTTTTAAGATTTGCAAGACAAAGATCAAAGGAGTCCCCAAACACCGAAGTCATCCATGAAGACTTCCATGATTTCTTCTACAAGTTCATCGAAGATGGCAAGCATACAACGTTGAAAAGTTGTCGGTGCATTGCAAAACCCAAAAAGCATCGTCGATAGGCGAAATCTGAGGGGACAAGTGAAAGTGGTTTTCTCCTGGTCCTCCTGCTATCGGGATCTGGAATAACCTGACATGCCATCAAGGAAGCAATAATAAAGGTGACCAGATAAACATTCAAGCATTTGATCAATAAAAGGTAGGGGAAAATGGTCCTTGCGAGTAGCATCGTTAAGCCGTCGGTAATCGATGCAAACCCGCCAACCTGACTTATTACCGTCGATCGGAATAAGTTCATTCTTTTCATTTGGTACCACCGTCATCCCACCTTTCTTTGGGACCACTTGAACCGGACTTACCCACCATCGTCGAGATTGGATAGATGAGCCCAAAGATCTAGTAGTTTGATTACCTCTCTGCATTAACTACCTCTTTCATGTTCGGATTTAAGTGACGCCGAGGTAGAACAACCGGCTTGAAATTTTCCTCCATCGAATCTTGTGAGTGCAAAAGGAAGGATTGATCCCTCGAATGCGGAGATTTTCCAAGCGATGGCCTTTTTGTGTTCTCGTAATATTTCCAACAATCTATCTTTTTGATGTGAGGATAAATTGGAGGAAATAATCACGAGAAGTTTGGAATTATCGGCCAGAAATGCATACTCCAAGTGTTCGGGTAGCTCTTTCAGCTCAACGGTGGTGGATCCTCAATGGATGGTTTGTTATGCCCCACCTGAGAATTTTCAATTTTTTCGAACTCTTTACGTTGTTCGTTGGTGCATTTTCCTCCAACGCGAATCACGATTCCCTAAGGAATGGATTTTCCTCCGCTATACCGCACTTTGGACAATACAAGTCTCCAAGAATTCGTTAGAAATCATGCTTGGTAAGGAATTTGTTATCTCCATATCGATAAGATCAATAGCAAAACAAGAGTCATCTTTATCTTTCGTATTTTTCATTGATGTAACGATTTTAAAAATGACTTGTTCATCTTCGACTCATAAAATTAGTTTTCCATCATGCACGTCAATGATTGCCTTAGCATAGCTAAGAATGGACGCCCTAGGATCAAGGGGACTTCGACATCTCAGTATGCATATCAAGAATTACAAAATCGACAGGAATATAAACTTATCGACTTTGACCAAAACATTTTCAACAATGCCTCTAGGATATTTAATGGATCCGTCGCTAATTGCAAGCTCATCCTAGTTGGTTTTGGCTCCCTGACCCATTTGTTTGAATAAATCATAAGGATCAAATTAATGCTAGCCCTTTAGATCGGCCAATGCCCGATCAACAATCAACATGACAAGGAATAGTGAAACTCCCTGGGTCTTTGATTTTACGAGGTAACTTGTTTTGCAAAATTGCCGAGCATTCCTCATTTAATTGCACCATGGATATTTCTTCAAGCTTCTTCTTATTTGAAAGGAGATCTTTGAGGAACTTGGCATATTTTGGCATCTGTGAAAGGGCTTCAACAAAAGGAATATTGATGTGTAATTGTTTAAACAAATCCAAAAACTTACCAAATTGGTCGTCATGCTTGTCCTTAAGCAATCGGCTTGGATACGGGATAGGTGGTTGGAATTCCTTACCATTTTCTTCGTTTCCTTGAGTACCGATTCGTCTTTCTATTGTATGGGGTTGGCTTGTCCTCCCGGCATCCGTGCACCCATCTAGCTTTGTTCCACTCCTTAGAGTGATTGCTTTTACCCGCTCTCTTGGATTCGGTTTGGTATTGCTAGGTAAGCTCCTTGCGGCCTTTGGGAGATCATTTTGGCAATTTGGCCAATTTGATTTTCCAAGTTGCGAATGGACGCTTCTTGGTTCCTTAAGGATGTTTCGGTGGCCGTGAAACGGGTTTCCGTAGTTTGGACGAATTTAGACAATAAGTCCTCTAAACTTGATTTTCGTGGTTGGAAATCGGGAGGTGAAGACGAGTTGGGGAGCGCATTTGGATTAGGCCTCTGTTGGCCCGATTGCCCCAACTAAAGTTCGGTCTTGGCGCCAACCTGGATTATAGGTGTTCTTGAAAGGATTATTTTGAAAGGGTCGAGATTGATTACCTAGATAATCCACTTGTTCATGCGGTGGTATCGCGTGAGGGCAATCTTGTTGGTTGTGCGATCCTCCACAAGTTTCGCATGAGAAGGCTTGTTGTGGTGGTGGTTTTGGAGTCGCCAACCCGTCAATTTTCCGAGTCGAGCTTCGACCAATGTCGCGGCTAAGCGTGACTACCGCGTCGCATTGTATACCCACATCTGTCCCCGTTGGTTTTTCCCTGTGCGGATTGCCATTGATAGCCATTCATGGCCATTCCTTCCGTGAGATCTTGGGCGGCTTTGGGTGTTTTATTGTTCAACGTTCCCCCCTGCCGCCGCATCAATCATTTGCCTCATAGATGAGAGTAGCCCATTGTAAAATGTTTGGACCTACATCCAAATGGGAAGGCCATGATGTGGGCATTTTCGCAGCAATTCTTTGAATCTTTCCCAAGTGTCGTACAAGGTCTCATCGTCCTCTTGAGTAAATGAAGAGATCTCATTCCTCAAACGTGCGGTTTTGGCGGTGGAAAATACTTCAAAAGGAACTTTTCCGCCAATAATACTCCATGTTGTGATTGTTCCCTTTCGGTAGAGTGTTTAACCATTGTTTAGCCCGTCCCAAGAAGAGTAAATGGGAACAAGCGTAACGGATGGCATCGTCGGAGACTCCATTTATTTTGAAGGTATCGCAAATTTCAAGGAAATTCGATATGATTATTTGGATCTTCGTCCGATAGGCCGTCGAATTGAACAAATTGTTGCACCATTTGAATGACATTCGGTTTGATTTGAAATTACTGGCTGTAAAAGGGGCACTTACGATACTAGACGATGTACCGTCCCATAGATGGCTTGGCGTAGTCATACATGGTTCTTTGTTGTTCATCCACCATATCGGGATCCTCGCCTTCGTTAATATCCTCCTCGTGGTCTCAGTACTAATACTTTCCTCTGTGTTGCTATTGCGGTCTCGCTGCTTCCAAATTCGGCGACGAGTAGGCATGCACTTGTGGTAAATAAAGAGGATAAGTGTAATCCAAGACTTACAAAGATAGCTAAAAAGACAGACAAATGATGAAAAAAATGATTAAATTAACAAAAATAAGGTGTTCTTAATATTACAATCCCAAGAACGGCGCTAAAACTTGATGGCTCAAAAGCTACTCTAGAAAACCATAGGCAAGTGCACCTATCATTTTATAGTATAGATTATTGAGTACCGGTGTCATTCCCACGAGGATTGTAAGTACTAATAATTACCGTCTTTTTGTTATTTAATCTAATAATTTTCAGAGTTTTTGTTTGTTAAAATGGAAAATGAAAAATAGAGAATTTAAAATAATTGTAACTTACAAAAGATCAAATAAAAGTAGATTCTAGAATAAGAAATCAAGAGCTAGAAATGTGTTTGAATGTAAATCCCTCTAGAATGTTTTTGTGATTCAACAATGATAAAAATACAATCATAAGCCCTTAAGCAAAAACCAACCTCTTTTAATAAAATATCATGTTTTATGGACCGTAGAAATTCCCGATTTAAGTTAAACCCTTTCTCAAGGTGAAAAAATCATAATCTCAAGTTGATTAACTCAAATCTCTTTCTAGTTAAAACCCCCAGATTGCATTATAACGATTTGTGAATTCCCATATTAGGTTTGACCCTAATCCAGAAGATTTATGTCGTCCCATATCTAGGATTGCATGCAACTCTTTTCACTTATACAAGTTCTTTTTCACCATAAATCTCTCGATTACCGATGAAGAATAGAAATCAAATTAATATACCGGAAATATTAACTCGAATGAGATAAGTATGATATAAGTGAATCACACAAGACATGAAAATTTTATTAAAACTTACAAACCTTAATCACAAATCCATTCTAGAGTTCATTACATTCAAACACTAAGAGTTTAGCTACTCATGATTTTGACAAAAGAGTAAATTACACAAGAAGATTTAAGTATTGTAGACATGGTGTACTTATCTTTCTCAAAATCTCAATGGACTTCTTTCTTGATTGATGATGTTGCTCCAAGTCTTCTTCTCCAATATTGCCCCAAGCTTTCTCCTCCAAGACCCTTTGATCCCAACTCTACTTAATGAAATGAATACAATGATTATTTTCTCGATCTAAATGAATGCTTCTCCCAACTTCAACCTCTTGGCTTTTATAGCAACATTTTTGTACAATAATACATTGATAGTACTATCTTTTGTTAAACAATTACCCCGACTTTCATTATTGGTTGGTGAATTCTTGTATTCAAGTGATGATGGAGGAACATGGAGACATGTTTCAGAAAATAGGGTGTTAAAAGTGTACAAAAGTGGTCAAAAGGGCTTGGTTGGTGAGTTTTCCCTAAATTCCGCATAGAAAGGTGTCTGAAAGTAGCCTTGACACGGCCGTTTTGGGCAGCACGGCCAGGCCGTCTTTGCTCGGGAGTTGAGAAAATGACCGGACACGACGGGCGTGTTGTGTGACACACCGCCGTGTCGACTGCTTTTTGTGCGAGTTTTCTCCACTTTTGATTCCCTTTAACATGGCCGTGTTCGGCGACACGGTTAGGCCGTTTTGGACCCTTTTTCCAATTTTTCTTCAATTTATTTCCTTCTTTTTTAGCATGGCCATGTTACTTGACACCCCCAAGTCATGTTGAGTGATTTTCTTGCCTTTTTGTACTTAATGTTGGCTTCAAATTGCTCCAAATTGCTCCACCTATAATGTTAAACACATCCCATGATAAAATGCTACAAAAATACTCGAAACTATGATTTTTCTAACAAAACAATTAAAAACTATTGAATTAATAGCACAAAATATGTACAAATGGCACTTATCATACCATATGCACCAAAGAATGGGGAGTTTAATGTTCGCTATGATATGTACAAGACCGGACAATGCACAAGCAAAGGGGGGAGCGGAGCGATCAATACATGGCGAATCCTGGTAGAGAGCATTGGGATACAAAGTGAGAGGATTTCGAGATACATCGGAGGAACCCCGATGTTGCATTATGTTATTGAGGATCGGATTTTACTATTATGGTTATTTTGATTCGATTTTGCAAGTGATCTTGATAAAAGAAAATCCACTACGGGTTATGTGTTTACACTTGCGGGAGGAGCTGTAAGTCGGGTTTCAAAATCTGCAGATTGTTGTTTCTCTGTCTACAATCAAAATGAGAATACATGGCAACTACACAAGCTTTCAAGGAATCGACCGATACAAAAGATATTGGAGGAGCTCGAGTACAAACAAAAAAAAAGATTGTTCGTTTTGTGATAGTCGTGAGTGCTTTACATGATGCAAAGAATCCATCTTGCATTCCGGACAAAGAATATAGGAGTTCGAAAGATCATTTTGTTCGAGAGGTAGTGGAAAATGGGAGTGTGGATATGCAAAAGATCCATACTTGATGAGAACCTAGCAAATTGCATGGCCAAAGCAATCAATACGGCAAGTTTAATGGTCCGATCCTCGTGTGGCCTAGCCGAAACGTAAAAGACATGAGTGGGAAGTGTAGAGAAGAATAGACGGATTACAAAAGTGACTTTAAGTGGGAGAATGTCGAAAGTAAAGTCATTTTGTTTGACTAATGAGCAAATTTGATTTGTTGGGTGGAAACATTTGCTGCCAATTAAATTGTGGGTTGATTTACTCCATGTGGGGTAGCTGCCCAACCAAATTTAGTTGGCAAATTTTCTCGCAATTAATTGCATTGTGAAATAAAGTCTGAAGCATTTGCCATAAAAAGGCATCATCGAGCCATGCAAAGATCATCCAAGCAAGTTCTCAACTTGAGATAAAAGTTTCCTCATTTTAGAATGTTAGTATTTCTCCTATTTCAAGAGAGAGTGTGATATAGTAATCTCCTTGTATTTAGAGAGAAAATGTTGTAATCCCTATTTTTATAGTGAATTGCTCCCGATGGCTCAAAAGCTACTCTAGAAAACCATAGGCAAGTGCACCTATCGTTTTGTAGTATAGATTATTGAGTACCGAAAGTGTCATTCCCACGAGGATTGTAAGTACTAATAATTACCGTCTTTTTGTTATTTAATCTAGCAATTTTCGAGTTTTGTTTGTTTAATGAAAATGAAAAATAGAGAATTTTAAAATAATTGCAACTTGCAAAAGATCAAATAAAAATAGATTGTAGAATTAAGAAATCAAGAGCTAGAAATGTGTTTGAATGTAAATCCCTCTAGAATGTTTTTGCGATTTAACAAGATAAAAATACAACCATAATCCCTTAAGCAAAACCAACCTCTTTTAGTAAAATCTCATGTTTCATCGATCCGTAGAAATTCCCGATTTAAGTTAAACCTCTATCGAGCGAATAACTTCTAATCTCAAGTTGATTAACTGAAATCTCTTTCTAGTTAAAACCCCCAAGACAAAGATTATAACGATTTGTGAATTCCCATATTAGGTTTGACCCTAATCCGGAAGATTTATGTCGTCCTATATCTAGGATTGCATGCAACTCTTTTCACTTATATAGTTCTATTTCACCATGAATCTCTCGATTTCCCCGGATGAAAAATAAACTTCAAATCAATATTGCGCATATACCAATTTGAATGAATAAAGCATAATATAAGTGAATCACACAAAACATGAAGATTTTATTAAAAACATACAAACCTTAATCACAAATTCATTCTAGAGTTCATTACATTCAAACACTAGAAATTTAGCTACACATGACTTTGTCAAAAGAGTATACTACACAAGAAGATATGAATAAAATGAACATGGTGTACTTAGCTCTTATTCAAGACCAATATAAGACTTCCTCCTTGGTTGATTGCAATGATGTTGAGCTCCAAGCCTTCTCCCTCTATTGCTCTTCAACTTCCAACTCTACCTCTCTTTTATCCTCTCAATGTATTTTGCTTTGAAACTTAGAATATACAATGAATATACAATGAATCTCTCTATCAATGAATACTACATGAATTATATATATTTCCCAACTCAAACTCTTGGCTTTTATAGGCACCATCTTTTGTGAAAGAACACATCAATAATGCTAACAAATGCTCCACTTCCATGGTTGTTGGTTGAATCATTGTGTGCACATTCATGGTTGAGTTGGTTGAATCATTGTGTCCACATGACAATTGAGGGAATAATAGAGTTTGATGCATCAAAATGAGGTGTAAAAGTTGCTCAAAGGTTGTCAAAAAGCAAGAAGGGAAAGTCTCCATAATTTCCGCCAAAGAAAAACCAAGTCGGGCGAAAAGCACGCCCGTGCTTTAAAAGACGGGCAGGCCGTGTTTTCGGATTTTCCCGACACGGTCGTGCTTGAAAAGCACGGCCTGGCCGTGTTTGGTACGTCGGGTCGAAAAATTGCTCGTTTTTGACTTCTAAAAAGCACGGTCGTGCTTAAAAACACACCCCGCCCGTGTTTGATGAAAAGGCCCCGAAATGACGCGCGTTTAGCTTGGGATTTTGAGTGTTTTTGCATCCGAAACCCCGGGTATGTTTTGACATGAAACCATGGCCCAAAAATTCACCAAAACAGCTCCAAATTATCAATCTACATCAATAAAAGCACCTCGGAGTAATGTGAACTATGTACAATCAAAAATTTATGAAACTAACAATAAAATAACTCAAATCATACTTAAATATACACATAAAACATGTATAAAAAGACCCTTATCAGCTCCTCTACTTGCCCGTCGTTTTTACCTCAAATTCATTTGGGAGTTTTCCACGTAAAATTATTCGTGTCATTTTACCTTTATTTTTCTCACATCACTATTGTCATGGGGTCCGTAATTTCCTAATATGGCTAATTTCTAGCATTAATTTCTCATTCACGCTGAATTGGTTTTGAGAAATTCCAAATGACAATCTCATCTACTCACTTAGTAGAATTTTTACAAATAATTTAATTCCATTTTTCATAATGGAAACCGCTTAAATATTTGGTCAAAATCGGTCAACACCCAATTTCTATAACCAAATTCCAACAAGATATCCATCATGCGCATGATTATGTCAAAAGTTCATTGCAAAGATTACTTGTGCAAAATTATAGGAGGTAAAAATACGTAATTTGTCCGAGCAAGTCGAATTGAGATAAAACAAATAGAACAAAAATCGAAATTTGTAATAAGTTGTCATGAAGCAAAGCACCATTGTCGGTCTGTTAATTAAAAGTTGACAAGCAATGAGCTACTATCGCACCCATTCATTATTTAACGCAGCGCTTACATTATTATCGTCAAAATTTAATATAAATTTGAATGACAATCATTGTCTCAAATGCTCGGGCATTTAGTCATTTACAAACCCGCAACATTCTCATTCCAAAGGCAAACAAAAGCAAGAACATAGAAAATATTCACAAGGAATACACTTTGAATAACACTTGTTTGCAAATGTCCAACCTCATTCAGATTTATCTAAATGGATGGCTGCAAAACTAAACAGCTTAAAAGTTCTTTCAGAACAAACCCAAAGTTTTTGGAAATTACAAAAAGGATCTTTTAGGTTTGACCTAGGTATTATATTTTCCTCTTTCATATGCAAAAACTATTTCAAAAGCTCCCCTTACGTTTATCAAAATATTACAAAATAACCTCTTAGATTGAACACACAATTAAAACTCAAGAGGTTTTTGTAATTTTCAAGAATTTCTTGGTTTTTATATTTAGCCCAAACCTTGGAGGTCTTTTTATAATTATCCCTAAATTTTGTTAGGAAGCCAAAAAACATAACATACAAACAAAAAACAACATACATGCATTAGACTAGCAATAAATCAATCACACATACAACCTCTATCAAATTAACACTTAATGATGACGAGAAATATATTTAGAGAAATACCCCGATCCCTACCCCACAAAACAATAAGATTTGATATATTTAGGTATTTGACGATCGCCAAAGAGTTTAAGATAGATATAAAATATCGTATCGTGGATTATAGAATTTTATAAGCATTGATTTTAGACAAATATTATTTTCTTTTGGATTTAAGAGTTATTTATACAATTATTGAGTTTACTTGGGATTATTGAGCAAATTTTCGATTTTATTTGGGACAATTATGCAATTACTAAAATTTTGAGGAACTAATATTCAAATTCAAAAAGTTTGAAATAATGGCTTTTTTAAGAGAAGCTATCTAGTAGTTAATCCCTATGTAAAGACATTGACACCTAAGTTAAGTCCTTAACCCCTATGTAAAATATTTAAAAATAAATGTCCAACAATCCTCATTTCCTAATTACTCTTTCTTCTTGCAATCTTGAGGTAAGTTTCATCTCCTTCATCTTCTTTAATTTTTCCTTAAGCATTTTAATTCTAGAATCATGCTTTAAGTTAGGATAATATATTAGAGATATGATTATATCACGATAGAACTTTGGAAAAAATGGAAATCCCACTCTCCATCTTTGGACCCTTGGAGAATGTTAAGAGATTAATTTTGGTCCATCAAATGCTATATTAATTTGTTGTTTATGCTTTAGGATTTCATCTTGGTTTAGAAAAATATAATGTTAAGGAAAATATGTAACTCGTTCATGGACAACAACTATGCTCTGTAATAATTTATTTTCTCGAGAAATACTTGAGATACTCTTGATCAAAAGGATTTACATATTTGTAGATATGTGTATTAGCTTCGATTTGCCACTTGAATCACTTTGATTGGAGGTTTGTAAACCAAGATGTTAGAAAATTTATTTGTATAGATTTTGATGATGCATGTAAAACTTAGATTAGAAAGTTGACACCCCATTTTCTCGTTGTAATTCAACCGTGTAATAGATAAGAAATGTAAGATAAGTAAAGAGCAGCCAAGTTGAAGACCACATAAGCCGATCAAGGAAGCAATGAAGAATCACCAGTAGCAATTGAATATTAAAGAAGGCTCTCACCAAGTGAATTAGTTGTGTTTGTCGGTAACAAATTTGAGTCAACCTAGATCGGAGAAGACCCAAGTAAAGGGGGTAAAGCGATGTTGAGAACAAGTCAATCAAAAAAGAGACCGTTACTTTGAAATCGAGAAGGATATTTATTTTAGTAATAAGTACATGTTGCAACACGTAAAGTTTACAAACACAAAGGCGTGCAAATAAAATAAGCTTTATGAAAACGCACTAAAACCTGTCACAATTATTTGAAAAGGTGGAGAAAATATTAAAATAGGCAAGGTCTCCATCATTTGCTACTCATCGAGACTTGCCAATACTCAAGAAGTAAAGATTAAATTAATGTCTATCTCTTTAACGAACATTTTTCTAATACTTACTATAAAAGGTCAAGAAATTCAAATTCAAGAGACATGAAGAACAAAAGAAGAGAATGTACAACCAAGAGAAAAATAGTGAACGAGAGATACACAAGAAATATGAGAAAATAAGAAAAACACTCTCAAGATATACATTCCAATCCTCAAGCCATATTTCGAGGCAAATCTATCCAACACACTCGAGTTAAGGAAGAAAAATTTCAACTTGTTAAAGAGGGAAATTTGTTTCAAAAACAAAGGGGTCTACACATCCGTGAATTGAATGAAATATAGTGAGGTTCGAGCTTGAACCTGTTTTGAATCTATTGGAGGGCTAGGTGATCAAGTCCGAAGGGTTTGAATGAGTCAAGTAGTGAGACCGATTCGAAGAAGTTGAGTCCCGGAGTAGAGCCACCGTGTGATCAAGGCTTACTTGGAATGCGGTATCCATTTTGTAGCAAATTGTTGCATTAGTGGATTACCTCGAGTTGGAGAAAAGTGGAGTAGAAGAATTACCCCATCCTCGAACCACAATAAAATTGTCTTGTGTCTTTTTACTTTCAACACTTTAAATTATGTTTATCTTATTCTCACGATATATATTTGCTTAACTCAATTGATAATAACTTATTTAAAACAAGTGTTGTAAAATCATTTTGCAAAAAGTTGTAAGACTTCCGTTGTAAATCAAGTTAGTTGTACTTTTAACAAGCTCACTTCATTCAAATTTGAGATAACTCAATCAACATCTCTCTCAAGATCACTGAGTGATTAACTCAATTGTTGAAGTTGAACCCGGATGTCTTCAAAAAGACTTAGCTCACTTGATCAAAACTCTTATTTAAAGATTAAAATTCAAAAAATTGGTTAAGTCTATTCAACTCCCCTTCTATACTTAACACTTACACTCTTTGGGACCTACAAGTTGTATCGATCGCTTGGTTCAAAGTACCTTCCGCATTAGTTACTAAATCGGATCTCAATTTTTTTCTCAATAATTATATTAAAATGGTTGAAGTGTTTACGAATAAACGTTAATAAAGTACTCAATTAACTAAAAGAATTATCCCAACTTACTTTAAAATAAAAATATTTATATGAAATATATATCGTATACACGATTAGTTTGATTTTTAGAAAAATAAGTTCAATAATAATTAAAACTTATGCGATAATTGAATTAAGTAACTTTTATATAAACTTATAATCATAATGATCATATCTTTTCGATTTTCATGGTTGAAGAAGTTTTTTATTTGTTGTTTTGTAAATTTCTATTGTGCCTGGTATTTCATATATTTCCTTAATTAGTTTTTTATTTTTTATTTTATTTTAATGATAATAATTATTAAGTAGTTATTGCAAGAGGCAAATAGCTCCGACTCCTTTAACCTCACCAACAAAATTTGGGAAGTTTTTGTGTCCAAGCAATGGTTTTACATTTCCATTGACATCTACATATTGGATATTTCAGGATGTGCCCTTGTAATAGAGTGAATTGCTCGGATGTATCTCTTCCAGTTATCATATACCACACCATTGACATATTTCGCACACTCCAAGTTTTCGGATCTTTGAAACAATTGTCGATGTTTCCAATATGCTCGGCCCAAATAGACATTCATATAATTTGCACGTGATTAGTAATTTGTACCAATTTAATAATTATATTAAAATAGTTGAAGTGTTTGCGAATAACTATTAATAAAGGACTCAACTAACTAAAAGAATTATTTCAACTTACTTTAAAACATTTTATTTTATTTATATATATCAAGATGAACGATTAGTTACTTTTTAGAAAAATAAGTTCAACAATAATTAAAACTTATATGGTAATATAATTAAATAACTAGTATATAAACTTATAATCACACAATTTTCGATTTTCATGGTTAAAGAAGTTTTGTATTTGTTGTTCTGTAAATTTCTATTGTGCCAGGTATTTCATATATTTTCTTGATTAGTTTTCTATTTTTTATTTTATTTTAATGATAATAATTATTAAGTACTCATTGCAAAAGGAAAATAGCTCCGACTCCTTTAACCTCATCTCTCAAAATCTGGGAAGTTTTCGTGTTCGACAATGGTTTTACATTTCCATTGACATATACTTCAATTGGATATTTCGGATGTGCCCTTGTAATGGAGCGAATCGCTCAACAATATATCTCTTCCAGTTATCATATGTCACACCATTGACATACTTCACACACCAAGTATTTAGGATTTCGGAGTAATTGCTGATGCTTCCAATGTGCTCTTGCCCAAAGATACATTCATATAGTTTGCACGTGATTAGTAATTTGTACCAAATTAATAATTATATTAAATTAGTTGAAGTGTTTGTGAATAAATTTTAATAAAGTACTCAATTAATCTGAAAGAATTATTTCAACATACTTTAAATCATTTTATTTGTATAAAATAAATATCGTAATGAATGATTAGTTCAATAATAACTAAAACTTATACGGTTATAAAATTAAATAACTTTTATAAAAACTTATAATCACAATGATTATATCTTTTTTGATTTTCATGGTTGAAGAAGTTTTTTATTTGTTGTTTTGTAAATTTACTTTGTTGTTTTGTAAATTTCTTTTATGCCGAGTATTTCATATATATTCTTAATTAGTTATCTATTTTTTATTTTATTTTAATGATAATAATTATTAAGTAGTTATTGCAAGAGGTAAATATCTCCAACTCCCTTTAATCTCGCTAAGAAAATCTGGGAAGTTTTCTTGTCCCGACAATGGATTTATATTTCCATTGACATCTACACTAATTAGATATTTTAATGTGCCCTTGTAATGGAGTGAATCGCTAAAGCAGTGTAATCCTTCCGATTATCCCGTGTCACACCATTGACATACTTCACACACTCCAAGTTTTGAGGATCTTTGAAGCAATTGTCGATGCTTCCAATGTGCTTTCGCCCAAAGAGACATTCATATAGTTTGCACATGATTAGTAATTTGTACCAACTTAAAAATTATATTAAAATAGTAGAAGTGTTTACGATAAATATTAATATAATACTCAATTAACTAAAAGAATTATTTCAACTTACTTTAAAATATTTTATTTATAAAATATATATATCTGTATGAACGATTAGTTACTATTTAGAAAAATATGTTCAATAATAATTAAAACTTATATGGTAATATAATTAAAAACTATTATATAAACTTATAATCGCACAATGATCATATTGTTTTCGATTTTTATGGTTGAAGAAGTTTTGTATTTGCTGCTTTTTGTAAATTTCCTTTGTGTCGTGGTATTCATATATTTTCTTAATTGGTTTTCCATTTTTTATTTTATTTTAATGATAATAATTATTAAGTAGTCATTGCAAGAGGCAAATAGCTCCGACTCCCTTTAACCTCACCAACAAAATCTGGGAAGTTTTCGTGTCCAGGCAATGGTTTTATATTTCCATTGACATCTACTTAATTGGATATTTCAGGATATGCCCTTGTAATGGAGTGAACTGCTCAACAGTGTATCTCTTCCAGTTATCATGTGCCACACCATTGACATACTTCACACACTCCAAATTTTCAGGAAGTTTGGAAGCAATTGTCGATGCTTCCAATGTGCTCGGCCCAAAGAGACATTCATATAGTTTGCACGTGATTAGTAATTTGTACCAACTTAATAATTATATTAAAATAGTTGAAGTGTTTGCGAATAAATATTAATAAAGTACTCAATTAACTAAAAGAATTATTTCAACTTACTTTAAAATATTTTATTTATATAAATATATATCGGTATGAATGATTAGTTACTTTTTAGAAAAATAAGTTCAATAATAATTAAAACTTATACGGTAATAAAATTAAATAACTTTTATATAAACTTATAATCATAACGATCATATCTTTTTTTATTTTCATGGTTGGAGAAGTTTTTTTATTTGTTTGTAAATTTTCTTTGTGCCAGGGTATTCATATATTTTCTTAATTAGTTTTTTATTTTTTATTTTATTTTAATGATAATAATTATTAAGTAGTCATTACAAGTGGCAAATAGCTCGACTCCCTTTAACCTCACCAACAAACTCGGGAAGTTTTCATGTCCAGACAATGGTTTTACATTTCCATTGACATCTTCAATTGGATATTTCGGGATGTGCCTTGTAATGGAGTGAACGCTCAACAATGTATCTTTTCCGCTTATCATGTGCCACACCATTGACATACTTCACACACTCCAAGTATTCGGGATCTTTGAAACAATTGTCGATACTTCCAATGCACTTGGCTTAAAGAGACATTTATATAGTTTGCACGTATAATAATTTCTACCAACTCAATAATTATATTAAAATAGTTGAAGTGTTTGCGAATAAATATTAATAAAGTACTCAATTAACTTAACGAATTATTTAAACTTACTTTAAAATATTTTATTTATATAAATTATATATCGGCATGAATGATTAATTATTTTGTAGAGAAATAAGTTCAATAATAATTAAAAGTTATACGGTTATATAATTAAATAACTTTTATATAAATTTATAATCACAATGATTGTATCTTTTTCGATTTTCATGGTTGAAGAAGTTTTTTATTTGTTGGTTTGTAAATTTTCTTTGTGCAGTATTTCATATAGTCCCAAGGAATGTTTTTATTAAGTCTAGAAGGGGGGCGATTGAATAGACTTAACCAATTTTCAATTTTTGATATTTTAATCGAGTTTTTACACAAGTAGCAACTTAGTCCGTTAAGACAGTTTAGTTCAATCTCAACAGAGAGTTAACCACTCAACAGAGTCGATCGAGTTGTTGATAGAGTAACTCAAATGAGTGAAGTGAACTCTTTATTCAAATTACTTGGTTTTTAACAATAAGTCTTACACCCTTTTTGTTAAATGGTTTTGCAACACTTGTTTTGTTTGAGTTATTATCGTTAAGTTAGACAAATATATCTATCACTAGAATAAAATGTGCATAAATAAAGTGTTGAAAAATAAAAGACACAAGACAATTTATAGTGGTTCGAGGATGGGGTAATTCCTCTACTCCACTCTTCTCCAAACCCTAGAGGTAATCCACTAATGCAACAGCTTGTTACAAAATGGATACATCAGTCCAAGTAGGCTTTGATCACATAATCGACTTACTCCTGAATCGAAGCCTTCTTCGCAAGACAAAGTGTCTCACTACTTCACTCCTTCAAACCCTTGAATTGATCACAAGCCCTCCAACGGATTCAAAGTCGGTTCTAACTTGAACCTCACTATACTCCCTTCACTTCTTTGGATGTGCAAACCCCTTTGTTCTTTAAAATAATTTTCCTCTTCAACCGATTGAACCATTTCTTCCTTCATTGTGTGTGTTGGATAGATACACTTCGAATGTAGGCTTTGAGTATTTGAATGAATAGCTTGAGAGTGTTTTTGCTTGCTTTGCTCGATTGCTTGAATGTGTGTCTTGTAGGGGTGATCATAAATTTTAAAAAATCGCTCGGACCACCCGAATCGCACCATTCATAATAATTTATGACCAAAACCGCGATTTAAAATATTAGATAGAAAACCGCATCGCTTTGTTGGTGCGGTTATGGTTTTAGATTTTGAAAAAACATCAAAACCGCACCGCACCGTACTTATAATTTCAAGTAAAATAAAATATTGTTCTTTAGTCTTTAATTAAATAGTTAGAAAATAAATATATAAAGAACTAATTTTATGAATGATATAATTAATTTCACACTTTGTATACTAAACATAACACATTTTACATTCTTTTAATGTTGTTACAATATATTATGTTCCGCATAAAATAGTACAACATACATTGCATTACATACTCAATGTATCGTAAATAAAAGATATTGCAATGTGCATTTTATTCGCAAAAATACACCTTATTAAAGAAAAAAATCACTTTTCAATTATAATATTTTCTTTGGCTTCTTCTTTAAAAGATCATAACAAAACTATATTATTTTATCAATTATATGATATTTTTGTTAATTAAAACCACAAAACCACCCGCTACCACCCGCCACCGCTTGAAATCGCACCTTCAATTTTACTTCATAAAACCGCGATTTAAAAATATTATTTAACCGAACCGCATATAACAATTCGGTTTGAACTTTACTCAAAAAGCCACAAAACCGCACCATGATTACCCCTAGTGTCTTGTTCTCTCTCACAAAAGTTTCTCGGCCTTTTATAAATGACGGTTTGAAAAAGTGTCCGTTGAAGAGATAAACATTTTTCAAACTTCACTTCTTGATCGTTGGGTTGTCTCGGCGAGTCTCTGCTCATGCAACAAACTTCTTTACAAGTCGTCTCTTGGAGCGCCTCTCCAAAGGGACTTCTTCATCCACCGCTTTCGGGTTCTTGACCATAATAGTGAACTCTGTTGTGGGGTGGTCTTTTTTTACGGTTGGCTTACAAAGAGCAATCGTCTTCTCTTCTTTGTCACTGGGGAGTGACATGAGCGGAGTTTAGGGAGGAGACGGAATGGATGTAGTTGTGTCTCGGGGACGTGATCGAGTTGATTCCCCTCGAAGTGTCGACTTCTTTGCATATGCCATCTTCTCGAGCGGTGAGAGGTTGGCATTGAGCATCCTCTTGTTAGCATGGAAAGGCATTCCCCTGCGAAGGGTACACCTTTCTTCTCCATCAAATAGCCTAAATCAGGCCATAACCCAGGAATGCACAAGCTCCCCATCAACCACCTTCACGCTATGAACGTTCGCACAACTTCCAAAGACGAACTCGCCTCCACTCACCTCAACCTCCTCCATGATTGCGGCTATGACAATCAACTTAGTTTGGGACATCGATTGAATGACCTAAACTTCATATCCACGCACTTGGCCACCACATCCATCACTCGTGGTAGACGTCTTTAATAGCCTTCTTAAGCGTAGAGTAGTTCACTTCGCCAACTAACTCGGCTTAGCAATCTCCTTCCGGTTTCCACTTGGTCAAACTCTTTCCCAGTGAGTTCGTTGAGTCCGCCGGGGAAGGTGCAGTACTTAGCCAAGTCGATCGCAGCCAACTTAATTTCTTTTTCATTCACGAGAAGAACGGATACCATCATCGTGAACGGCTGAGTCTTGGAAAGTTTGAGTCATCTCCGGAGAAAGAAATCTCTTCACCCAGACTTCTCCAGGATGATGAGCGATCTTCTAAGCCAAAACCTTGTCCTTAGATTGTTTGAAAAGGCCTTCAAAATCCACCAAGGAGCTAGTGTGGATTTTATCGAGTAAGTTTTCCAAAATCAAGAGCAACTTTGTTTATGGGGCCATTTTGAATTTTTTAGAGACTATGAACGAAAAACTAGGGTTTAGTTGCAAAGAGCATTTATGGAAATATTTGAATGCTAGAGAGTGAAAGTGAAGAGAGAGAAAATGATTTTGAGTATATATGAGACTTCAAAGGACGGTTATAAAATCTCAAAGGTATGGAATTTGATCAACGGCTGATATCAAATCTTTCAAAAGGCACTAATTACTTCGCATTAAATGGGACATCATTTATATCCAATCATAAGTAAACCGTCATGACTTTTACCGACATCATTTAATGATGCTTTGACGTCAAGTGAAAGCATTCCCACTTAAATGCAAACGACTTCGTTTTGTCACTTAGCTCATAAATGCTTCAAATATCTTCATTTATGGTTGGACTCGCTTCCCTCTTCCTTTGATTCGATCAATGATACCCGATTGTCCAGGTAACTCGATTATCTTTGAATAGCCATAAAATCGATTCACTTGGTGAATAAGTGATATTCTTCTAATATGCAATATTTCCATCTTTAACTCCGCATTTTGAATGAGTCTTCGAGCATTTTTAACATAGCTTAATCAATCCAAGCTCATTCTTAGTTCTTTAAATCTTGATTCACATAAGGGCTTTGTGAATATATCGATTAATTGCTTCTCGGTTGATATGTATTCCAATGTGATGTCTTTCTTTTCTACATGATCTTTTATAAAATGATATATGACATCAATGTGCTTGGTTCTTGAGTGCACATCTTGGATTCTGAGTGTTTGCAATGACACTTGTGTTATGAATAACTTAATCTTGTTTATTGAAAGTCAAATACCATTGCACTCATTCATCCAAGTAATACGGACGAAAATTTAAAAATATTTTATATTTGCTTTGAGCAACAAATCCATCTCCAAATCATGCAAATATTTGTACTTTAGAATATAGCTCTTCATATGAAGTTTTTGTAGTTATTGAGTCCTGGCGCATGCATGTCGTCACTAAATATCCATTCTTATTTCTCGTTGGCATTAACAAAATGTCCAATATAATATGCGTTTATCCAAAATAGTGAAGACATTTTGTGAAATATTGGAAGTAGAGTGAAGTTTCGGTTTCATTATAGATAGGTGGTTCAAACGGAAATCGATCGTTTAATGTACGAGTAATATGTTGAGTTACTTATTGGTTTTAACGGTGATTGATTGATTTGCGATAAAGGGTCGTTCGAACGACTGGGAATTGCACCCAACATGTTGTTCAAATGACCAATGAGAACGGGTCGCTTGAATGACATGTTAGGACAAATGTGGGTCGTTCTAATGATCCTTAATTGCAAATCAACAAATCATTTCAAATGAATAACATCTCGATAAAAATGAGAAGAATGTACAATAAAATGATAAGTTAAATGACATAATATTCGGAGAACGAGGAACAAACTTAAATTGGTGATTTCTCTCGCAATGCAAGGGAAATAAAGAATAATTGGGAAGAAGGAGAACAAAAACGGAGGATTTCATTGGTAAAATAACAAGTACGGATGAAATAAGAGAGGGGCATGTTAGACATTTCAAATGAGGCCATTAGGAGATGCTCTAGTAAAGAAAAGGGTAATTTGGACATTTACAATAAAAAGGGTTTTTAAATAGTTTTTGGAATAAGTAAGGCTTTTTGTAAACAAACCCTAACTCGTGAGGGACAGTAAAAATAATAAGTACACAACAAATTAAGTGTTTGATTGTCCAAGAAATTTAGCTCTAAGGAATATGTACTAATTTGTTACAATCAAGTTTACTATGCCCTGTGTTGTAAAGGAATATGTACTAATTTGTTACAATCAAGTTTACTATGCCCTATGTTGTAACTTTTTAATCAGATATTAAAGTGAGCACAACAAAAGAACGAGAATGAGAAAAGAAAAAAATAAACCGGCGGGCTTAGTCTAGTGACTTAGTCTAGGAAAAGAATTAATAGTTGGCCACCACAAGGGACTTAGGTCTCTTGTGAGGTGAGATTATGGGTTCAAAATCACACTCTATCAAATCTTTCTTTTCTTAAGTTAGGCGTAAATCAAAACCCGAGTTTAAAAAAACAAAAAGAGGAAGAGAGGAAGAAAGTCGCAGGTGGGATAAAGCGATTTCAGTTTTGAAATACCCCACTACGTCAATCCGGTTTTCCTTCGAAGACTTTTGTTATCACCATCATCCTTCCATTCGCTCACTGCCTCTCCACGAACTATTAGTCAACAAAAACATTATTGGAAAGAAAACTTGCTGGAGAAATTCATCTAATTCCTCAATATTCAAATGCTTCCACACACCCGTTCTCTCACATCTAACCTTCCGCCTTCACTTCTCCCCACAACCCATTTTCTCAAACCTTCAGTTTCACTCTCTAGACCTGTGAATAGAGCCTTCTTTAACCCATTAATAAAAACTAGCAGACTTCGGATCCAACCTTTGAAATGCTCAGTTTCTGTAGTTTCGGACCCACCCCGTTTGGAATCGACCAACAATCACAAGCCTTTTCCAGCTGAAGTTTCAAGAACAATTGTGGAATTATCCTCTGTGGGCACCCTTTCAACTCTTACTCTGGAGGGTTCGCCCCTGGGATTTGGCGTTCGCTTTGCTGTTGACTTAAATGGTACTCCGGTCTTGTGTTTAAATGAGTTCGATACAAAATTTTCTGTCGATAGGAGATGTAGTCTTCATGTTCAGGTGTGTGAATTTGTCTTTCATCACCCTCTCTTTGTTTTCTGAATTTGCGGAAACATATGATGTTTTTTGTGAATTGAATTGATGTGAACCAGTTAGAGCAATGCGGCCAGCGGACACCTCAGTGCACAATACAGGGGAACCTTAATAAACCCGGAGATAGGATGGCTTTGAGGGTAAGAAGAAATTCAAATTCCTTTTTTTTTTTTTTTTTGTGTGTGTGTGTGATTTCTTGAGTTTGAGTTGATTTACCCTAGTGTATTTACTGGATTTGTGGTAATATGTTTTTATTCAGAAGATTATTACCTGTGATAAAATTTGACCTGCATTAATGTCTTAGTGGAGTAAAATCATAAACTGGACATATGCTTATGTCTTGTTTCATTCTACTTCTGTTGATATCTTCACCTGCATGCTCATGGTGTAGCCCATTGATGATAGCATGGAAATGCCTTTTATGTTTTACCCGGATCATGTGACCATGTTGTCCTTTTGACATATGTTGAATTCTCATTTGGTTTTCAAGTTCCTTGCAGAAACTCAGTTCAGCATGGAATAAGCGGTTTAACGAGGATGTGGAAGAAAGCCACATCTATGTCATTAATGTTGAAAGGGTACTTCAGATAGAAGATTATGCCGAGGTATGACTTAGTGTTCAATGTGAAAGGTTATTTTTATCTTCAAGAAAATGAGTATGGCTTCATGAAGTCGACTGAATGATCATAACTACTTCAGGATGGCGTTTGGGTAACTCCGTCGGAATATGCATCAGCTGAACCAGATCCACTTCGAGACTGTGCGAAAAGATTGTAGAAGAGATTAATACTCACAATAAAGAAGATGTTTATCGCTTCTGCAACATTTATGTGGACTTGAATTTCCAGGTATTTAATTGCATTATGTCTGACTATTCGTTTACTTATTATGATTGGTTCCTTATGAGAGTTCTTGCATTGATAGTCCCCACCTTACACCTAAATTCTGCTTGTTTGATTTCTGTTATATTCTTTGTCATATTAGTGTAGTTCAGAGTTTAATTGAAATATATATACTGGAGATTATTTCGTGAAGCGAATTAAATGTGTTTGGATCCATAAGTAACTATAAATGTGAAGCGAATTAAAATGGCCTGTGCTGAAGATCTTGTCATTTGATTTTTATAGTTAACAATTGACTGGCTTTGGTATTTGGAACTCTGGAGAAGCCGATTTATGAGTCTTTGACTATTGTTATAACAAGTTTTTGCTTGTTTTATGATGAAGTGAAAGGGCTATGTTTTATTGCTTAGGCAATAACCATGAGTGGATATATTATTGCATGCCATGAGAATATCTTGGACCTATAACCATTCCAAAAGACCAGCAGCCAGGCTTGGAAATGCTAAAATGAACATCATAACCTTGAGTTGAAATTGGCTTAATCTTCTAAGAGCTTCATATGTTTTCTGCCTTAGGTTCAGAATCATGCCTTAGTGAGTGTTCGCAAACACTGAAAAAAAATGATTCAAAGTTTTTAGCTAAAAACAAAAAGAAAGATCACTTTTTAGTGTTTGTAAATGTCAAAACTTCTGCTTCATTTAATCATAATCTAAAAGTAGGGGGAGAGGTGTTTTAGATTTCTGATTCTGCTTCTGGTTTGACTTTTACACACAAATAAAACACTTCTACAA
Source organism: Rehmannia glutinosa (assembly GCA_016081115.2). Classification (NCBI taxonomy): domain Eukaryota; kingdom Viridiplantae; phylum Streptophyta; class Magnoliopsida; order Lamiales; family Orobanchaceae; genus Rehmannia; species Rehmannia glutinosa. Next base: position 328,523 of record JABTTQ020001829.1, on the reverse strand, counting down.
CTTATTCACCACACTCTCTCTTAAAATCAAATTTTAGCTTTTATTTGCAAATACTACCAAATTCTGATTCCCAACTACCTGTCGCTTCCGCTGCAATAAGTCACTTCCTCCAAAACATGTTTGCAGACACTCCCTTAATCGTTGGATGGATGTGTTCTGACATGAATTTTATGCAGACATCAGATAAACAAAGCCACACTTTCATGATAGGCATGTAATAGTATATGAATTTCTCATAGCCAGTTTAGAATGTGGGTGTTGCATCTTATTAGTGCCAGCATTTGTCGTTGGATCTGGCTTGTACCTTGCTTGCTTTTTCTGTACATTGTCCAAAATTGTCTTATCAGCAATTGATGGAACGAGGGGGACTTGTGATATAATGTAACTTACTGATGGCCGTTTTCAGTCTGTGGTTTGTTTTGGCTCTATAAGGGACAACAATTGTAATACTCTTGTGAAAATAACAGATAAGTGTGTGCATGATGTATCTATGATAGTTCTTATTTTTCTTTTCTAATTGGGATGGGCACTAGAGGAGGCGCTCAAGGTTTTAAGAGCTTGTTTTCTTTCTAGTGATGGGGTTCTCAATTGATGGTTTCAACTGAATGGTTCAAAAACTACTTGATTATTTTTCTCTACGGAAATGGATTTAATATTATTAGTTTTCTTAGGTATTGGACGCGAAGATGGTTTGGGTTGATCGACTAGGCTTCGATGTGCACCTCAGAACGGTGCAAAAGGATTTATATGAGGTCCGAATACCTTTCCCTAGAGAAGTGACAGATGAGAAAGGTGCGAAATCATCTTTCAATGGTATGTCTCAGCTTGCATGGGAAGTTGAGAAGAACTTTCATGTCCCTGAATTCAAGAAGGTGAAACACCTGAAGAAGGTCATGGGAACTGCGAATAAGTCAAATTAGTTTTAATCGTGTTTTTTATTCTTTAAGATTTCTATGTTGTGAACCCCTCTATCCCATATTTTTCCCACATCTCTTTGTAAGTTAATGTCTTTGGTCTTCTCCCCCATTTGGGTCCGTTGTTGTCGTGTGATATTATGTTGCTTCATAGATTGGGAGACCAAGTTTTTAGTTACTGACCGAGTCACTGTTAAATCGGGTCTATGAGTTTAAATGTTATTAGCAACTAAGGTTGTGTTTGGATTCCTTGTTTTAGAGCTTGTCAATTCCATAATAACAAATCCGTTTGATTTGTTTAGATAAATTTTATATATTAATAATTTCAAACTGTTGAATAAAATGTGATTGTAGAGGAAAATATCCTTTTTGCTTAGCTCAAGAGTATTTTCGTGAATCGATATTTATTATCTGAAGGTTTTGTTAGTGAAGAACTTAAATTATTTTAACTTAGATGGGTGTAAAGTGGAATAGCCCCATTCACAAAATGATTTCATTTTTCCATGTCCTAACTATCAGAATCAACCGATGTATAGTCACTGAATGATTCTGAGTTTCCAGTTCTTGTATCTTTTCACTCTTCAAGGGAAAAATGGCTAAACTAGTAAACTGAAAGCTTGAAGCAATTTAAGTGGAAATGTAGATTTGCTACTCATTGATGGACAGAAAGATAAGGCTGGTTTTATGTACAACTGAGGTATCTGTATTAATACATTTGGATTCAAATGACAGGCTTAAATAATGAAAGACTGTCTTCTCATGTTACCATAGCTTGACTTAAGACTTAACCATTCCAGTCAAAGAGCTTTCTTGTTTATGTGTAGTAGTTGAATTCTCTCAACCACTGCTTAGTCTTTCTTCCTGTATCAGACCACCTGCCATGGACTGCTTATAAAGTCATGTTCACTCCCACTAATTGATTAGGTGATCCATGACTATGATTTAAGCTCTCACGAGCGCGCGCGCACACACAAACACACTTCGAAGGTGCTGCTGCTTCAAAATGTATAAACATCAAGTTGCTTAGTTATTTGATTAATTTAAGGGATAACTACCAAAACAAAAAACCTGAGGTTCGGGTTAATTACAAAAAAACCTGGAGTTTTTTGAAATTTTCAAAAACTCCATTTTCCCCTTTATTAGCAAAAAGAACATTTCAAAAACCCCCATGACATTTATATAAACATTACAGCTACCTCTTTAAATTCAAGGCACAATCAAACCTAAGGGGTCTTCTTTGTAATTTTCAAAAATATCTGGATTTTATTGTACTAGCCCAAACCTCAGGGGGTATTTTGTAATTATCCCTTAATTTAATAATCGCATATCATACATAAACGTTAGGCCACAAGCTCTCTGTTCTCTTTATGGCTGGCTATACTGAGACAAAGTTCCAATGGAAATCAAGGTAATTATTCATTTACATAGTTAGCAATAGAACTAGGCATCATATAAAGCATTATATTAACCTTGTTACAGCAATCATGCGGCAGCTGGGCTTGAAGAGTAGTGATTCACAACAGCAGCATTCTTGATGCGAATCAAATCCAGCGCATTTGCTGCTTCCATACTTTCCATGCTTCGGTTGGAACAGTGAGCCAATTAAATTCTCCAGACTCTCACCACTACTGTCACTCTCATTCTCATTCTCTAATCCACCCATAATATATCTTTGCAGGTACCTCTTATAAGCCGAACGATAGCCTCAACTATTCGCTGGCATGTCTTCCATCTCAAGGCTTTATCACACAATATCCAATTCGATTGCTTCTTGTACATGTCATCAAACGCGTCACAGAATGAACAGATCCTCTTCTTCACCAGATTTCGATCAACGGCTCTACCCCCAGGGAACAATATTATGTCCTCCTCGCTTAAAAGCACCAATAGCTTTTCCCAACTCTCTCTCATGTACAATGCTGCATAGTACTCTGTGGACTCCTCATATGCCCACAACCAAGACTCCCCATTAAGTCTCCAAGCTTGGTTCCTCTAATGTTGTTCCACAAGTACCAATGGCTATTCATCATAAATAGGTAGGAAAGTGGTGTATCATTGTAACTTTTGGCCCATGTCTTCAAGTTTATCTCAACTGCTTCCATTATGTTGTGGATTTCAAAGGAAAGGACCCCAGGCCCGGGCCCCTCTTCGGGTTCTACTTGATTATTATGTATCTCCAGAACTCGAACAAGAATCGAGCTGTTTTCATCCTCAAGAAGCTGATTACAGTAATCAGTCACGAAACGAACTAGCCTTGGAATACTGCCATCTGGCGGTGGACTAGATGCCCTTTGCATCTCTACTTGCACCACAAGTTCCCAAAATATTTCGCACGCCCCATCAACAACTTTCCTGACAAGATGTCTTGTCTGGTTTTGAATCTCAACACAAAATTTCCCATCAAAAAGGTGATTGAATTCTAACCGTAGTCTGTCTAGTGTGGAGAATATTTTGAGCAGCCTCAGGAGCTTGATTGCTTCTTTCTTGCATTTACAGATTTTGGTGCCGAAATCGAAGATATCAGTAAATCCACATTGGGTTGCAATCTTTGCAAAGCAGTTCATCCATACGTCATCGGATGATGATCCAATACGGTAGACCTCACTGCAAAGCCTGTGCTCTTTCTGCAGCAAATGCCTCACGGCAAACTCCATGTGCTTGTCCCACTGATCAATGTATCCCTCTAACGTTTGAACGCTGACAATTTCAGACAATTGGATATCCAGGTACTCCAGATTAAGGGCTTGTACATTAGCTCGAACATTTTCAATTCGTACTTGTGTGTAAATAGATACGCATCTGTCAAGACGATCGTTAGCAGCTAGCACCTCAGTGATGCTTTGCAATTCTTGGATTACAGGTTCTGGAAAACTGTTTTCTGTCAATAGATGCATGTATTCTCTCTCCAGTTTGTGAAAAGCAGAGGATAAAACCCCTGATTCCCCTTTTCCCTGCAGTTCCTCCAGTATATTCATAACTTTGGAAACTTGGACAAAGTACCAATCATCATTATCATCATCATCATCATCGTTCGCGTTGTTTTCCAGAAATTGGACGACGTCTTCAAGCCACAGAGTAACCAATCTGCAATTATCAGCGAGCAGCTTTAAGGCCTCTTGGAGGCGTTTAATGTTGGTGATATAAATGAATAAACCAGCAGCACGAGGATTTGTCTCGAGCGAATCTTGCAGCTCGTAAACCAGGTCCAGGACGCGTTTAAGACAGCAGCAGCCGGCCCAATGGCTCGATCAATGTGATCTCTGATTTCGTAAACTGCAAGTTTACAAGCCATATTTTTTGTAGCAGCTTGTAGATATGCCAAATTGTGGGTTTTTTCTTTCAATCTTGAGCCAGTTTCATCAACTGCAATGGCTATGTCTCTTGATTTCTCTATGCTGCTCTTGAGAATTTCTCTTGCAGCAATAAGATCATCAATTTTATGAGACTCTTCCATGCTCATTATAACCTTAAAAAGAATCTTGGAGGGCAAATTTATATCAAGTACTTGATAAAAAATTTATTTTTTTCTAGGATAAAAACAAAAATGTTGCTTTACCAAACATGGACAAGTCAAGTGAAAATATAAAAGTGTACCATATTCCAACCAAACTTTACTGCCAATGTAAGAATGATATGCAAAGATTCACAACTGCCCAACAATTCTTGAATCTGCTTAGTGGAAACTTCTAACCTGTCTTCTACTCATCTCACACTTGCCCCTCACCCTTCAAATTTTTCATTCTTTTTCTTTCATTTTACGGCCCATAAATCTAGTTTCATGTTGTCACAAAATTATTGATACCTTGATCTCTTCTGTGACATGTGAACATGAGTGACAAGAATGACTTGAACCAAAAATAAAGAAATGACTTGTACTGAACAGTCACATAGATTTTTTTTTTTTTTTTTTTTGAGGAAGAGTCACATAGTTAGATTGCGTGGTACTTCCATTTTATTTAGTTAGATATTATACTACGCAAGGGCTATTTTATTAAAGGAAATATGATTATCATATATTTAATCATGCAATTGGTGTACAGTTATAAGAGTGATTGGAGGGATGATATTTGATATGCATTTAGTGTAGGAACAATTGTAGGAGAGGTTAGTGCAATTAGCAATTAAATCAGTATACACATACCAGAATAGTTTTTCCTTTACTTTGTATAAAGCTATGTAGATGATTTTGATATTGAAATGGAAACTGAGCAGTTATCAACCTTTTTCTCTGTTTTTTAAGGTACCACTCATAGAGTTGCAACAAAAAGTAATTTATTTACATCGGCAACTGCGGCCCATGATTTTTTTTTTTTTTTTTTGGTGGAGAGAACATTAAGTTTGAATATATATTCCTTGATCGTTTATAATTTAGCTAGCACATGCACATCAAATATAATCTGTATGGATTTGTACAGACTGTTGAGGGAGGGAGGGAGGGAGAAAATTAGAAATTGGGTAATATTTTTAATATTTTTTTAATACAATGCGAATAATATGAGAGGATAGAGATGTTAAACGGGTTGACCTTGGCGTTTCGGGTCAACCCTGCAGATTCAGGTTAAACGGTCTTGGCTAAATAAAAAGATATTAAACGGGTCGACAATATTGAAACTTAACTCTAGCCGGCTTAAGCTATACATTAAAAAATAACAAATTATATATTTAAATCTAAAATTTTAAACTCAAACATATATAACATTTTGTGAGTTTGAAATTGAGCATTGGAACAAATCATATACAACTAGTGAGTTTGAATTTTGAAATAGAACGTAACTTATCAGGAAACATACAAATTTAACCGACAAAGTTAACCGAGCCCAGCCCAGTTCCCCATAGGCCCGACACGAAGCTCAGAGGTGACGCACACAGCAACCACCGTCGTCTAATAACCCAAAACTCAACACAAACGTGTCAGGTCAACTCCTCAACAGTTCGACACCTCTTTTCATTTGTGATAATAATAATCTGATAAATACTCCCATTATCTATCTATCTGTGTATATCCAAAAGAAAAGACATCCCAGTGATTCGTTTTTGTTGTTTTTGAAGAAATCATACAAATCTATGGATAATACTAACAAGATCAAGAAGATGGTTGTTCGTTGCGGCAACTACCCTACTCATGCTTTTCTTCTCGGCTGTTTCTTCATCCTCATCCTCTCAACGAACTGCTCTGTCGGATTTGGAGATGATGAAGATATGATGATGAGTGACCAAAGGCAAAAGGAAGGTGCAGAGAGTAAAATGCCGATAATCGATGCTGCCAAGAGTCTGTTTTCTCTCCCACAACTTATGATTGTTGGATCCTCAAGGTTAAGGCACTCTTCCAACAGGGCAAACCCTATTTTCCCCCCAACCTTTGAGTAAGCAAGAAATCTCATACGTCACTCAAGTATACATGCATATATATAGGGATAATTACAAAAACTTGAACCTCATGGTAGTTACAAAAAAATCTAGGGTTCTTTGAAAATTTAAAAAAAAAAAAAAAATTGATTCCATTGTACATTTTTCCTTCATAAGTAAAAATATTTCAAAAACACTTCTAACATTTGTAAGAAATTATATTTACCCTCTTAAATTTAAGACGAAATCAAAAAACCCTCTTGACATTTGTAAAAATTACAATTACCCCTTAAATTTGAGATTGAATTAAATTTAAGACTGGATCAAACCTGAAGGAAATGTTTTGGGTTTTTCTATAATTAGCCCAAACCTCGGGTGTTTTTGTAACTATCCCTATAAATATAGATGTCGATTGCTAGCACATGCTTCATATCTACAAGATGTGTTTGTATGTTTCTGTTTTTAGGGAGGCAGTGGTGGGGATGAAGGAATGATGGGCAACAACCAAGGGGCGACAGAGAAGGTTAAAGAGGCAGCTGTGAAGAGCTTAGACAAGAGTAAAGCTACCGTGGAAGATTCCGCAAGATCCGCTGCAAAATTGGCAGAGGAAGCGGTGGACAAGACTGTAAAGAAGCTCAAGAAAACCCTTTCAGGCACACGTGGGAAAGATGAAGTTGCAGCACATCAGGAAGGAGAGCTCTGATGGACGCATCTATGTACCTGGAAAACTGGTGTTACATGGGAGCTTTTCTTTTACACGACGTTTAAGTTTTACTATCTTCCCTGATATTTGTATAAAGGGAACTAGGTAGAGCAGAATACCTACAACGAAAAGTTAAACATAACCTATACAGCCTATCAAAATGCAGCTGCTTTGTCTGGGCATTGCGATTCCTAGCTATAAATGTCGTTACATGTGATTAATTTGAGGTTAGAACATAAACAAGAGTGCCATATATGAGGAAAAAAGTTCAGCAATGATAAAAACGAATAGAAACACAACATTTGATCCCAAGCCCGAGGGTTAAATGGTAAACCACAATATAACAATTTTGACAACGAAAATTCTTATTTGCATCAAGTTCGCTCTTGGTCGACATTTAATATTCAAGTACATGTAAAATAGAAATAAATTGCAACCAACCAACTTGTAATGCTTCACCCATGACGTCAAGCGCTTGGTTGAAGCTGCAATCAAGAGACGAAAAAGTTTTACTTAAGGGCATGACTCCTGCACAAAACAAGGCATAATACTTTGATTGATACTTCATTCTTCAAAACATTTTTAGATTCATAGATCCCTCGAGTGCATATTAATAACAGAGAAGTTCAAATAAATAAATACTAGAGACTTCAAAAGAAAACACATTATCATACATAGCCAAGTATAGTTCTTCGGCAGCTAAGCATCTCGTCTATGCGCTATCTCCTCAGCAAAACCACTATTAAACCCTCGGCTTGACGCCATTCATTTACACAACTATGATGAATGATGATAATAGCATTGAGTTACAGTATGGCACAGAGCAGTTTAGTAGTTTACCCAAGCCATATAGAACGCCTCCGAAGACAATCAGGTCACCAGTTAAATCTGAACTTCAGTAATAGTATGTATCATGTGGATCCCAACTCACCTGTTATTTCCATCTACATCTTAATGTCTTATTCTAATTTTGAGAAATCTAATTCAACCCTACAAAGACTGATTAATTCACATGCGCTTCAGTCAGTTTCCAACCTTCTCAGGTCCGTTGCTCATAATACTGAGATACATCACACTTGGTATGCAGAAAACAAATGGTCACATTAGAAAACAGAAGTCCACTTCAACTACAAATGTCTAAGAGAACCTCAATTATGTTTACTTTTAGTCTACTTCACAATACAAAAAAAAAAATTCCCACCCCCTTGTGATGGAATCCTTTGTTCCTTGAAACAGAAGCATGGTACCAGTAGTAGGAAACTGCTCCTCACTTGTTATATCGCTATGTAATTTATGTTTATTGGCAGCTCATGCTCCAATTGAGGATTGGAAGGGGCATAATATTCCTTTCTAATTCAATTAGCATTGTCCCAACATCATCCATGATGTGCGAGGATTACATAAGAATTCTGTTCCAACACCATTCCTATGGGTTGATATTCTTTCTGATGTCCTGAAATCTCATATCGCATCATTTTTTCTCAATCTGCCCAGTTATTATAATCATTGAAGCAAGAAGAAGAAGACTGCATATGCATGGAAGCTTTGTTCTGCAGTCATAATCCTTCATACAGGAGGAGATTATGAAACAAAGCATAACAATGCAACCTGATGGATACTCATCACAACTCAGAAAAAAATTACAAGCAGATTGCTTTACAGCAGATTTCCTTCTGAACTAATTCTTCTAATACTAGCGCAGAAAATCGGTGATTTTGTGTTTTCCTAAATTTATACACATTATATGGGAGGTAATACTGCCAAATCCAGTGATTTGTAACTGCAAGCTATTAGGGATGATTGAAAACCAAAATAATAAGGTAGCTAAATCTCCAAGTGAGGTCCTCAACTCAAAGTAAACAACTATATTACAAGACATAAATTGCGTCTCAATGTAGACATGACTAATAAACTAAAGGAATCATTCAAAGTCATATCAAATAGACAGAACAAATGCTCACAAGTTTACCCACAAAAATGTTCATCCCTTTCCAAATAGATTCATATAACAAGTTTTCCATAGTGGATTTCTTTGGGAGTCCCTGACTCCGGTCCACCTTAGATGGACTCATGGACCTTTGTCATACCCCTTGACCCGTACTCATGTGACCTCTTAAGAACAATCCACATTCCGTAATGAAAATAAAAATGAAGAGAATTAAAATATTCAAGGATACTGGAAGGCATCTAATAGATGGAATTCTAGGAACATTCAAGTTTGAAATGTTTCGAACACAAATCCAAAAGCTCTGATTCTATATTAGAAGCACAACTAGACAAGTATATATTTCCAAACTAAGTAATGGATAACTAGCAACACTTGCACAATTACAAAAGTCAAAGTCTGGCTAATCGGAGATAGATGCAACAAGACTAAATCAAAGTTCCTAAGACCACATAAGACGATGCACTCCCACGATTAAGAAGCTTCTAAATTTTAACGGAAAATAATCAAATGAAAGTGAAAAACATAGAAAGGCTGAGGCACCTTAAACGGAAGCAGATCAATGGCCGCCGTGTTCTTTGGCGTGTTGCTGGTGCTCGAGGTGGCGGCGCTCCTCAGGGAGGGCGACGAGGTATGAGAAGATCATTCCGCCGAAGCAGATGTGAAAGAGAGGATCGACGGAGCTGGTCTCGATGTATTTGGCGTGGTAATTGTCGAGGCCACGCTTTACGGTATTCTTGACGTAACCGATGGAGAACATAGGCTTGAGGTGCGCCGGCAACTCCTTCACCTTCATCCCCTTTATCTCATTATAGAATGTCCTCATCGCCATTTTTCTTTTCTTTCACTCTCGCGCTGTGTGCCGATGAATTGGAATTAGATCTCCAACCCTAACTATTGCTTTCTCTTGTTTTTCTTTTTCTTCTTTTAAGCGTCAGATGAATAATAAATATAGAAGTCAGAAGACGATTTCTCGGATCGGCCTTTTTGTTCTTAGAGCGCTATTTGCACTTTGAAGGTCTTTAGTCACACACTCACACCCCAAAAAACTTTAAATACATTTACCTGCTAAATATATTCCCACTTTTTTTTTAAAAGTACAACTCATTTACTAAATACACCCCCATAATTTTTCACTTTATCCTTCCATTATTTTCCACTTAGATACACCCCCAAATCATACACCTATGGGCTACGGCAGCGGAAGAAGTTCTAGCAGCGAAAGAAGATGCAATATTTTATTTTAATTTCAAATATAATATTTTACTTCAAATTTGCACTTATAGTTCGATTAATTGAGATTGTTGGATATAAGTGTTAGGTAAATGGATTTGGTTGGATTCTGGAGTTAGAGAGCCTTTTTTTGTTTGGGTTTGGGAAAGAAGATAATTGATGGCTTAATGGCCTTAGCAAAGACAATGGTATATCCGATCGTGTCATCGTGTAGCGCAAGATGACACGACCAATGTTGCAATTACAATTGTGTCAAGTGTCGCACTTTTGTTATTCAACAATAATTTTAAAGCTGTAAAAAAATAAGTTAATATGGATAAATTACATGCTTTAAGCTTAAACGAAGCAGATACTTATAATACTCGACAAATTAAATTCTTTCTTGTCCATATTTGTAACAATGTGGGTGTTGAAAAATCTAGGGTTTACAGAATAAGTATCAATAAGAAGAAGAATGTGGGTGGGCATATGATGATGCTTTTTAGGGTAGATCACTCCAAGTTAAGGTTTCTGATAAAGTCCAAGTCTTCTTCTCCTTGGAAATGAAAATTTTTACTAGGAACGTGCATGCACACACAAAATGTTAGACGGGCCTCGGGTTGTCCCAAAGAAGCCCATCTCGACGCCTCAGTTAGCGGTAAAGGAGAGAGAATATAAGACAATAAACAAATACTGAATAATAATTAAGTCAGATTATGAGAGATTAACTTACAAATGAAGGTGATGGACCTTTATATACCAGAGTGATGGGCCTTGTGGGCCATGTAGGAGAAAGTGGCATGTGGGCCAGTCTCGGACCCTTTGGGTCGGGTTATTCCATCTGTAGCCCATTGATTATTAGACAATTAATAATATTATTCCAATATATAGACTGAATTATATATTAAAATTAAAAGATATTTTTCCCCAACATAAGCCCCCCCAGCTACGGTGTTGTGGAAGAATGGAGCAGTGAGGGAACTAAACTGATATTGTGTTTGGCTTGTCTTGTTCTTTATCTTGTCTTGTCTTGAGATTCCTTAACCACTCTTACACAAGGACACACTTGGGATGAGAGCTTTGGCCATGTCTTCCAAAAGTACTATTTCTCTCTCTACTCTTTAGCTTTGAATTCATTTGCTTAGTAGAACATTTAGTGAATTTTATTTTGAATATTGAGAGAGTGCCCATAGAGAGTTGGAGTGAGGAGTGTAAGTCCAAGCGGCTACGATAATCTAGAGGGGGTGAATAGATTATCTCCATCTTTTCGATTTCGCCCTCTTTTTAAAATCGAATGCTCAAATACAATAATAAAGGTGCGGAATATAAACAACACACGTCGATTTAAAGAGGTTCAACCCACCTGGGCCTAATCCTCTACCACCCCAAAGATATCCGGGATGGATTTCAAAAAGAAAAAAAGAATTTTATTAATTACCAAAATTAATACAAATTCAACTTACAACACCTTGAAGAGCACCACACTCTTCTTCAACACCACCTTTGAGATTACCACAATCTCTTCTTGAAGATTACCACAATCTTCAACGGCACCTTGTGAAGATTACCACAATCTTCACCAAGAGCACCACACTCTTCAACACCTCAACAAGAAGATTACCACAATCTTCTTACACCTAACACTTAGTTCACCCAAGTGTGTTCTTACCACAAGAACACTCACAAGGATATCTTGTGTTTGAATGACGACCACAAATTCAAGATTACAACTCGATAATTGAATAATACAATTGAGTGCAAGTGTAATCAAGAATAGCCTAGACCTCAAGAATGTGAAAGTGAATAGCTAGGCAATTTTACAACAAGAATAATAACAATGAAAGACCAAGTGTTTGCTTGAAGTGTATCTTGTTGTGTTGTATCTCAAAAATGTTATCTTGGTTGCTCCAAAACTTCTTCTATTTATAGGAGATGATTGATCAAGCATAGGCTCCTCTTGGGGACCGAAAATCTACGAAAAATAGCAATTAAAATCAAAAATATAGTTAGAAATCAATCCCACAATTTAAGGAAATGTGTCTCATCAAAACGGTCATATTTTTTTTGTCAATACACAGGCGACGGCCGCACGTAAATAGACGTTGGAAGAAAATAACACAGGCGGCCGACGTCTACCTCGACCGGCGACCATCACCCCAACCGGTCCCCTCATGGATTTTGTAAAGATCAAGTGTTCTGCTTCAACGCGTGAAACTTGCAGTGCCGATCGGCCGGGACGATCGGCGACGCCGAGCGACACCGTCGACCGACTTGTTTTACCTTCCGTCTCATTTTCTTTCTAAAAACATCTTCAGTACGGGTTGCCTATAGGGCGGCCGGTCGACCACGAGGCAAAATGTTGTCCAATTTTTGTCGAAAATAAAACCCAAGAAATACTCCGAAAATTTAGTAAAAACATTTTAAACCAATCGAGAGTATTTAGACAACATTTAGAACCTTGTTTAGGAGTGAAAAATCCATTGATATAAAATCATTAAAAGTGTTGTCCATTATTATCAAAAATAAACTTGAGGAAATACTCCTAAAATATTAAAACCATTTTAAATCATTTAGGAGTATTTGGACAACCTTTAAAAGCATTGTTTTGGTGACAAAATAAAATCATCAAAATTAAGATAAAAACATGTATCAAACAATCTCCCTTTTTGATGATTACAAACCAAAACAATTTTTACACAAACTAAGAGAGCAATTTTAGAAATGATTTTCCGGTAAAAACATTTGACCGTTTGGAAGCAACCAAAATTTCCAAAATATTAAAGCAACCAAGTAGGGAGTAAATATTTTCCAATAATAAGCACAAGCTCCCCTATCAACAAGCACATCAAAAATAATGTAAAAGCAATTATCCATAAGCTAAAAGCTTTAGCTTTTTCAATTTGTTCAAGAGCTTATAAGCTCCCCCTGTCCTAAAAAACATCATTAAACAATTTTATAAGTCCATCAAGCAACAATTGGACTAAGAACAAATCACAACTTATGGCTTTTATGAGCCATAGCTTATAGCTTTTATGACAAGCTTTTATTAGCTTCTTTGAGCTAATGAGCCAATATCCTGTTTTTCTCCCCCTTTGGAATCATCAAAAAGAATGTTAGGATGGTGAAAACACCATACAATAATATCAAAGCATGCCAAATGGACGGTTTTAAAAACCGTTTGAGCAATTAAAGCATAATCATCCAAGGAAAATGGGAGATTTGAAACATGAAAGATCCATAAGCTCATTAGTATGCTAAAAACATGATTTCAAAAAGATTTTACGACATTTTGAAGCAAGAGAATCATGTAGAAGTTGGAAGTTTCATTGCGACATTTCATCGAACACCTTGTGCGCGTGAAAAATAAAAGAGGTTGTATATAGTCCTTGTAAAGGTTTCAAGCCAAAAATTTTCATATCATCAATCAACCTCATTCCAAAGTTCAAAAAAATCATATGCACCATATGCAACAATTTGTTCATCAATGATAAGCTCAAAGTAGATTCTCAAGGGTTCAACCCAATTGAGATAAGCTAAGAATGATCAAGGCATTACAAATGCCAAAAAAAAATAGAACATCTACCAAGTAATAAGTCATGCCTTACACAATATATGTATCAAATGTCAAAAATTCCAACATACCCAATTAAGCAAAATGAACAAGGCAATAAGAGAAGCACTTTTACCATCAAGTACTTCATACCAATTATCAAACAATGCTTTAGAGTATTTTTACCATCAAATACTCCATCAAAGTCATGATCATTCACAAGTCATTATCAACTTGCAATTTTAACCCTTTAAGAAAAACAAGCAAATATCATTAGTACAAATGAGTTTTACAAAAGTTTATCAAAATACAAAGCAACATTAATGAAAATGCTAGAAAGTAAAGGGGGTGGGGGGTATCATTCCTCATCCGAGGAGAAGCAAGATCCGGGAATAAAATCCTTGATAAATTTCTTCAATTTGTCGATAGACTTTTGCATTTTGGAGGTCTTTTGTTCCAAAGCCTCATATCTCGTCTCATGAAAAGTCCTCATCTCATCAAATTCGGCTTGAGTATACCTCCTAGGCGGTTGAGCACCGGTATTACCCTCCGGATTGCTCGGTTCACCCTCTTCCGCCAATCTTGCGGCCTCGGTGTCATCAAAGTAGTCATTAGGATCGGGGGACTCTTGACCTCTTCCTCTAGCCATTTTGGTTGGTCGGATGTCCATGTTCTTGCGCATAGTGACTATTTGGGCGATGTTATCAATGTCAAAGTCGTTTTGAAATACCTCCGAGTTACACTCCGACGAAGGTAGTCCCGATTGAATAAGAAGTTTACAAATCCAATTTCCCATAACCAACTTCTTATTACCTTGAGTAATGGACTCGATTAGACATTGAATAAGTATGGCACCAAAGTTAAGTGGTTCCCTCCTAGCAATCTTATAAGTCAAAAAATAATCCATATTGCTAGGCATCTTTCCCGACTTACCACAAATGCAATATGCGACAATGACCGACAAAATACGATGCTCAAGTGTCATTGCCAACAAAGAGTACTTTGGCCATACTCCCAAATACGTCTTCACTTCTTTCATTGACACCCCCAACATTTCATCATTCCAAGTCCCACAAGAGAAATAATCCCAACCACCTTCTCTAACACGTAAAAACCGCAAATATCATTGGGAGTCCATCTAAAATGACGTCCCCTTATAAGAGAATTTACGGCTATAGGCTTCCTTTCAACATCATATTCGACCCACATATTGGCATAAAAGAGTTGGATAATATCATCATCATACAAGACATAAGCATGTTCCCATAAATACATCCACCCTTGCTCCTCGAAAAATCCTCTAATCGTAGGATACTCATTTGTAAATGAACTAAAACGACACATTTTAGTCCGAGCAATCGACTTACCTCCCATTCCCCGAGTCCTCATAATACCATTCCGCATATTTATGAATGAAATTAAGAACATTGTGGGAATTAGGGGCTTGAGTAACAAAGGATTTTTACCTTTCGCCCCAACGGCAATTTTGGAGCGAAATCGTTCCGCGTAGCTCGGTAATTTGGGCCCGAGAGAGAATGGGATTTTGAACATCATCACCATCTTGAGCCATGTTTCTTTGAGCGGCTCGAATATCCCTTTGTTCGGCTTCCTCTTGCCGATTTCTTGAACTCTCTCCGCCCCTTCTACGCTTGGAGATGGGATTTCGACCGTGGAATTCTTTGGGGGAGCCATATATGTAAGATTCTTGTGAAAATAAGACGATTAGCAACAAGAATCGTGAAAATGATGAAGAATTGAAGATTTTGAAGAAAAGGGGATGGTTTTTCGCCTGACAATAGGGTTTGGGGATGATTTTCTTCGTCTGTTTCAAGAGTCAAAGACAGAATGCTTTAAGTTGCAAAAATGGCCTGGCGACCGGCCGAGGTAGGGGCGGCCGGTCGAGTGCGATGGCCGTCGCCCGCTTTGACCGTCCCAGGTGATTTTTCTTTCTCCCGAGTTTTCCAAAATTCGATTTTTCACCCCAAAAGTTTTAAAACTTTGCAAAAATATAAGTTTGGACTATATCCAACAAATATGGGTTTTGGGAAAACATATAAACGATAAAATCGAGACTTAACAAGTAGTGCCCTCTTTAAAGAAAGTATTTGCCAAAAATCATTTAGGGGCACTTAAGGGGTTAAAATGAAATATCTTGAAAGATATGTGCATAAGCATAAAATCGAGTTTAAAGAAAAATACGAGTAGACATACCTCGATGGTTTAAGAAACTTGATGATGTAATAGCCAATGAGTATGAAATATGTATCCTACACAATTCTTAGACAACATTTTCATAGAAAATTCAAGTGTAGGCAAGTAATATGAGATATCAAAAAGAGCTTATGCTATAAGATTTCATAAGAGATAATAAGCCACATAAGTCTAATAAAATGCACAAGAGTTTTAGAAAATCATGCAAGGTCTCTTTTTTTTTTTTAAAAAAAAATTTGAAACTCATGAATAAATAAGAGACCTATATTAAAAATAAATACTTGAAGATTCATTTTGCAATTAAGACACATTAAAAGTATGCATAGATTTAAAAAAAAATGCATATACAAATGGGAGATACGGTTTACCAATTATGCCGTTTCCATGGGTTGTGTCTTTCCCATTGTTGATGATATCTTCCCATTGAGAAGTCACTTTGTTGATGATGACTTCTCCATTTCCAAGTTTGGTTACCTTCCCATGGTTGATGGTTTCTCCTTCTTTGAAAATCATCTTGTTGATGATGTCTTTGCCATTTCCAAGGATTGTGTTCTTCCCATTTTTGATTATACGCTCTTCTTGAAATTGGCTTTGTTGAGAGTAGTTTCTCCTTCTTTGATCAAATGAAACGTTCATTTGATGTTTTCTTGGTGGCATGAATTTTCTCCGATTTTTGCTTTGCGGGTACCTAATAGCACATTGTTTTGTGGTACCCTCATGTGTTTGGGTCCTTTAAGATTAGCTTTGAGACTTTTAGGTCTCCAACAATATTTAGAGCTATTTCTAGCCCGACAAGAATTAGCCGTATGACCCTTTTTGCCACAATAAAAACAAGTAATAATTCTAGGAGCATAATGACCAATATGCATAGTGACTTGATCCTTTTTCATATGATTAACAACATTAGACTTATGATCAAGTCCTTTATCACAATTATGAATATCAACAATATTGGACATTTTATTGGTACTCAAGTTGGATTTTAATAAATCCTTTTTCATGCAATCAATATTCTCAACAAGAGTACTATTTTCTTTTTCAAGGTTTCTAACCTTGTCAAGTGTGGTGGTGTGAGCACATGATAGTGATTCATAAGAAGTAAATAAACTATCCTTATCATTTTTCAAAATATTGAATTCCTTTTTCAAATTTTTGTATCTAACAAGTAAGCTTTGGAATTCATTTTGAAGTTCATCATAATCATTTTGTAAATCACTATAATCATTTTGAATGACAATATCATAGGAAGTAGAGGGTTTAAGACATACCTCATTTTCTTCATTGATGCCCATAAAACAATATTCAACTTCTTCATAATTGGAAGTTGTAGGAGGCTTATTCCTTAGATTTGAGCTTGTATGATCTTGAAAAGTAGATGCTTTTGTTTGACTCCTTTCATTTGCAAATACTCCATAGATGGCTTCTAATTTTTGCCATACTTCATGTGCCGACTTTATTCCTACAATATGTTCATATTTCTAAATTAGTAAATGAACAATACAAAATATTTAAAGCCTTACCGTTTAAGGAGATGATTTTCTTTTCTTCATCATTGAGCTTTTTGAAGCCTTTTGAGGTGTATAGTGTATCTTTCGTCGGAATGGATTCTCCATTAATGACGGTGTTCCAAATGTCGAACCCGCAACCTTGTAGATAGCATTCCATTCTTTCTTTCCAAAAATTAAAATTCTTGGAATCAAATAGTGGTGGCTTGGTGGTGGAGGTGCTTGGGATAGATGAGCTTCGTTCGTCAGAGCCGTCGATCGTTTCTCTTCACTCGCGATGTGAAACGAGCTTGCCAAAGAGTTTGGCTTTGATACCACTTGTAAGTCCAAGCGGCTACGATAATCTAGAGGGGGGGTGAATAGATTATCTCCATCTTTTCGATTTCGCCCTCTTTTTAAAACCGAATGCTCAAATACAATAATAAAGGTGCGGAATATAAACAACACACGTCGATTTAAAGAGGTTCAACCCACCTAGGGCCTAATCCTCTACCACCCCAAAGATATCCGGATGGATTTCAAAAAGAAAAAGAATTTTATTAGTTACCAAAATTAATACAAATTCAACTTACAACACCTTGAAGAGCACCACACTCTTCTTCAACACCACCTTTGAGATTACCACAATCTCTTCTTGAAGATTACCACAATCTTCAAACGGCACCTTGTGAAGATTACCACAATCTTCACCTTGAAGAGCACCACACTCTTCAACACCTCAACAAGAAGATTACCACAATCTTCTTACACCTAACACTTAGTTCACCCAAGTGTGTTCTTACCACAAGAACACTCACAAGGATATCTTGTGTTTGAATGATTTACCACAAATTCAAGATTACAACTCGATAATTGAATAATACAATTGAGTGCAAGTGTAATCAAGAATAGCCTAGACCTCAAGAATGTGAAAGTGAATAGCTAGGCAATTTTACAACAAGAATAATAACAATGAAAGACCAAGTGTTTGCTTGAAGTGTATCTTGTTGTGTTGTATCTCAAAAATGTTATCTTGGTTGCTCCAAAACTTCTTCTATTTATAGGAGATGATTGATCAAGCATAGGCTCCTCTTGGGGACTGAAAATCTACTGAAAATAGCAATTAAAATCAAGAATATAGCTGTTAGAAATCAATCCCACAATTTAAGGAAATGTGTCTGTCAAGCGGTCATATTTTTTCTTTGTCATTATACAGATGGCGACCGGCGCACGTAAAATAGACGTTGGAAGAAAATAACAGGCGAGGCGGCCGACGCGTCTACCTCGACGATCGACCATCACCCCAACCGGTCCCCTCATGGATTTTGTAAAGATCAAGTGTTTTGTTTCAACGTGAAACTTGCAGTGCACGGTCGATCGACCATTTGACATCGGCCGACCGACCGGCGATGCCTAGATGCGACTGGCGACCTGCTTGTTTTACCTTCCGTCTCATTTTCTTTCTAAAAACATCTTCAGTACGGGTTGCCCTATAGATGGCGGCCGTCGACCACGAGACAAATGTTGTCCAATTTTTGTCGAAAATAAAACCCAAGAAATACTCCGAAAATTTAGTAAAAATATTTTAAACCAATCGAGAGTATTTAGACAACATTTAGGAACCTTGTTTAGGAGTGAAAAATCCATTGATATAAAATCATTAAAAGTGTTGTCCATTATTATCAAAAATAAACTTGAGGAAATACTCCTAAAATATTAAAACCATTTTAAATCATTTAGGAGTATTTGGACAACCTTTAAAAGCATTGTTTTGGTGACAAAATAAAATCATCAAAATTAAGATAAAAACATGTATCAAACAAGGAGTGGAGTGTATCAAGTCGTGAGGATAGCGGTGAGTGCCCAAGAGTCCGGGGAGGGCACCTCATGAGCACCCGTCGAAGGCGCGCCCTCCGGGGGGAGAGCGCGCTCTCCCGAGGGGCCCCAAGCCCCATGATACGTCATTCATTGTGCATTTTCTCCATCTTCTTCGGTTTTACTCATATTTCTAGCAAGATTTCCAGTTTTCTTCACTTTCGCTCAAGGGCTGTCACACCAGATCGCTCGGTCTCTGTTTCGTTATTCCATTCCCACCTTTGCCCGTGGGATTTGATATTCCTCATTTAGCTCCGGAGCTATGTTTGGTTGGTGAAGAGGAGTAGAGCTTCAATTAGATTCGTGCCTAAGTGAAGAGGTTTTCGAAGAAAGTCCTAACGAGGCCCCTCAGTCTAAGTATAAGCATAGGTCTCCTCCCCAGTGTCGAGCAGTTGTCCCGAGAGAGTTAGTCAACAAAGTTTCCTCCCAGTGTTTTCATAGATTGAGGGAGCGGTTGGGGCTCCCTTCGGGGTTCCATATGTTGGCTTCGGGATCAAAGAACGGACTTACTCATCTGCCCCAGGGCTTTATTACGGTGTATGTGCACAACTTCTCTGTTGGCTTCACTCTTCTTCTAGACAATTTTCTTACAGCGGTCCTTAGATCGGTATGAGCATGTGTTGGACAGATGGATCCCCAGGCTTGTGCATGCATACAGGGTATGAGTATTATATGCGGAAGTTTGATATACCCGCCACCATAGACGGATTTTGTTCCCTGTTATATGCTAAGAGGTCTTCGGGATATACTTTCTTTCATTTCTTTCCTCGCTCCCAATGCAAGTTCCTCATGGGACCGGCTTCCTTCTCCTGGCGTGTTGTGGAAAGAGGATTTCTTCTATGTGAGGGATAATGGTTGGGAGCTTCCTTATGAGTGGGTCTCAGAGGCCAAGTCAGCACATGGTACTTTGCTCTCGTAAGGAGATATCGAGGTCTATAGATCAAAAGGGTTGTTTGAGAGTCTCTTGAGTGTTAGAGATTTTTTGGGTACTCAACATTATATGCTTCCTTGCATTGCTATTTACATTTGCTTGTATACTTAATTGTTTTTGTCTTCTGATAGTGTATCTTGTTTGCTCTTTAGGAAAGGAGAGATACAACATTGTTAAGTAGATAGCCTACAAGAAGAATGAGAAGGAAAAGGCCAAGGAAAGTCGATCTTTGGCGAGAGATCGAGCATCCCATGCCAGGGAAATGGCGAGCACGAGTCGTGCCCTCGCCGGCAGCCGATTACCAGGCGTCCATGTTCTCATTCTGGGGATCGCGTTGATATTGTTCCTACTTCCCCTCTTCCTGCTGGCTCTTCTTGGGGGGAAGAGACCGAGGACGGAGCCTAGTGAGGCTGCTTCTGGGACCATTGGCCCTCAAGTTCTCTTTTCTGGATGCGTGAACCATCGCAAGGGGATTCAGTCCCATTGGAACTTTACAAATTCAAGCATGGGATATTCTAGTACGAGATGAGCATCGTCACCTGATGATCAGTCATATCCTGGGTTCTTATCCTTCAAGGATATAGAGATACATCTTTGTGGAGACATTGCCAGGGTAAGCTTCGTGATTACTTTATGCTTCATTTTCATTCTTGTTTCCTTTTATTCAGTTAGGACTTATGCAAAATTTTTGATGTAGATTCTAAACCTTGCGGCGGCATCAAGACATCGGTGCGAGGTGGTGGAGACGGAGAACCACCAATTTTGGGGTGACGTGAAGAGCCTCAAGGAGGGCGCTAGTCGGCATGATGGCCGTATGTCTAATTTGGCTTAGAAATATGATTGGACGAAAGCTCAGCTTGAGCATGAGGCGAAGATGGGTGAGGTGTTTCTTCAGTCCTCTGTTGGTGCACAGTTGTTAGCCATGGAGAGGTCCGACTCGGTGGAGGCTTATAAGGCTTCCACGAATTATCGTTCGGATTTATTAAGGAGTCCTCCTCTTATTTTGATAGGGCGGTCCACCATTGCCGAAAAGGCTGCTGCAAGCAGAATGGGAAAGCCTCCAGTGAGGTGATAGGTATCTTGGTTTGTGGAGTCTCCGACGAGGAGGAGGAAATAGAGGTTGAGGCCTTGCTTGATATTCCTGAGGAAGCCGACAGTACGGGCGACATTGATGGAGAGGAGACCGGTGGTGCCGGTGCTGCAGAGGAGGATGGAGCCCCCCATGCTTGAGTAGTGATAGTTTTTTCCCAGCCAAGACGGCTTTTGCTTTCAGCCCACCTGTTTAGGGTTTGCTTTCTGCACCTGGATATTTTCTTGCTTATACTTTTAAGATGTTTATCTGCCCCCGAAGGGCCGGATATTGTCATACTGCTTTGATGCTACACTTATATTGATGTTTTCCCTTATGCATGTTTGCTTCTTTACGTTTTACTTGTAACACATGATTTGTTGGTAGGGACTAATTGTTCACATTTTGTGTGGAGATGGATATTTTCCATTGGGAAGAGTCTTAGTTCTTCCAGAATAGCCAGAGATGTTTATACCGAGATTAGGGGGTGCCCTTCCGCTGCCGGGGGCGCCTCCTAGAGCTCTTGCATCTTTTATTACTTCGACCGTGTATTACGTCCTTTCGCATAGCATTTTTCCTTCTTTTTGTTGTACATTTTTGTGGTGATGTTTGCTGAGGAGAGCGCCCGAATGGTCATTGATCGCGGTCATATTTGGCAATCAACTACATGCAAGAAATTATAGTAGAAACGTGAAAGTAATTTATTCATTATTCGATAATGATAAAGTTTTACGCCCATGCGAAATAATCGAAAAACGGAGATAAAAATGTTTAACGCCTTTAGGGCAGAAATGAATCAAAAACAGATAAAAATACTAAAGCCATTGGAGAGCAGGGGAAAACTGATATTTGCGGGAGTTAGCGAGGTTCACGACTCCTAAGGTGGCGTGGCACTCTCACTGTCTGGTCGGGAGAGCTTTGCTCATCTTCGGAGTGGCCATTTCATGTTCCAAGGTAGTGTAAATGTGAATTGTGGAGGGATCACCAGATCGGTTCGAGGTTGGGTTTCTCCGAGCTCATGTCGTAGGGGAAGGAGCATCCATGATGATGAGTAGGCTATCCTCGCGATGCAATACGAAAATGTCCTCGATAACTTTCTCTTTGGTCAAGATTCTTGTATAAGTTACGTAGATCTATGTATTCTTACTGAGATGACCCTTTTGAATTAACCTTTCAATTTCATTCCTTAGTTGAATGCAAATTTCGGTAGTATGGCCCTTTCATGGTGGAAATGGCAATAGAGGTTGGAACGAAGTCGCGATCGGGATTGTCTCTTATCTTCCAATGAGGTTTTATGATTCCCTGCCTTCGGGGGCGGTTAGAACTTTTGTTAGTGGTGCATTCAGGGGGGTTGGTGTCCATCCATAATTTCCTATTTTGTTGCTTGGTGCTGTTCTTGTCATCCTCTCGTGGTCTTGTGCTTATTGTTTGATAAATGATTTTATCATGATTTTGATGATTTTGTTTTTATACCAAAACAATGTTTTTAAAGGTTGTCCAAATACTCCTAAATGATTTAAAATGGTTTTAATATTTTCCTGAGTATTTCTACAAGTTTATTTTCGATATAAATTGGACAACACTTTTGATGATTTTGTGTTAATGTGTTTTTACACCAAAACAATGGTTCTAAAATATTGTCCTAATACTCCCGATCGGTCTAAAATATTTTCACTACTTTTTGGAGTATTTCTTGAAGTTTATTTTCGATATAAAATTGACAATACTTTTGTTTTGAGGCCAATCGGTCTCCCTATAGGCATCCCGCACTGAAAATTGTGAAAAAAAGTGAATAAGCTATTTACTAAAAAAGGCTGGTTGACCGGTCAACAGGGTGGTAGACCGTGTGGTCGATCGGGCGTCGATCGGTGCGGTCGGCTGACCGACCGACCGCGGGTGACCTGGACTGGAGCATTTTAAAAGCAGAACTTTCGGACTCGTTTTTTGTTCTCGCTGACCGGCCGGACATAGGATCGACCGGTCGGACCCCCGTCGACCGTCCGCCTGTGTAAATGTGTTTTCTCATTTTCAAACGTCTATTTGTCTTGCGACCGACATCGCCTTAAGTTTGACAAAGAAAATTCTAACCGTTGTGCAAAGCCAGACAACTTTTCCTTAAATTGTGGGATTGATTTCTAACAAATGCTATAATCTTGATTTTAATTGCATTGTTTTGTAGAAATCGATTCCAAGAGGAGCCTATTAAGTATCAATCATCTCCTATAAATAGAGGAAGATTTGAAGCACAACAACAAGAGAGAAAACTACAACACAACAAGATACACTCAAGAATACACTTGTTCTTACATTGTCTTATTTCTTGTTGTAATTTGCCTAGCTATTCACTTTCACATCCTTGAGGTCTAGGCTATTCTTGATTACACTTGCACTCAATTGTATAATTCATTATCGAGTTGTAATCTTGAATTTTTGGGTTATCATTCAACACAAGATATCCTTGTGAGTGTTCTTGTGGTAAGAACACACTTGGGTGATCTAGGTGTTAGGTGTAAGAAGATTGTGGTAATCTTCTTGTTGAGGTGTTGAAGAATTTGGTATTCTTCAAGGTTGAAGATTGTGGTAATCTTCACAAGGTGCCGCTGGAGATTGTGATAATCTTCAAGTGAGATTGTGGTAATCTCAAAGGTGGTGTTGAAGAAGAGTGTGGTGCTCTTCAAGGTGTTGTTGTAAGTTGGTGTTGTATTAATTTGTGGTAAATTAATAAAATCTTTTTTCTTTTTGAAATCCATCCCTGATATCTTCGGGGTGGTAGAGGATTAGGCCCTGGTGGGTTGAACCTCTTTAAATCGACGTGTGTTGTTTACATTCCGCACCTTTACTTTTGTCTTTGAGCATTCGGTTCGAAAAAGAGGTAAAATTCAAAAGATGGAGATAATCTATTCACCCCTCCTCTAGATTATCGTAGCCGCTTGGACTTACAAGTGGTATCGAGCCAAACTCTTTGGCAAGCTCGTTTCACATCGCGAGTGAAGAGAAACGATCGTCGTCTACGAACGAAGCTCATCTTTCCGCACCTCCACCACCAAGCCACCTCGGTTTGATTCCAAAAATTTATATTTTGGAAAGAAAGAATGGAATGCTATTTACAAAGTTGCGGGTTCGACATTTGGAACACCGTCATTAATGGAGAATCCATTCCGATGAAAGATACACCACACACTCAAAAGGCTTCAAAAATCTCCATGATGAAGAGAAGAAAAGCATCTCCTTAAATGGTAAAGCTCTTAATATTTTACATTGTTCACTTACCACTTTAGAATTTGATCATGTTGTAGGTATTCGATCGGCACATGAAGTATGACAAAAATTAGAAGCCATCTATGAAGTACATGCAAATGAAAGGAGCAACTCAAAAGCATCTACTTCACAAATTGATACAACATCAAATCCAACAACATGGGATAAGCCTTCTACAACCTCCCATGATGAACAAGTTGAACAATGCCTCATGGGCATCGAAGAAAAAAACGAGGTAAGTTCTAAACCCTCTACTTCTTATGACAATGAATTGCAAAATGAATATAGTGATTTGCAAAATGATTATGATGAGCTACAAGATGAATTCCAAAACTTACTTGTTAAATACAAAAATTTGAAAAAGGAATTCATTGCTTTAAAAAATGATAAGGATAGTTTATTTACTTCTTATGAATCACTATCATGTGCTCACACCACCACTCTTGACAAGGTTAGAAACCTTGAGAAAGAAAATAGTACTCTTGTTGAGGATATAAATTGCTTGAAAAATTATTTATCTAAATCCAACTTGAGTGCCGATAGAATGACCAATATTGTTGATTGTTGTAATAATTGAAACTAGAACTTGATCATAAGCCTAAGGGTGTCGATCACATGAAAAAGAATCAAGTCTCTAAGACGTTGGTCATTATGCTCCTAGAATTATTACATGCTTTTATTGCGGTAAAAAGGGTCATACGGTAAATACTTGTCGGGCTAGAAATAGCTCTAATTATTGTTGGAGACCTAAAAGTCTCAAGACTAATCCCAAAGGACCCAAACACATGAGGGTACCACAAAACAATGTCATATTAGGTACCCGAAATAATGATCAAGAAAATTCATACCGCCAAGAAGGCATCAAATGACCGTTTCATTCGATCAAAGAAGGAGAAACTATTCTCAACAAAGCCAATTTCCAAGAAGAGTGTACAATCAAAAATGGGAAGAACACAATCCTTGAAATGGCAAAGACATCATCAACAAGATGATTTTCAAAGAAGAAGAGACTTTCAACAATGGAAATGCAACAAACCTTGAAATGAAGTAATCAAAGAAGTCATCATCAACAAAGTGACTTCTCAAAGGGAAGATATCATCAACAATGGGAACGGCATAACCCATGGAAATGGCGTAATTGGTAACCCGTATCTCCATATTTAATTATGCATTTTATTTTTTTATTATGCATGCTTTTATTTGTGTCTTTATTGCAAAATGAGTTTTCAAGTATTTATTTTTAATTAAGGTCTTCAATATATATTTGTGCTTTTAAATTTTTTGTTTTAAAAAAAAGGACCTTATATGATGTTTTTAAAACTCTTGTGCATTTTTGAAGACTATAGTATGTTA
The DNA here is from genome assembly GCA_016081115.2 of Rehmannia glutinosa. Taxonomy (NCBI): domain Eukaryota; kingdom Viridiplantae; phylum Streptophyta; class Magnoliopsida; order Lamiales; family Orobanchaceae; genus Rehmannia; species Rehmannia glutinosa. The sequence continues at coordinate 302,672 of JABTTQ020001829.1, read as the reverse complement.
TCATCTCTTATGGATTTTTATGGCATGAGCTTACTTGTGATATCTCTTAGCCTACACTTTTATCATTATGATTTGTGCTAGATTTGTTTTAAGAATTGTGTAGGATTTACATATTTTCACAAATGGCCATTTTCGTCATTATTTGTCAAGAAAATGCATAAATTACCGAGGCACGTTTACTTGTGTTATTCTTACTCTTATAGACTCGATATATGTATTGTCATGTGCCTATGTGCTTGTTTTTCATAGTATTTCATACAAATGCCATTAAGAGGATTTTTAGATTTTTTGAAAGGCACTATTCGATATTTGATTGCACATATTTGCTTTGTCAACTTTTGTTCAAATACTTTTAAATGAGGTCTCAATTATATGCTATCGGATTCTCAAATTTCAAAAGAGACCTTTTGTAGCTTTCTTAAGCTTATTTGAACTTGCATGATTTATTAGACTCTTGATGATATTCTAAATGCATAGTATGTGCTTCATGATCTATATATATATATATATATATATATAGTGTCTATTCCTACTATGCTCTTTTGCAAGATATTTTGTGATTGATGATTGAAGCATGTTTTTACACTTGGGCTATTTTTTCTTGCTTATATAAGCGATGCCATTAATGAGTTTGTTTAGTTGTGTAGATGAGAAACGAAGTACTCCAAATATTGTTACCTCAAAACATTTGGATGTAAATGTTCTATTGTGAACACCTTACACCAATTGGATGCCCTATGATGATAGTAATGAAGTAGACAACAAAGGGTATTCCTAACAAACTCGATGACCAAGGCAACATTGGTCGAACTAAGGCAAGGTTAGTAGCTCGAAGGTATTTTCAAGAAGAATGTAATTGATTTTGATGTAACATTTGCACTCATAGCTCATTTAGTAGCTATTTGCATTTTACTTGCCCATTCTTGTTTTAAGAAAATTTCAAGCTTTACCAAATGGATGTTAAATCCAATTTTCTCAATGGTTTTATTCAAGAAGAAGTCTATGTAAAACAACCTCCGGGGCTTTAAATTTTTATAGGCCAAATGATTTTTATAAAAGGCCTTGTATGGTTTAAAACAAGTACCCCATGTATGGTATGATAGACTTAGCTATTTTTGCTAAATGATTTTACAAGATGTAAAGTTGATACTACTTCTTTGTTTTTTTTTAAAAGGGCAAGATTGTAAACTTGTGCATATTTATGAGAATATTTTTGGTGCTACTAATGAATATTTGTGCAAGATATTTTTCTAAGTTGATACTAGGTGAACTCGAGATGAGCATGATGGGGAGCTCAATTTATTGCTTGACTTCAAATTATTCAATGCCAAGAAGATGGTTATATTTCAAAAGAACCCTTGAAGGAGTTAAGCATTGAAGAAAGAAGAACTATCTCAACCTCTATGGCTAAAGATTGACAAAGGTTGAGAAAGGCATGTCGGTTGACAAACAAATTCGAGGTATGTCTTCTTGTATTATTCCTATAGACTCGACATTCCATATACCTTATGTCTATATGCTCGACTTCAAAAATTATCCCAACGAATCTCATTAAAAGTGCCATTAAAAGAAATTTTCAAATATTTGAAAGGCACTTCTTCTTATGACTTGTTGTATCCAAAGCTTTAGAACGTTCTTATTTTTTCGGGATAACAAGTTCGGATATCTATTATACTATTATTCGTATTCAAAATTTGTTCGTCATAATCGAACTAAACATATTGAGATTCGATATATTTTTAAGGGATTGTGATTTTTAACAAAAACTTGAGATGTGTTTAATTCCGTCTCAAGGATAACTCGCGATTTTTTTAACCGCCGAGTATTTTACCTCATTTCGAGCTTGATTATAACATAATGTATATTGAATAAGGTCTTCGTTTGCATTTTGCACGCTTTTAAAACTTAGGGGCGAAAAATCGGATTTTTGGATCAAACTTCGCAAAAAGAAAGAAGTGCGTGTCAAGGGGCCGAGGTCGACCGCCGCTAGCCTCCGACCGGTCGCCCTCGCCGTGTTTTAGATATATTGCTTTCTGTTTCCAGAATTTGGCATTTTGGCCTTTTTCTTCTCTATTTCGTCCCCTTTGACATTTGCACACACATTTCACTTCAAATGTGTTTGGTTGCATGTATTACATAGTTTGGGGATTATCTAGCTCGACTATCATCATCATTGCTCGTCTTTACCGATCGAATGGTAAGAATTTCACTCTCTTTAGCTCAATTGGGTTGAACCTCTTGAGTTTGTGGCTTATATGTATTTTTCTTAATGCAATTCATATATTTTTGTGATGAGCTTATTGATTGTTGATGATTGACATTTGTTAAATTGCATTTGGTGATGAAAAACTTGGCTTGATTTCATTTACAAGGGCTATATATATCTTTCTCAATTTTTGACGCCCGCCAAGTGTTTGATAAAACGTTTCAATGAAAAATTCATCACCTACATGATTCTCTCGATTTCAAAAGTCTTATACATTTATAGAGATCATGTTTTGCTTATCAAATGAGTTTTCATAAACCTCTACAAGTCGTATGATTCGACTTTTCCCTCCTATTTGGTTTATAAGCTTCAATGCTCAAATAGCTCGATACATCGGTTTTGTTGCTCACTTTGATATGAATATATGATGTATTTATCGTGCTAACATTCTTTTTGATGATTCCAAAGGGGAGAAACAGGTTATAAGCTCATTAGCTCATAAAAGCTAAGATAAACGTTTAACGAAAAGAAGCTATAAGCTATGGCTTCATAAAGCCATAAGTTGTGGATCATATTTAGTCCACTTGGTGCATTATGGTTATGTATGAATCATGGTCCATTGGTTGTAGTATGGACTTATATACGATTCTAATGATGTATCTTTGACAGGAGCTTTTAAGTTTTTGATACTTAAGCTCAATATCGAAAAGCTAATATTTTAGCTTATGTTTAAGTTGCTTCTATATAACTCTTGTTGTGCATGTTGATAGGGGAGCATTTGCTATATGTGTTTGAATATCTCTACTCCCATCATTGTGATTATATTGCGTGGAATGTTGTCGCTCAACGGACGCCCAAGTATAAGAGGGTCATCACTATCCTCATTCACATCCAAAGACTAGAAAATCCACGGGGAATATGAATTTATCGACTTTTATGAGCACATCTTCTAGTATCCCCGTTGGATGTACGAGTGATCTATCCGCGAGTTGTAGGGTGACAAAGTGGATGGTCTCACTTCTACGAGTCCAAGCTTTTTTGAGAACGGATAGCGGAATCAAATTGATACTAGATCCTAGATCACAAAGTACATTGTCAAAGGAAATATCGCCTATTGTACAAGGAATAGTGAAACTCCCCGATCTTTCAGCTTTTGCGTATTTTCCTTTGTATGAGTGCGCTACATTCTTCCGTCAGTTGACAATCCCATTCTCTGCCCATTTGTTCTTGTTGGACATCGCTTCCCTAAAAACTTTGCATAATTTGGCATATGTTTCATTGCTTCTGCAAAAGGAACATTAATGTGCAATTTTTAAACATGCCCACAAATTTAGCAAATTGTTTACTCAGATTAGTCTTGTGAAACAATCGGGAAAGGGAAGAGGAATATTATATTTCAAAGAATTAGAGTTAGGATACGATTCACGTTTCATGGCTCTTTTTTGTTTATCTAATTGTTGCTCGGTTCCTCCTTTAACTTTCATATTGCCTTGAGCATCGTTTCTGTCATCTTCCTGAATTTGGATGGTAGGCTCGGCAACACACACGATTTGGTCGTGCATTGATACACGAGACGTGCGTGATTCTGACATCACACCAATATCAGCATTTTCAGACTCTTCATTCTCTTTTCCACCCCACACATGGATAACATTGCAATGTTCCCTCGGGTTGACCTCCGTGTTGCTTGAAATTGACCCTTTGATGTTGACTCCCCACAATTGCAGCCAATTGACCCATTTGAGTTTCCAGATTCTTTACTGAGCTTGCCACTTGGTGTTCTAACTTATCCATCCTAAGGTCTTGCTTATCGAGGCGGCTCCTCGTCTCATTCATGAAAGCATTAGATTGATTTATGAAAGAGGTGAGTATATCTTCCAACGACGATTTGCCTCCTCCATTACCGCCTCCACTTGAAGCATTGAATCCCTGTGGAGGTTGTAACACATTCTTTGTATTTGCATAAGAAAAATTTTCATGATTTCTCAACCCTGGATGGTAGTGCGTTGGGTTTGAATTATTCCTAAATTGTTGAAATTCCTAAGTTATTCACATAATTTACCTCTTCCATCGGATATAGAAGAGCTTCACTACCCGTGCTCGTACCGCTTCTCGCCCCTTTGTAAATACATTCAATTGAGTTGTCAAAGCCGCTACTTGTGCCGACAATGTTTTGATAGGTCCGAATCGAGATTTCGCTACTCGTTGTACATTGGATCTTTCGGATGGCCATTGGTAAATGCTCATGGCCATTTCCTCAAGAAGATTTAAGGCATCTTGTGGAAACCTTGCCAACAATGCTCCTCCCTTGCGCGCATCAACAAAGGCCCTCGTTTGCCCCATTAAACCATTGTAAAAGAAACATAACTATTGATCCTCCTAAAAAGCCGTGTTGTGGACATCTTCTTAACAAATCCCTAAATCTTTCCCAAGCCTCGTACAAAGCTCGGAATCAAATTGTCGAATTGAGTGATCTCACTTTTGAGCTGCAAAGTTTTGCTTGGTGGAAAGAATTTAAACAAAAACTTTTGGCTCAAATCATCCCATGTGCTCACACTTCCTTGCGTCAAAGTACCCAACCAATTTCTCGCCTTATCCCGTAAAGAGAATGGGAATAGGCGCAATCTTATGGCGTCATCTCGAGACTCCGTTCATTTTGATCATATTGCATATTTGGATAAAATGCGCAAGGTGAGAGTTAGGATCTTCGATTGCAAACCCCCAAATCGATTTTGTTGCACCATATTGATTAGTGCCGGTTTGAGCTCGAAGTTGTTGGCATTGATGGGAATATGGGCAATACCACCGTAATTACGATTATCTGCCCGTGGTCGAAAGTAATCACGAATGGCTTGATGTTGAACCGATATCGGAACTCGTTTCTACCATTGTTTGGTGGTATTGGTAACTCATTCAAATCTCCCATTATCGGATTATGTTGTCTTTCACTGCTAGTGGTAGATCGATTCTCCTTGCGAAAGCCTCAACTTCCTGATGAGCGGTATTAAGTCCCCCGCTTAGAGCGTGTTCATACACTACCCGGACCAAACTAGAAGAAACAAGTCAAATAATGTGGAATTCAAGTCACACAAAAACAAAATAAATAAAAAAATTGTCTAAATTAAGAATAATTCTATCTATCGCAATATTAGCACTATAAATTGTATTAGTCCCAAGAACGGCGCCAAAAACTTGTTCGCCTATATTTTTAGCTTCACCGCAAGTGTACGGTGTTCGTTATCGAATAGGGTAGCAAGGTCGTATCCACGAGACTAATAAATCAATAAAGCTAAGTATTGAACCAAGATAGTTTTACTTTTATTTAGACGATCAATATTTGATGGTTGTTGTTTTGAGATTAAGACAAGTTCAATCACTAAAACACAAGAATACAAGAACACAAATGAAAGAAGTATCAAGATGATGAAATGGATTTCCGAGTTAAGGTTTCGATTAATAATCCTCTTGTTGTCCGATTTAATCAAAGCCAAGGTTATTATCAATATTCCTATAAGACGATCACAAAGCTATTTTATCCTCCCTCTCGAGATGCATATAAAATGTAGATTGAAATATCTATGCTAGCATCTCTACTCAACATAAGATACACAACTCCCAAATGCACAATAGATCAAATGTCCTCACAATATTCGCAAACCTCTCGATTCATGCAAATATTCGTGTCAAGTACTTAAGATCTAATATTGAAACTCATCTCTCGAATTATGAATCAATATATCAAACATGTTAAATCATTGGCCAAGTGATAAAACAAGAATAAGCTCAAAGTACTCAAATAGGCTTCAAGATAATAACTTCAACTAAGATTAAAACATTCAACAAGAGTTCATTAATCTACTTCCAAAACCCTAAAATCACAAGAGTTTAGCTACACATGATTAAACAACTTACACACAAAATGTTCAAAGTCATTACAAATGAAACTAAAAGATAGAAACTAAAAGAGAAGCAAGAAAACTTAGGAACGCCGACAATCTCTCGATATATCTCCGTTCTTCAAGCTCCGATGCAACCTCGATTATCTCCTTGATGTCTCCTTCCAAGAGTTGACTCTTGTCTTGTGTTGTAGATCCCAAAATGCCAGAATGTCCTTGTGTGCGCCCCCAAAAAGCCTTTTTATACCTCCCATCATGTTTAGGGCTTAATGTCTGCAGACATGGGATTCCAGCCACAGACGCACGGGGTGGTGCGCCCACGCACGGGTTACCCGTGCGCCACCTCTTTGAATACCCCAACTCTCTCGTAGGGCGCACGGGTGGTGCGTCGAGCACGGCCTACCCGTGCGCCACTCCTGGTTAGATACTATGACTCTCTGTAGGGTGCACGGGTGGTGCGCCCATGCATGGGCTACCCGTGCGCCATGTCGCAGCCTTCAATCAACCTTATACAGGGGCACACGGGTGGTGTCTTGAGGCACGCCAACCCGTGTGCCCCTGTTTCTTCCGTGAACGCTCAACTTTCGCTCTTTTAGGCTTCACGTTTCGTATATCCACTCAATTCTCCGTTTATACTTTGCTTTCCTCATATTCTTATTCAATTAGCTTCAAATATCATGAAATTCCTACAAAATAAGCAAATCAGTAATATCTTTTCCACAAGGAGTGAATATGTAATGTTTAACGCGAGTATATGCATGTTTACTTATCATTATAGCTCGAAATACGCATCAAAACACATGCAAAATTCACGCTTATCAAAATCCCCCAAACTTAAACTGTTGACCGTCCCCGATCAACAATATTTAGAACACGATAAAGCATAACAGGAGATAAAGATAACAAATAAGCACACCAAAAGTCTACAAGAAAATCCAAATTGCTCGTCATGAATGCCGAGTACAACTCAATCAAGCCTCAAATATCTAATCAAAGAACACGCCTCAAATAAAACAAGGTGAAATGCTCAATCCAACTCTCAAAATTAAGTGTATACTCTCATCTCACAAGGTTATAGGACGTGTTTACGCTCAAATCAATTCGATGTCGCAAAATTACCATAGGCTTGCAATTTGTCTCATATCTCCGCCACGAGAGTGTATGCAATTTGTGAATCATAAAGGACTTTCTCATTTGGTTGTAATGAAGGCTCTTTGGTTTAGGTAGGAGATTTTTGTATAAAGTGACTCAAACTCGAGTGTATAGACCGATGAGCATATCAATCATTTTCATTACAATCCCATATGCTACTCCAATCATCCCTCATTTTTATCAACTTCATTTATCTCCATTTCCGTCTTTTCTTTTGAGAATCACCTCCATTCACAATCCTTCGCCCCCCAAGTTTATCCACTTTTCAATTTTTTTTTTTCATTTGTGCATTTTCAACATCTTTCCTTCCTCTTTTTGTTCCATTTAACCAAGTATGCCCAATTATTCTATTTTTCAATTCCCACCCATTCAACCTCGTTCATTCCTCTTTTTACTCAACGTTATACATTCGAGTATAAGGTGATGGAAATATAGTAAGATCAAGGGTTAAATTTTGTGGTTATCAAAGAAATAGGCTATAGGCTCAACTTGGCTAACTAGGAGTTTTTCACATTTTTAGGTAGGCAAAAGGCATGAAGAAAGGCTAACAAAGATGGCCTTTAATCACATTCACAATTCACATACACATGTGGCCTTGACAGAGATACCCAAGCAAGTTCTAGAATTTTAATCAACATGAATGATACACTCAAATTACAACAAGATCGCACAAGATATAAGCAAAAAGGCTCAAAGCTCACAAAGCTTGTCAAAATGTAATTTAAAACATCACACTAAGTTTTTCATATCAACATGCTCAAAGTTATCTATTCGAGGCTCAATCAATCCATAAACAAAGATCTAATCCCAACAATATGAATTTTCCATCAACACACAAACACAAGTTGCAACATGCTTGGTCAACTCACTCTCTAACTACTACGAAAGCAATAGACGTGCTAAAGCTATAAACGTGCTCTAATGCAAATGCAACCTAGAATGCTCTAATGCAACAATATGAAACACAAAATGCATGATTTTGTTTTTGTATGTATCCACACTTTTCATTTATTAAAATGCTATCTCTCCCCAAACTTGAATGAAATTATAGCGTCTAAGGGGAAAAATAGAATTTCAATAACAAAAAGTGGGGATGTACTGAATCATCACAAGCGGCGGTGGTGGGAAGTGGCCTTGAGAAATATGCCACATTTGTAGTCATTGGAGCACTTGCCACGTCTCCTCGCCGCTTTGCTCGATCGCTCGCTAAACGCGAAAAATCAGCCCTATGTTGAAACACACAAAAAAAAATACAACAAAATACACAAATCACACTCATTAATAAAAATACGCAAATGCGTTGGGTTGCTTCCCCAACAAGCGCTATATTTAACATCTTTAGCTTGACGCTGCTTTTGTTTCCGATTATGATCTTTGCGAAATGAGGCTCGTCACCTCATCGTGCGCTTTTCCATGCCAATCCCGCTCACTGGATTTACACCTCCCTTGATCATTACTAAAGGAGGTTTTTCCGCTTGTCAACTATCCATGTGTTCTTCTTTTCATCGTGCAAATGGTACGTGCACGCTCTTGGTTCAACATCGTGCTTTTTGTGCCTTTCCTTCTTCTTCATTGATAATCCCCGCATATTATCTTTAAAATGCATACAATTATTCAAGCTAATAGCTTGAGTACAGAATTAGCAATTGTTGTTGTTTTACAACCATTAAGATCATCATGTCCTTTCACATTCCGAAAAATGGAAAATGAAATACGCTCATCATCAACTTGTAATGTAAGCTCCCCTTTCTTCACATCTATTAGTGCTTCCGCTTGCCAAAAATGGACGCCCAAGTATAAGAGGGCTGTCACTATCCTCATTCACATCCAAAGACTAGAAAATCCACGGGAATATGAATTTATCGACTTTTATGAGCACATCTTCTAGTATCCCCGTTGGATGTACGAGTGATCTATCCGCGAGTTGTAGGGTGACAATGGATGGTCTCACTTCTACGAGTCCAAGCTTTTTGAGAACGGATAGCGGAATCAAATTGATACTAGATCCTAGATCACAAAGTACATTGTCAAAGGAAATATCGCCTATTGTACAAGGAATAGTGAAACTCCCCTGATCTTTCGGCTTTTGCGGTATTTTCCTTTGTATGAGTGCGCTACATTCTTCCGTCGGGTTGACAATCCCATTCTCTCGCCCATTTGTTCTTGTTGGACATCGCTTCCCCTAAAAACTTTGCATAATTTGGCATATGTTTCATTGCTTCGCAAAAGGAACATTAATGTGCAATTTTTAAACATGCCCACAAATTTAGCAAATTGTTTACTCAGATTAGTCTTGTGAAACAATCGGGAAAGGGAAGAGGAATATTATATTTCAAAGAAATTAGAGTTAGGATACGATTCACGTTTCTTGGCTCTTTTTTGTTTATCTAATTGTTGCTCGGATCCTCCTTTAACTTTCATATTGCGCTTGAGCATCGTTTTACGTCATCTTCCCGAATTTGGATGGTAGGCTCGGCAACACACACACGATTTGGTCGTGCATTGATACACGAGACGTGCGTGATTCGACATAACACCAATATCGCATTTTCGGACTCTTCATTCTCTTTTCCACCCCACACATGGATATCATTGCAATGTTCCCTCGGGTTGACCTCCGTGTTGCTTGAAATTGACCCTTTGATGTTGACTCCCCACAATTGCGCCAATTGACCCATTTGAGTTTCAGTTCTTTATTGAGCTTGCCACTTGGTGTTCTAACTTATCCATCCTAAGTCTTGCTTATCGAGGCGCTCTCGTCTCATTCATGAAAGCATTAGATTGATTTATGAAAGAGGTGAATATATCTTCCAACAACGATTTGCCTCCTCCATTACCGCCTCCACTTGAAGCATTGAATCCCTGTGGAGGTTGTAACACATTCTTTGTATTTGCATAAGAAAAATTTTCATGATTTCTCAACCCTGGATGGTAGTGCGTTGGGTTTGAATTATTCCTAAATTGTTGAAATTCCTGTTATTCACATAATTTACCTCTTCCATCGGATATAGAAGAGCTTCACTACCCGTGCTCGCACTCGCTTCCGCCCCTTTGTAAATACATTCAATTGAGTTGTCAAAGCCGCTACTTGTGCCGACAATGTTTTGATAGGGTCCAATCGAGATTTCGCTACTCGTTGTACATTGGATCTTTCGGATGGCCATTGGTAATCGTTTCATGGCCATTTCTCAAGAAGATTTAAGGCATCTTGTGGAAACCTTGCCAACAATGCTCCTCCTCATTTGCGCATCAACAAAGGCCCTCGTTTGCCCCATTAAACCATTGTAAAAGAAACATAACTATTGATCCTCCTAAAGCCGTGTTGTGGACATCTTCTTAACAAATCCCTAAATCTTTCCCAAGCCTCGCAAAGGCTCGGAATCAAATTGTCGAATTGAGTGATCTCACTTTTGAGCCGCAAAGTTTTGCTTGGTGGAAAGAATTTAAACAAAAACTTTTGGCTCAAAGCATCCCATGTGCTCACACTTCCTTGCGTCAAAGTACCCAACCAATTTCTCGCCTTATCCCGTAAAGAGAATGGGAATAGGCGCAATCTTATGGCGTCATCCGAGACTCCGTTCATTTTGATCATATTGCATATTTGGATAAAATGCGCAAGGTGAGAGTTAGGATCTTGATTTTGCAAACCCCAAATGATTTTGTTGCACCATATTGATTAGTGCCGGTTTGAGCTCGAAGTTGTTGGCATTGATGGGAATATGGGCAATACCACTGTAATTATGATTCGTCTGTGGTCGAAAGTAATCACGAATGGCTTGATGTTGAACCGGATCGGTAACTCGTTTCTACCATTGTTTGGTGGTATTGGTAACTCATTCAAATCTCCCATTATCGGATTATGTTGTCTTTCACTTCGTCTAGTGGTAGCAAGATCGATTCTCCTTGCGAAAGCCTCAACTTCCGGTATGAGCGGGTATTAAGTCCCCCGCTTAGAGCGCGTGTTCATACACTACCTGGACCAAACTAGAAGAAACAAGTCAAATAATGTGGAATTCAAGTCACACAAAAACAAAATAAATAAAAAATTGTCTAAATTAAGAATAATTCTATCTATCGCAATATTAGCACTATAAATTGTATTAGTCCCTGCAAGAACGGCGCCAAAAACTTGTTCGCCTATATTTTCAGCTTCACCGCAAGTGTACGGTGTTCGTTATCGAATAGGGTAGCAAGGTCGTATCCACGAGAGACTAATAAATCAATAGGCTAAGTATTGAACCAAGATAGTTTTACTTTTATTTAGACGATCAATATTTGATGGTTGTTGTTTTGAGATTAAGACAAGTTCAATCACTAAAACACAAGAATACAAGAACACAAATGAAAGAAGTATCAAGATGATGAAATGGATTTCCGAGTTAAGGTTTCGATTAATAATCCTCTTGTTGTCCGATTTAATCAAAGCCAAGGTTATTATCAATATTCCTATAAGACGATCACAAAGCTATTTTATCCTCCTCTCGAGATGCATATAAAATGTAGATTGAAATATCTATGCTAGCATCTCTACTCAACATAAGATACACAACTCCCAAATGCACAATAGATCAAATGTCCTCACAATATTCGCAAACCTCTCGATTCATGCAAATATTCGTGTCAAGTACTTAAGATCTAATATTGAAACTCATCTCTCGAATTATGAATCAATATATCAAACATGTTAAATCATTGGCCAAGTGATAAAACAAGAATAAGCTCAAAGTACTCAAATAGGCTTCAAGATAATAACTTCAACTAAGATTAAAACATTCAACAAGAGTTCATTAATCTACTTCCAAAACCCGGAAATCACAAGAGTTTAGCTACACATGATTAAACAACTTACACACAAAATGTTCAAAGTCATTACAAATGAAACTAAAAGATAGAAACTAAAAGAGAAGCAAGAAAAACTTAGGAACGCCGACAATCTCTCAATATATCTCCGTTCTTCAAGCTCCGATGCAACCCGATTATCTCCTTGATGTCTCCTTCCAAGAGTTGACTCTTGTCTTGTGTTGTAGATCCCAAAAATGCCGAATGTCCTTGTGTGCGCCCCCAAAAGCCTTTTTATACCTCCCATCATGTTTAGGGCTTAATGTCATAGACATGGGATTCAGTACAGACGCACGGGTGGTGCGCCCACGCACGGTTACCCATGCGCCACCCTGTGAATACCCCAACTCTCTCTCGTAGGGCGCACGGGTGGTGCGTCGAGCACGGCCTACCCGTGCGCCACTCCTGGTTAGATACTATGACTCTCTGCGTAGGCGCACGGGTGGTGCGCCCATGCATGGGCTACCCGTGCGCCATGCCGCAGCTTCAATCAACCTTATACAGGGGTGCACGGGTGGTGTCTTGAGGCACGCCCAACCCGTGTGCCCCTGTTTCTTCCGTGAACGCTCAACTTTCGCTCTTTTAGGCTTCACGTTTCGTATATCCACTCAATTCTCCGCGTTTATACTTTGCTTTCCTCATATTCTTATTCAATTAGCTTCAAATATCATGAAATTCCTACAAAATAAGCAAATCGTAATATCTTTTCCACAAGGAGTGAATATGTAACGTTTACGCGAGTATATGCATGTTTACTTATCATTATAGCTCAAAATACGCATCAAAACACATGCAAAATTCACGCTTATCACCGGTCAACAGGGGTGGTAGACCGGTGTGGTCGACCGATCGACCGGGGCATCGACCGTCGCGGTCGACCGGCCGACCGGCCGGTGACCGGTGCACTGGGAGCATTTTCTCAAAAACTTTCGGACTCGTTTTTTGGTTACGCTTTCGACGGCCGGACATAGGTCGACCGGCCGACCGTCGACCGGCCGCCTGTAAATGTGTTTTCTCATTTTCAAACGTCTATTTGTCGCGACGACACGTCGCTTTAAGTTTGACAAAGAAATTCAAACCGTTGTCTGCAAAGAGACAACTTTTCCTTAAATTGTGGGATTGATTTCTAACAAATATAATCTTGATTTTAATTGCAATTGTTTTTTTGTAGAAATCAGATTCCAAGAGGAGCCTATCAAGTATCAATCATCTCCTATAAATAGAGGAAGATTTGAAGCACAACAATAAGAGAGAAAACTACAACACAACAAGATACACTCAAGAATACACTTGTTCTTACATTGTCTTATTTCTTGTTGTAATTTGCCTAGCTATTCACTTTCACATCCTTGAGGTCTAGGTTATTCTTGATTACACTTGCACTCAATTGTATAATTCATTATCGAGTTGTAATCTTGAATTTTTGGGTTATCATTCAACACAAGATATCCTTGTGAGTGTTCTTGTGGTAAGAACACACTTGGGTGATCTAGGTGTTAGGTGTAAGAAGATTGTGGTAATCTTCTTGTTGAGGTGTTGAAGAATTTGGTATTCTTCAAGGTTGAAGATTGTGGTAATCTTCACAAGGTGCCGAGATTGTGATAATCTTCAAGTGAGATTGTGGTAATCTCAAAGGTGGTGTTGAAGAAGAGTGTGGTGCTCTTCAAGGTGTTGTTGTAAGTTGGTGTTGTATTAATTTGTGGTAAATTAATAAAATCTTTTTTTCTTTTTGAAATCCATCCCTGATATACTTTGGGGTGGTAGAGGATTAGGCCTTAGGTGGGTTGAACCTCTTTGAATCGACGTATGTTGTTTACATTCCGCACCTTTACTTTTGTCTTTGAGCATTCGGTTCGAAAAAGAGGGTAAAATTCAAAAGATGGAGATAATCTATTCACCCCCTCTAGATTATCGTAGCCGCTTGACTTACACTTATTCCTCTGTTGGGACTCAATGGCTCTATCCGCCCGTATGGGCGCCTGCACGACTTGCGAGTCTCTCCAAAATGGTGTGAAATTCTTCTTCCAGTGGTTCCATGAAATGTTCTCGAGGAATGACACGCTGTTGAATACTGGTCAAGGTCTCCCACTGAATGTCAGTAACTTCATTCATGACTTCCACGAGTTGCCCTATAAAATCGCGTAAAGGTTCCCCCACCTTCAGTCGAACCAGATGTGCGATGGTCTCATGATTTGCCTTGTTGGTTGAGAATTGTTGCACGAAAGCTTCAGAAAATTTATGCATCATGGTGATGGAGCCCTCCGGGAGCTGATTGAACTAAGTTAGGGCCTGCTTGGTTAGGGTGGCTCGGAAAGCCTTACAGTAAGCAGCGTTCGTCAGATCGTAGAGATCTGCTTTAGCGTAGGATTTATCTAAATGCTTTTGGGGATCTCTAGTTCCATCATATTCCAGGAGATCGGAGGTCTTGATTCCCGAAGGTAATGGCTCGATCCCAGATGGCACGGGTCAATCGACTCCTTTTCCTTAAGGCGGTAGCCTACGAGTTGGTATGGGTGGGTTGCATTGCTTGGGACTCTTCTGCTAAGGGTGGTTCCACACGATTCTCGTCGCGTACTTCATTTCCTATTCCATGACCTCCCAAGTTAGGGTCTTCAATAGTTGAGGCGGCTCGAGGCGATTTTCCCACGGTTTTAGCCACGGCTTGATACCTCGTAGCTTTTGGGGCGCTTCTTCCAATAAGGCTTGGAGGGTTTGTAAGTCCAAGTGGCTACGATAATCTAGAGGGGGTAAATAGATTATGTCCATTTTCTCAATTATGCCCTCTTTTTCGAATGTAATATGCCAAGACAAGAATGGAAGTGCGGGAAATAAACAACACGCGTCGATTTATAGAGGTTCGACACACCTGTGAGCCTAATCCTCTACCACCCCAAAGATCTTCTTGGGATGGATTTCAAAAAGAAAAAAAGATTTTATTAATTACCACAATTAATACAACATCACCTTACAACACCTCTTTGGAGATTACCACAATCTTCTTGCAACGACACCTTGTGAAGATCACCACAATCTTCCGACTTGAAGAACACCAAATTCTTTAACACCTCAAAGAGCACCAAACTCTTCAATAAGAAGATTACCACAATCTTCTTGCACCTACCACCTAGATCACCCAAGTGTGTTCTTACCACAAGAACTTTCACAAGAATATCTTTTGTTGAATGATGACCACAAATTCAAGATTACAACTCGATAATGAATAATACAATTTCAAAGGTCAAGTGTAATCAAGAAATAAGCTAGACCTCAAGATGTGAAAGTGTAAGACCTTAGGCTATTACAACAAGAATATTGAAAATATAAGAACAAGAGTGTTTGCTTGAATGTATCTTGTTGTGTTGTATTGTTCTCTCTTGTTGTGTTGATTCAATTCTTCATCTATTTATAGAGGATGTCTTGAACTTGACAGACTCCTCCTAGGAGATTGAAATCTATAAAAAAATTGCAAGACAAATGAAGAATATAATCATTAGAGATCAACACCATAAATTGAGGAAAAGTTGTCTCACGCACAATGATTAGAATTTGGCTTTGATAAACATATAGACGACCGGTCACGCCTCGATCTGAAAAATAAGATAACACAAAAAAATCAACATAGGTACCGGATGACAACTAAGCGCGACCGGTCGACCTCTAGAAAAAAATCAAATGTCTCGTTTCTATTTTAAAACTCAATTTCCATTACATTGGCGGTTGAACACGAGACGTAGTGTTGTCCAATTTTTGTCGAAAATAAACTTCAAGAAATATTCAAAAATTAGTAAAAATATTTTAAATCGATCGGGAGTATTTGGACAACATTTAGAAACATTGTTTTGGTGTAAAAACACATTAACACAAAATCATCAAAAGTGTTGTCCAATTTTTGTCGAAAATAAACTTTAAGAAATACTCCAAAAATTAGTAAAAACATTTTAAATCATTTAGGAGTATTTGGACAACATTTAAAAATATTGTTTTGGTGTAAAAACAAAATCAACAAAATCCTGATAAAAATATTTATCTAACAAACTCCCCTTTTGATGATTACAAACCAAAATAATTTAAAGAGGTCGGTTTTGAAAACAAAACAATTTTCCTAAAAAATGAACTATCCGTTGAGAGCGACAACATTCCATGCATAATAATCTCAAGGATGGGAGTAGAGTTTTTAAAATATTTTTGCAAAAGCTCCCCTATCAACATGCACAACAAGAGTAATATAGAAGTAATCAAACAAAAGCTAAAAGCTCGCTTTTACAATGTGGACAAAAATATCATGAGCTTAGAAGCTCCCCTGTCAAAAACAATCATTAAACATGCATATAAGTCCATAATACATCCAATGGACTAAGTGTTCTTCACGACTTTTGGCTTTAAAGAGCCATAACTTATAGTTTCTTTTCGCGAGCTTATTTTAGCTTCTTTGAGCTAAAGAGCTTATATCCTGTTTCCCCTTTGGAATCATCAAAAAGAATGTTAGCACGATAAAAACATCATATATCCATATCAAAGTGCGCAATTTAACCGATTTATCAAGCTATTGATCATTAAGCTTAAAATTCCAAAATCAAAGGGAAAAGTCAATCATATGACTTGTAAAAGCTCATGAAAGCTCGTTTGATTTGCAAAACATGATCTCTATAAATATATAAGACTTTTGAAATCGAGAGAATCATGTAGGTGATGAATTTTTCATTGAAACGTTTTATCGAACACTTGGCGGGCGTCAAATAATAAAGAAGATGTATATAACTCTTGTAAAAATAACCAAGCCAAATTTTTCATCACCAAAATCAATTTTACAAATATCATCCAACAACAATCATCATGCCTAACACAAATATATAAGAATTCCAACAAGATATTAAAGATGAAGCACATTCTCAATGGTTCAACCCAATTGAGATAAAAAAAAAGAATTTCTTACCAATTAACCAGAGGTCGGGTATCATGGATGATATAACAATAGTATAACTCAAAAATATATAATTTACAAGAAAGAAATCATTTTGAGTGAATTGTGTGTAAAATTTGCAAAGGGGTGCGAATTTGAAAAAGTAGAACTCAAAACGGCTATGTATTGGACATAACTCATTTTAACACCGAAATTGCTCAGGCGACGGCCAAGGGGGGTCGACCGGTCAGGTGTAGGTCGACTCGTCCCCTCCCTCAAACCGGTACTGAGCTCTTTTTGTTGTTCTCGTCCGAATTTTGAACCAAAAATTCGATTTTTCACCCCTAAGTTTTGAAAACAAACGAAATGCAAACATAAACTTCATTCAATATACATTATGTCTAATCAAGCTCGAAATGAGGTAAAAGACTCGGCGGTTAACGATTAAAAATAAATGTTCGCGAGTTATCCTTGAGACTAATTAAACACATCTCAATTTTTTTCATTTTAAGAAACGCAATCCCTTAGAAAAAGATATCAAATCTCAATATATTTAGTTCGAATACGAATAACCTTATTTTGAAAAATTATAATCACCGGACTTGTTATCTCAAAAATATGAACGTTTTAAAACTTTGGATAAATAAGTCATAAGAAGAAGTGCCTTACAAATATTTGAAAATTTCTTTTAACGGCAATTTAATGAGATTCGTTGGGATTGTATTGAAGTCGGGCATATATACATAAGGCATAAAAATGTCAAGTCTATGGGAACAATAGATGTTAATGAACATATCTCGAATTTGTTTGTCAACCGAAATGCTTTTCTCAAACTTGTCAATCTTGATATTGGTTGTCATAGGGGTAGAGATGGTTCTTCCTTCTTCAATGCCTAGTTTCTTCAAAATTTCTTTTGTATACTTTGATTGTGAAATATAGATACCTTCTTGGCATTGCTTAATTTGAAGTCCAAGAAGAAATATAGCTCACCCATCATGCTCATCTTGTATTCACCTTGCATTAACTTAGAGAATTTCTTCTTCTTGACAATACCCTTGAGCTACTAACCTTGCCTTGTTTCAACAATATTGCCTTGATCATCAAACTTGTTCCGAAATACCCAAAAAAAAATCCCCGCAAAATCTTAACAAGATATCTTGCACAAGAGCATAGTAATATCGAATAATATAGACACTATAACAAGTAACACATACTATGCCTTAAAAAATCATCAAGACTTTAGTGAACCATGTAAGTTAAAATATGCTTATAGGAAGCTATATAAGGTCTCTTTTGAAATTTGAAAATCCGAGAGCATATAGTTGAGACCTCATTTATAAGAAGTATTTTGAAGAAGAGCTTTGACAAAGCAACCAAGAATAAAGATATGAATGTGTGCAATAAAATGCATAAATTAAGAGAAGGATAAAAATTAAATGTTTTAACAAAACAAAATATAATCCTTTACAAGTCTCTGGATAAAACAAGCTTTATCGAATAGTGCCTTTCAAAAATCGAAAAATCCTTTTAATGACACTTGTATGAGATTCTTTGAAATAGCTTGGAAAGCAAGCCCATAGGCATATGGCAAAAATATATCGAGTCTATGAGATGAATAAAAAAGGTGAACGATTCCTCGATAATTTATGTCACTCTTGACACATTATGAGTAGATAACCATTGAAGAAGATATATATATCCTACACAATTCTTAAACAAATCTTGCACAAAGCATAGTAATAAAAGTGTAGGCTAAAGTAATAAGAGATGTCACAAATATACTTATGCTATATAAATCCATAAGAGATAATGAACATATAAGTTGTTGTAAATACACAAGAGTTTAGACAAGCAATATACAAGGTCTTCCTTTCAAAAGAGTTAAGAAAATAAGAGTATTTAGTGAAGACCTCAAATTTTTACAAAAAATACTTAATAAAATCATTATGACAATTAAAGCAAGAATATAAGGATACATAGTAATAACACATTACGCGTATTTAAATAAGGAGATACGGTTTACCAATTTCGTTATTTCCACGGATTATGTCTTTCCTTTTGTTGGTAGTATCTTCCTTTTGGGAAATCATCTTGTTGATGATGTCTTCTCCAATTTTGCCAATTCCAAGGATTGTGTCCTTCCCATTTTTGATCATAGTTTCTTCTTGGAATTTGACTTTGTTGATAATATCTTCTTCCTTGATCAAGTGGCGCAAATGTTTGTTGTCGATTTGATAATTTGAATTTTCTTGTGGTACCCTTAAGTGTTTGGGTCCTTTGGGTTTAATCTTGAGACTTTTAGGTCTCCAACAATAATTAGAGCTATTTCTATCTCGACAAGAATTTACCGTATGACCCTTTTTACCACAATAGAAGCATGTAATAATTTTAGAAGTATAATGACCAATATGCTTAGTGACTTGGTTATTTTTCATATCATTGATAACATTAGGCTTATAACCAAGTTCTAGTTTCTAATGATCACAACGGTGAACATCAAGAGTCTTATCGATACTCAAGTTGAATTTCAATAAATCTTTTTTTCATGCAATCAATATTCTCAAAAAGAGTACTATTTTCCTTTTTAAGGTTTCTAACCTTATCAAGTATGGTGGTGTGAGCACATGAAAGTGATTCATATGAAGTGAATAAGCTATCCTTATCATTTTTCAAAACATTGAATTCCTTTTTCAAATTTTTGTATTTAACAAGCAAGCTTTGGAATTCATTTTGAAGTTCATCGAAATCATTTTACAAATCATCATAATCATCATGTGTTTCATTACTAAAAGAAATAGAAGAGTTAAAGCGTACCTTATTGTCTTCGTCGATGCCCATTAAACATTGCTCGGCTACATCATCGGAAGTTGGAAGAAGTTTATCCCATGTTGTTGGATTTGATGTTGTATCCATTTGAGAGGTTGATGCTTTTGAATTGCTCCTTTTATTTGCATATGTTTCATAGATAGCTTCTAATTTTTCCCATGCTTTATGTGCCGATCATATTCCTCGAATATGACCGTATTCCAAAGAGGTAAGTTAACAATAAAGAATATTTAGAGTTTTACCATTTAAGGAGAGAATTTCCTTGTCTTCATCATTGAGATTCTTGAGGAATTTGGAGGTGAGTGGTCCGTCTTTCATCGGGATGAATTCTCCATTAATGACCGTGTTCCAAATATCGAACCCGCAACTTTGTAAATAGCATTCCATACTTTCTTTCCAAAATGTATAATTTATGGAATCAAATAGTGGTGGCTTGTTGGTGGAGGCGCCGGTAAGGTAGACTTCATTCGTAGCCATTGATCGTTCCTCTTTACTCGCGATGTGGAACGAGCTTGCCAAAGAGTTTGGCTTTGATACCACTTGTAAGTCCAAGTGGCTACGATAATCTAGAGGGGTTGAATAGATTATGCTCTCTTTTTCGAATGTAATAAGCCAAGACAAGAATGGAAGTGCGAGAAATAAACAACACGCGTTGATTTATAGAGGTTCAACCCACCTAGGGCCTAATCCTCTACCACCCCAGTATCTCTGGGATGGATTTCAAAAAGAAAAAAAGATTTTATTAATTACCACAATTAATACAACATCACCTTACAACACCTCTTTGGAGATTACCACAATCTCCTTGAAGATTACCACGATCTTCTTGCAACGGCACCTTGTGAAGATCACCACAATCTTCCGACTTGAAGAAAACCAAATTCTTCAACACCTCAAAGAGAACCAAACTCTTCAACAAGAAGATTACCACAATCTTCTTACACCTAACACCTAGATCATCCAAGTATGTTCTTACCACAAGAACACTCGCAAGGATATCTTGTGTTGAATGATGACCACAAATTCAAGATTACAACTCGATAATAAATAATACAATTTTGAGTGCAAGTGTAATCAAGAAATAAGCCTAGACCTCAAGATGTGAAAGTGTAAGACCTTAGGCTATTACAACAAGAATATTGAAAATATAAGAACAAGAGTGTTTGCTTGAATATATCTTGTCGTGTTGTATTGTTCTCTCTTGTTGTGTTGATTCAATTCTTCATCTATTTATAGAGGATGTCTTGAACTTGATAGGCTCCTCCTAGAAGATTGAAATCAGAAAAATTGCAAGACAAATGAAGACATGGTCATTAGAGATCAACACCATATATTGATGAAAAATTGTCTGCATTTGCACAACAACTAGAATTTTTGCGATAAACATATAGGGCGACCGTCGCGCTCTAATACTGAAAAATAAGATAACACATCAAAAATCAACATAGGGACCGGTCTAGGGGGTTGGACCGGTAGACCTAGGGTCCAACCGGTCGCCCCCCATAGGGACCAGTCCCCAGAGGTTTTTCAAGAGAACAGATTCTCTCTGCTTCTGTTTCTTTTTTTCTCTCGTGCACGGGATGACGACTAGTGCGACCGATCGACCTCTAGAAAAAAATCAAACATCTCGTTTCTTTTCAAAACTCAATTTCCGGACACCTGGGCGTTGAACATGAGACGAAGTGTTGTCAAATTTTTGTCGAAAATAAACTTCAAGAAATACTCCAAACAATTAGTAAAAATATTTTAAATCGATCGGAGTATTTGGACAATATTTAAAAACATTGTTTTGGTGTAAAACACATTAACACAAAATCATCAAAAGTGTTGTCCATTTTTTGTCGAAAATAAACTTTAAGAAATACTCCGAAAAATTAGTAAAAATATTTTAAATCGTTTAGGAGTATTTGGACAACATTTAAAAACATTGTTTTAGTGTAAAACAAAATCATCAAAATCATGATAAAAATATTTATCTAACAGGGGTTCTCAGGGAGGCGTCCTTCTTTCTTGAGGGAGGTGGCGCTCTTCCCGGTGGAAAGAGGTTGGCCTCCCGTCTTCTTGATGGTCGCTCCTCCTGTTGGGTCTTTGACTCCTCGGCCAAAGCCTTGAGATCCAACTTCATGTACTTGAGATCGGTCCGCATCTTCATGTGCTTTGGTTGTTCCCACATATGGCGCCAAAATAATGATACTTATTCTTCTTCTCTTTGAGCTAGAAATCTTCCACCGGGAACTTGTCTACACACACGCAAATGTTAGACGGGCCCTGGGTTGTCTCGAGGAGGCCCCTATGACGGCCAGAGTCAAGATAGTGAACAAGAGAGAATATAAGAAAGTAAATGATATTGAATAATAATTAAGTCGATTATGAGAGATTAACTTTCAAATGAAGAGGATGGACCTTTATATACGTAGGTGGTGGTCCTCGTGGGCAGTGTAGGAGAAAATGGCATGTGGGCCAGTCTGGGACCCTTTGGGTCGGGTTATTCCATCTAGTTCATTGATTATTGGACAACTAATAATATTATTCCAATATATAAAATGAATTATATATTGAATATTAAATGACATTTTTGCCCCTACAGTATGAAAAGAAGATTATAAGCTTTAATAAAAGATAGGTTATATTTAAACTTCTTTATGTGAGTGTGGGGATTATAGTCTTTTAAACTAATGGCATTTTTTGAAATTATATGGATGTGAGTGTATTTAGAGTTTTTAGGGGGTGTGAATAGCGCTCCTCTTTTCTTAATTGCACCACCCTTATCTCTTTTTAAAAATCCATTCATTTATTTAATGCACCTCTTTTATTTTCTGTTTTATCATTCGCTTAAATAAATCCATTTTTTACCCGAACGCATACACTCGCCCCATTTTTCTTGCAGTATCCACATCAAACACATTCTCTTATCACGTCGCATTTTATGGAGATTTCACACGATTTAGATAGTTGGAATTTTTTGAAAAATTAGTAAAAAAATTTGGATTCATTGGTTCGAAAAAGCACGATCAATTTTATGAAATAATGGCACGATCATGCCATCTTTTTTAACATAAAAAATGGCACATCGTGCCTAAGAAAACATTACATATATATATATATATCCAAATTTTACTTTATGATGACTATTATTGTTTCTTTTTTAAAATTCCAAATCAATATATCTTGAATATCAGTGCCATAAAAAAAAAAAAAAAGAAATTGATGACTTGATTGAAATTTTTATAGACAAAAGAGCAACCTCAAACAAAAATGAATGTGGAACTTCAAGAATACCAAATAACTATAACAAGACAAAACTATCAAAGAAGAAGGGGAAAAAAAAAAAGGTTTTCCATCAGAGTAATAACATGGTGCAAGTAGCATCACATTTGCAACAAATGTGCATGAATTATGCTTCCAGTTTTCACAGAGGCAGAAATAAAACCTACGTAACTATTGTACATGTTTTCAAGGTGGAGATATTGCTAGTGTGTGTTGCTCTGTGTTCACATCACCCATTTCTTCTGATGTCACGGGAACTACAGTGCTGGATCGAGTATTAACACACATATTTGAATTTGGTACTGAAGTTTCACCATCTTCTAATTTGGCCCTGAAAGATTTAGGGTCTCTGTCATCAAAATGCTTGAATATTGCGCAAACTTTTGACCAAATTGTGGTGTTAGAGCTCAGGATCCTCTTAATATAATCTCTGTTCTTGTACAGATACAAGACCAGGAAAACAACAAGGCAAGTTGCTGTAATCCCCCCTGTGATTCCAAAAAGTGTGTTAAAACTTTGCAACGAAATGCTAGTTGAAGTGACGGTGCCATCAGGCCCATTACATGCCACATTTTTCATCCACTTTCTCTCAATTTCTGATATCTTGCCATTTTCAGTCAGCTCAATTACTGAGCGAGAGATATCAGCGATTAACGGTGACCCCTTTGGGAAAACCTGTTAGTTATAAACAGGGTGCATGAGAGATTATCACCAGTTAAGGGGGTATTTGTGACTTTTTTCAGTACTAGTATAGCTTGGAAACAAATGATACATACATAAGCAAATCCCTCAGTGGGATAGGTTGGGCCGACCGTTGTGTACTTATGACAGTAGTTGGACAAGAAGAGGTTGGTATATGGCATGACGGCAAAAAGGGCTGATATGCCACCATTTTCACTTCCTTTAGACAAGGCCTTCTCACAGTCAGATGGATGCTCGTAAGTCATGATCTTCAACTTGTCGAATCCCAGGTCTTGCAATAGATCGACAATGAAGGAGCCTTTATGACATCCAACATAGTCTCCATTTCTTATCAGTTCCTCAACATTAGTAACAGCTGGTTTAAGCCTTTGGGCTGTTAATATCGACGAAAGGCTTGCTGTGTAGGTTGAGCTCAGTATCAGGACAACAAACACCCACACAACTACAACCAATCGACCTAAATTGCTCACTATTCTTTCCCCTGCAAGTATGTAAAACAAACCATGAATGAACCTCACTAAAAGTAGGCATGCTTGTATATAGAATGATCTTTTCTTACTGAATATAATATTTACAAAACCCCCCTGAGGTTTTGGCTAGTTACAGAAAAATCCAGAAATGTTTTATAATTACAAAAAGTCCCCTCAAGTTTGATTATATCTTAAATTTAAGGGCGTAACTGTAATATTTCTATAAAATATCATATGGGTTTTGAAATGTTTTTTGCTAATAAAGAGGGAAAATATAAGACGGAATCAAACCTCAAGGGTTTTTTTTTGCAATTTTCAGAAACCCTCTGTTTTTTTTTGTAATTAGACTGAACCTCAAGGGGGATTTTTGTAATTATCCCTAAAATGATAATGACTCACTCTGTGCAAATACTAATGTCATGAAGGGAAAATAGAAGATCATGCCAGCATGTTGTGCTGGGGGACCTCTGTAAGCACTGTTGAACCTATGTTCAAGAATCCATAGGGCCACACCGGTCAAAATGAATAGCGTTATAGCAGTTAACCACAATTCTTTTTTGAGGGGCTTCAAGAAAATCCATTTGTTATCTGGATGGTCATTTGTAATTGGCACTACCATGGAAACTCCTCCTCCTGTAAATGGTAGAGCGAAATCGACATATTTTAATCTTTTGTATGTTATCGTAATATCTCCCACAGCAGCATCGTAGTTCTAAAACATCAAACAGAGGCAACATGACAACAACATTGTCAGAAATTTTAAAAAATAATATTAAGCTGATAATCTTGGTTTGTGTTAGTTACCTGAAGAAAAACTTGGTATGTTATTTCATCATAGCTCCCTGCACTTGAACCATCAGGTTTTTCAAATGGAACATACTCGTATGCTACGGCATATGGTAGTGCCGCCATGACAGCGTCAAATATATCTATGTAGCATCCTGTAAGTCTTGAAGCATTAGTTTGAAGCTCTTTTTCCACTTTAATGAATTCCGTAAAACCTGGTTCTGTGGGCACAGCTATCCTAAGCTTCTTATTGCTAACTGGAACCTTCCATCCCTTAGGCACAATTGTAGTGTCTCCAGGAAATATGATACTCTTCATTTTCTCTGAAGAAGTAACATTCATGTTTAAAATTCCCTGAGGTGTCCATATTCCTACTTCTCTCTCCCCATTACCAACCACATTTAGTATTTGAAAGGACGATCGCTCTAACTGACCATCCACAAGATGAAATTTCCCACCGAGTCCTTCAAATACAACATCTGACATGGCCTCCAGCAGTTTTGGACCTGTTTGTGAAATTTTAGTACTAAACATGTTTGTAGAATTAAGAACACTAGTGTTCTGTAAGGAACTTGGCGGCTCCCTAAATCCAACTCTTTCGGCCGCCATAGCCAATGCCCACAAAGTATCGTACGCCCACAGACCATAAAGGCTAAGCTCTGCTTGTAAAATATCTGGATTATCATGAAGGAACTTCTTTTTCCACCTTGTAGCAGTAAAGCTAAGTTTTCTGGATCTTGGAGTCAGAGGTTTTACACCAAGAACCCCTTGCATAGTCTCAATAACATCTGGATCCATAGAGTATAGCAAATCCATCAGTCCACTTGTCACTATCCATGCATAACCTTCGACCATCATTCCAGCTTGCTTCACTTTCAGAAAGAACCTGGATGCAAGAGAAGTTGACATGTGCACCACAAATATCCTTGTCTGCGTAGTTTTCATTTTATATATCTCTTGGAGCAGGATTTCATCAGTTGCCGTTTGAGGGATTATGCTTCTGTATGAAACTTGAGCATTGACATCTTGAAGTGCGTGAAACAGATAAGGAATTATGCCGTTACCATAATGTGAATCTTCATAAACAAGAACAACTTGACTCCACTGGAAGTGTTTAGTAATGGCGGCAATAGCATCAACTTGGGCCGAATCACTTAGGGCTGTCCGAACAAAATAAGAAGTTGGAGGATAACCGGGAGCAGGACTTGTAGCCGAAAAAGAAATGATTGGCACATTGACTCTATCTCCAAGACCGATCACAAAACTTGCTTGTTCAGAGTTTTGAGGACCAATTATTGCGTCAACTTCTACATCCTTCAATAAACTGAGAGCTGCATCCATGCAAAACGGTTTGAAATGAATAAATTTACAACAAGAAACAAAAAGCTTGGTTACCTATATCGAGTATACAAGAAATATAATATGTCAGGTTAAACTAAAGGATGGATTTGCAACTGTAGAGATTCAAATTGAACCCTTGAAGTGCATGATTAGACAGGAACTTGAGAGTTAGTAATACAGCTACCTAATAACATTTTTTAGTAATGGATGTGGGGTAAGGATTTGAAGCCAATCATAAGTGGCAGGTGGCCTGTGAGGGTCAAGTGGCTGTAGTAGTATAAAATCATGTAGTTGTGTTAAAAAAATCCACAACTTGACAGTACAATAAACAATCAAGAGTATCAGCATCAGGCACCAGATAGAAATTTTCGGTCTTGATTGAACATGTTAATGTATCATGAATGGTTTTTTAAGTTATGGCAACAAAAAGGAAATGCACAAAGGGAGGAGTAGATACCGGTAGCTGCAGCATCAATTACTTGTCCCCTTGAGTCCCTTGCATGAAGTACAAGTTTCGTAGTGTAATTTGCATTAACTGAATAAAAATCAGATAGAGCCAGTGACAAGCTGTTTAGTCCTATACGGCCGATTACAGAATCGAAATCAAGAAGCACACCAACTTGAAAGGTGGTATTTGCTACTTCAGTTTGTGCATGGCAGAAAATGACAAGTAAACTTAGTAGTGAGACAGATAAACATGATAAGAAGAAGAACATGTTTAATTATCAGCTCTGGTGTGCACTATTCCTTTAGAGTGCATACTACTTTATATATTTGAAGCCCTCAAGGAATTGAAGCCAGTGAGACATTGCCATCATAAGGGTGTTGAATTGGTAAAAGTCCACTCTGGTAATTAATTACAGTATACTATTTCGGGATAATTACAAGAACCCCCCTAAAGTTTGGACTAATTACAAAAAAAAAACTGAGGTTTTGAAATTGCAAAAACTCCCGTTGAGGTTTGATTCTGTCTTACAGTTACCCACTCAAATTTAAGGCAGAATCAAACTTGAGGGGTTTTTTGTAATTTTGAAACATCTCTGGGTTTTTTTTGTAATTAGCCCAAACCTTAGAGGTGTTTTTGTAATTATCCCTACTATTTATTGTGAGGCCGGCAATGAGGTTATAGTATATCTTGCAGTCGTCGATCCATGTGGAATTTTTGTGTTTCATGAAACAAGAATTATGTAGCACCATTCAAATTGAGGATTTTCCAAGAAATTTGATGACTTATGTATTATGCTTCAGTACTCATATATTGCTACTAGTGAGGACTACTATTCAATCATTCATGAATTTCTTCCATATTTTACAAATTTTGTTTGTAGATTAATATATGAGATATGTAAGAAAATTATTCTAATGCATGAATGCATGAGAAGCCATGCCAACTTTTATTATTATGTAAAGATAGTAATCAGATTTATTATATAGTAGTAGTAAAAGATATTGTGCGTTGCACCAATATTAGGTTTTTAGTCAATCTACCTAAACTAGCTCTGATATGTTGTTTGAAAGATTCGTATATATTATTTATGTATATATACATATTCATGGGGAGAGTTGACTGTAGTAGGAGTAACTGTTTTAATTTTAATTTATACATTGTTATTTGTGGTGCAACTGCCAGGAAGTTGCTATTTCCGTATAGTTTAGCATGGTTCTTTGAAAAACAAGAAATACATATGAAATTTGATGGTATACTGATGAGTCAGAGACCAATCAGCTTTGTGCAATCGCACCAATTTTTGCATGGTAGTTGTTGTATAAGATAGATTACATATATGACTATTGACTGCATATGTAGTTTCTTCCAATAATTATTCGTTTCATGTCCATTTAATTTTTTTATAAGAAATAATAGAAATTTATAATTACAGGTTAGATTTTTGTATTTTACCAAATCAATTTACACTACAAAAAAAAATATAGTATACCGACATAATATACCGACACAAAATTTTATAGTAATCTACAGAATACCTACACAATAAAAATTAGAGCAAGTCTCTTGTGAGACGGTCTCACGGATCTACATCCGTGAGATGGACCTCCTAAGGGCTCTGTCTTGAAAACATGAACCATGAAAATAAATTTAAAAATAATAATGAACCATGAAGAAACAAAAATAAACCCTAAAAACATGAACCATAAAGAATATACCCGAAAAACAAAAATAAACCCAAAAATAAAAAATAAACCCTAAAAAAACTGAAAATCCTAAAAACCCAAATCAATTAAAAATAAACCCAAGGAACAAAATAAACCCTAAGAAAAATAAAATTTGAAAAAAAAAAAAAAAAAACCTTTAAAACTTTGTGTAGGGCTCCGTCTCACGGATCTAAATCCGTGAGACCGTCTCACGCAAGTTTTTGCCAAAAAATTATTATTTTTCCGCAAACTATACCAACCAATTACCGATAAATCACCATTTAAAAACTGTACCGACAAATTCTATAGATATTTACTGACGGTTTCAAATTTTATTGGTAATTATTTACCTACAATGACTTTACCTACAACGATTTTACCTACACTTTACAGTTATCTTACCTACCTACAAATTTTTTTGTAAGTAAATTTAATGTATTATCTTTCATGTATATATCTCTATGTATGTATTTTTTGGTCTTTTCTTTTTTTCCAACTAAAAAATTTACACTTCAATATTTACTATGTAAAATTTGGAAAATGATGCGCTTTTCATATAAAAGAATTAGTTTGATTTATTCTCTCCAAAAAAATAAAAAAAGAATTAGTTTGATTTATGTGTATCCATAAACAGCCTTAGAAACTCACTTATTTTTCAGAAAATTATGAATTAGCAAAAGCACCTCCTAAGCCCCAAGAATTGATTATAGTTCGATTGGTTAAGCAATTGTAACTCAGACTATTGACTTGGGATCAAATACCACCAGTTTGTGTCTCACCCCTTCAAGAACCTTGTACTCAAAAAAAACATCCCAAATACCTAACTTAAGAGGACAACCAATTTCAATATGACATTGCTTTGGCATCACATATAACTAAATACATATTGAATGCATAATTAAGTTTTTTTGTGGTCACTCAATATTAAGTTTTTCTATTATGAAATACACACTGGAACTAAAATTAATAATAATTATCGTGGGGGAGGTGAATAATAATTTCTTTTGTTGTTTTTCTTCTTCTCTTCTTCTGTTTTTTCAATTTCTCCCCTCTGTGGGAGTAGATTTTTCCCTCCTATGGAAGTAGGTGGTAGGTTTCTTCCCTCTGTGGGAGTTGGTTTGCTTTTTTCGTTTATTTTCGTTGTTTTTTCTTATATTTTTTGGATCTATTCACATATTAGTAGATCTGTTATTCTGGGATCTCATTCAGAGTTCTTCATCGCTTTAAGTAGATCCGCAAATCGAGAAAAGAAGTCGGTGTGGATCGTCCCAAACCTTGATTGAAGTGCAAACAGTCACTCATTCAACAAAGAATTGCAACCGACTGAGTTTTAATATGATGTTTTATGATCTATTGTCGTTATTTAGTTTTATTATTTGTTTGCCTCCTCCTTTTCCCTAGTTTGAAAGGTGGAGCTTATTTGGGGTTTTCCCATCTGTCTTCCGGATTTTGTATCTTGGTTATTTCGTATAGTTTAATAAAAATGCAATTTCCTTGTTGTCAAAAATAATACTTAAAAAGGAAGACAAAATGAATTACTTCATGTTTAAAAAAAAAAAAGGTATAAATTACAATAAACTTAAGGCTTTACTACATACTGACCAAACAGTTGGTCAAAGTGGAGTAATCACTAATCAGGCATTAGTTTCCAGCTTCCAGTGGACTAATCAACATATGCACAAACTCAAAATCCTCTCACAAAACTATCCCTTTTTGTTCAGCTAAATACACCTTTAGTTGGAAACAAGTGCCTTTCTTTTTCTTAATGAAATGTCCAGCCCCAAAACAAAAACTAGCTTAGCCTTTTCCTTTTTCAATTCTTGTAACTCATGCTAATTCAATTAAACTCTAAACAAAGCATGACTTTTAAATACATCACATTATTGTCATTGATCCACCTAAAAACTGTAGACCATGCTAATTCACATAATTTCCAACAGAAACATGAATTTAAAAGCTTGAATCGCGTCTGTGAAACATAAGGAAACTCAAATGGAATTAAAACAGCAATAGAAATGAAAAGAAATGCAGGGGAAACACACCAAGTTACATGAAACGTACCTATTTGGATCCATGCCTGTTGCCGAAAATGCAGCCCTTGCTTTACATATTATATCATTGACAAGTAGCGGCCTTGCGAAGCACGTGGCAAATTTCCATATCCAAATAAAACTGCGATCAATTCAACACGTAAACATAGATTCATGGCTGCACGTGGCAACAGCTCGTCAGCTAGTAAGGATGCATTCACAAGCAATGCAGTCTGTTGGGCTTCAGTTTCAGGCTATCGAACAATTTTATTCCCTGAACCTTCGAAATTGGCATATTGACATAGGAATTGAATACCTGGAACAAGCCTTCCAATATTTTACTTCCCAACTGCATATTCAACAGGGGTCCTACATCTTCAAAAAAGCCCTGAATAGGCAACTGGAAATGGTGGCATGAAAAGCTTCAAAATTTCACACCATGTGTATAAAATGAAAGATTAATTACAAAACATACCACTGAGATTTGGCCTATTTATAGAACTACCCCTTTAAGTTTATAAAATACAAATACCTCCTTGGCACTTGTTTCCACTTTGCATATTGCACCTACCGATATTTGCTCTGTGTAAAATAGAGACATATCACAGTGGGTTACTGGGGTATTTGTAATTTATAACTTGAGGCATATCTACTATAAATAGGCCAAATCTCAGTCTACCCCAAAATCCAATTTATAGTCAGTAGATGTATTGATCTTTTGGCTACAATATCAATTAACGTGAATACATAATGTAAAATATGCTAGAATTCTGTATTAAATATATCTACAGAGAGAGAGAGAGAGAGAGAGAGAGAGACAAGCACCTTCCAGTATTCCCATGTTAGCCTTGATAGCCATAAGTTTCTAAATTAGATCTCTCTGTACATTCTACTATTGATGCCTGCTTATACACCATACTGACAAAGTTTGTCCAACTTTAGAAGCTTCTGTCAATAACTAACCATATGCTCATGACAGCTATTCATTTCACAACTGCTAACAAACTTGATATCATATTTCACCTAAGCATGCTAAGAAAATCTCATATGAAAACTGAAGAAGGGATGGCATCCTTCTAATCAAACCTGCACTCGAAAAGGAACGATATTTACCTAGACCACTAAATTGAAACGATGAGCACTACTTGAAAGCTTGTGGTGACATGGCATTGTGTACCCTGCGGTTGCACTGGTCCTGCCAGACAGGCATGAAGAGGTTGGAGAATGTGTGAGCACCCAATCAGCAGCAGCAGCTAAAGCAGCTGTACGCAGAGTTTCAGAAGCACAGGGCAAAGTGCAAGCCCACGAGCTTCCAGTAATGAACAATGCCCTAAATTATGAACAAAAGGTTGCTAGGGTGGATAGCAAGTGTCTCATTGATGAAACCTCAGCTTTTAAATCTGATATCTCTTTGGACGTACTAATAGTTTTATCGAACAAAGAGAAAATAAAAATAAAAATTAGATTACTAACATATGCTGAACATGCAACAGATGCAAAAACTGGACAAATCCATCTTACATTACAACATGCATATCTCGCAAATATATGATAAGAATAAAGGTATCTACTTCAATAGCAATATCTAATAATCGAGGAATGTACATACCTCCTTGGTTTTTTTTTTTTTTGGGTGGGGGGGGGGTGGGCAGCTCAATCAACTAGGCAATTTTATAAGAATACCAGCTATCCGATCTTTACAAATAGCGTGACAAGCTGCGGCCAAAGGGCCCATTGCATGGCGGGAAGCTGCCGATTGTATTTGACAGGGAGGCCTTCTCTCTGAGATATATATATATATATATATAGAGAGAGAGAGAGAGAGAATATTATTCTGATGATTGAATTAAGTTTTATGGATAACATAGAAGTGGTAATTTGAAATCTTGTTTAGTAAGATATATCTCATCTCGTGTCCAAATGGTTTACTCTTTCCAGCTTTCAGGCCCACAACATTATTTCAAGACAAAAATGCAGAAGAAAATGAGATAAAAGAACTCCCGAGTGAAGCTGTATAATTAGCATATATACTTCTGCGCATTTCTTCAGCAGAAGCTCTCTTCAGATCCAAAAGATATGAGCATAACTGTTTTATTTCTTGCAAAACGTGTATTGGTGTTATTTGCTTGTACAATGGAGAACTATTTTCCATTTTGTCAGAGCTTGAGCAACATCAGGAGCTACATTCCCTTTTCGGAGAAAACCACATGTTATCCTTACCGTAAAAGTTTTGTTTAACACAAGATTTCAGACAAAATTTAGATATTGCAGAAAATTTAATGAATGTTACCGATATTTCAGCTCATTCTACTGAAATAATCAACAGACAACCACTGGGGTTAGCCCAGTGGCAACGGGTATTACTCTTCAGGTGAAGAGGCCCGGGTTCAAGTTTCTGTAATGACAGGGCCGAATTTTTTTATTTTGATATAAAAAAAAATGAAATAATCAGCAGACAAGATATTTCAGAATATGAAATTGTGCATTTCAGCAATTGATCCAATTTCAGTAGCTCAAAATATGATACTAAGTATAGAAAACAAAATAAAGGAAAACTTCGTAATTCGGATAACTCCGATAGAAAACTTTTGTTCTTCGTGCACTTGTGCTTTTTTTACGCTCCGCTGAGGACAACACTTTTGTGACAAAAAAAAATAAGTGCCTACAGGGCACTTGGCTGAGATTTGGGCAATATTTCTACAAACTACAAACATTTGTGGACCTTTGATCAGGTTATCAGGAATCATTGACTTCACTTGTACTCAGAAAACTAACAATATCTAAACTTGGTAATTCTATGATATCTCCGTAGCATTACAAGATATAATGTCGACATTGGATTGTTGTATAAAAGAGGTGTTTTAAAAGATTTTCTATCCCATTTCAAATTTATTTTTCTTTTTATTTAGTCTAACATGGCTTATCCTTATTGACCATGTCTTCTTCCTCCTTATCCTATTGTTCCTATTCTTTGGGATAACAAAAACGTGCAGCATTTTGAAAACAAACTATCATAGCAAAATCTAGTACGGAGGGAAATCCACTATAAAGAATACCATAATTCATGGTACCTCTCAAATATTTCATTAGCCTTGACTAAAGTAGTCTAATGATCACGATTGTGATTATATATATATATATATATATATATATGCTCAATCGACACGCAACATAAGTTATGTCAAGTCATGAAAAATTCACCAAATGTAACAGACTCCCAATAATTTGTGCATACTCAGTTTGAGCCACATGATCAAAAAAATTCTTTAATTGAGTGTTAGCATCATAAAGAGTACTCCACGCTTTGACATTAAAATGTCCAAACTTAACTCACAGTTTTGACATCAAAATGTCCAAACTTCTTAAGAGGTTTCTCAACATAACATGTTTGTAAAATGTGGGTATGTATGATCGTAATGTGTAAACTATAAATAATAAGACGACCACAAATGAAATGTTTGATGCCAAATTAACAAACTGAAATCCTACGACTATGCGATGGCAAGCATCAATAGTTGAGCAGGCAAAGGAAGCTCAATACTTCTTATATTGTGTATTAACAAGAAAAGCATGTCTCACAAGCTCTAGTGAGGTATCAATGTAGCTGCAACACAATATCGGAAACAGGTTACAACTCAAAAGTTTTGGAAACACAAATAAAAAGTTGAATCTTCATTATGTGTGTGTGACTGTGTGTTTGTGCTTTTTTAGGTGGGATGGTGGGTGGGTGATAGAATGAGAACATAATTATACAAAGCGATAATATTCATGACTGTCCACAACCTCTTCAGTAAAAGTAGCTCCGTTTTCATCATTTGATCTTCAATATAGTTCATGGAGATGAAGCTCACAAAAACAGGTACTAGACGTAGCCTCTACGTTGTCTGAAGATCAATGACCCACAGATACTTGTATAAAAAGAGTGATATACATATCAGATATTTGGATATGCTCTGACATTATGTACAAAAAATAAATAGACATGCATACAAATTCTTTTACACGTATATTAGATGTGCGCAGTGCTAATAAAACACTAATTATGTCATACAAAAACTTTAACATATTAAACTATCATAAGTATCTGTAGAAAATATCGTATATCAAATTTTGATAGACGGTAATTTATTTGTCCTCTTACTGTAAAAAAATGACTCGTTTGATTTTCTTTTACACATCAGATATGTTATATTAATTTAATATAAACAAATATTACCTATTTTTACTTAAGGTATCTTATCCATCTTGTGTCCCATATATTTCATAATTCTCATGTCTCAGAGTTCGCATGGGGAGGCATGTCCCCATATCCATATCCATATCCATGAATATTGTTGAAGATCCAAATAAGTAAACACAAGCACTGAACTACGAATAGTCACTTCTGCAGAATAAAGTGTTAATTTCATAAACAAAGATTGCACGTTCTATCGAAAACTGGCTGCAAACTTAGGTGAATAGGAGTATCATAAGCTTCAGCAAATTCCGAAATCAATCACATTTAATAGTATCCCCCAATCAATGTCATGGTGACTGTAGCACTCCTAAAGTTGCTGGCTGCAAGAGTACTTGACATTTGGTCTGGGATTGACTTCAGCTACGGAGTCATGAAAAAGATAAAATGGATTTTGGCAAGGCACTAAGACTATTACCATACAATCTAGCACAACATAGAAAATTAAGGAGCAATATGAGCAAATTAAGTCAAGACTATTGATGAAAGATCCTACTGATGGGATTCTAATGTAAGCTCATATGGGGAGACAGGAGTACCACACGAAGCAGCAGAGCTGAATCAAAAAACATAAAAGGGGCAAGAAGCAAATAATGAGCAGTAACGCCAGGAAGCAAAACAGCAGAAAACGTGTGAATCCAAACCTGGTTTTGTGGAGAAGCAGGGATCCCTAACTTTAGTTTACAGTGAATTATTCAACAGAAAACTGCATTCAGATCAGGGGAATTCATCGACACTCTCACATTGAATCCCCATTCAGAAAAAGATAAACACAATGGTGAAACCAGTTGAATAACTGATGGATGATTGATTGATGGGCGGCTTCAACTAAACGATCTTCTCAAAAGGACTTGAGCCATTTAAGCATGAGTGAAACTCACTCCTTCACGTTTTTATTCACAGTTCACCAAAATATTAGAAAAAATCAATCACCATAAGCATAGTCATTACCACTAGATTTAGACAACTAATGGAAATGACAACAAAATCTACCAATCACTTGATTCTCTTTGTGACAAACTTGTTTCGGCAATTTACATATTAACTATCCACCCAAAAAAGTTATATAGCACGTGCGGAAGGGGGATTTTGCATTTGTTTTGTATAGTTTCTAAGAATTGTCTGATACTGCAACTTTAATATTTTCTGCAGTATCCTTCATCATTTCACAATTTTGAAAGTGCCAATGGACTTACTATGGAAAGATTCTTGCAAGTCAAGACATATACAATTCGAACAACACTGGTCCATATGAAAGAGTTTCAAGTCAATTGTCAACATCATACAATTGCAAGTAATTTATACTGCAAATGAGATTGGAGGATGTCAAACAGCAAAACAAATCAAGTAGTAAGGAAAAATAAGCGTATGAGAATTATATGGCTTTCTACCACACTACGTTATGGAAGATCTCATCTCTCTATCATACACTGTAACTGAGATGATAAATAACTATTGTTCCATTCAAGAATCAAAATTCATTAGAAGCTACAGATCAAGATATTCTCACAATCATCTTGTTCTTCTTCCCGGCAGATAAAAGCATAACTTTTCCATCAACAATGTCATCAGGCTCAATCTTCTTGGCCTCACTATCAATTCTGATGTTATTCAAATAAAGTCCCCCTTGCTTGAGCAGACGGCGAGCAGCCGATTTGCTCTCAAGCAATCCGGTACAGACTGAGAGTTCCAAAAGAGAGAGGTTCAATACCTGATCTTGCTGCAAAGTAAAGGAGGGAACATCCTCCGCAATAGCCTCTATAGTCTTCCAATCCAATCTGGTTTCAGCACCAGGCCTCAACGCCTCGGTAGCCTTGAGCGCCTCGTTCAGTCCCTCTTCACCATGGACAAAGCGTGTCACCTCCTCGGCAAGCCTGCGTTGAGCAGTATTGGGTACATAGCCAGGGTCCTGCATTTCTCTCTCAATCTGGGAAATCTCGTCGATGCTGAGGAAGGTTAGAATCTTGAGAAACCTGACAACATCGGCATCAGAGATGGAAAAAAAGTACTGGTAGAACTGGTAAGGGGACAAGAGGGAAGAGGAGAGCCAAATGGCACCGTCCTCTGATTTTCCGAACTTGGTACCATCGCTCTTGAGGAGAAGAGGAAAGGTGAGTCCATAGGCTCCTTCAGTCTGAAGAATTCTGCGAATGAGGTCTGTGCCAGCAGTGATGTTACCCCATTGGTCGCTGCCTCCAATTTGAACATTGACACCTTCATCGCGGAAGAGACGGAGGAAATCATAACCCTGGAGTAGCTGATAGGTGAACTCGGTGTAGCTCATTCCCTGTTCCGATTCAAGCCTCTTGCGAACACTCTCTTTGGACATCATGGTACCCACCCTCGCGAATCTGCCTACGTCCCTCAGAAAATCCAGAAGCTTCACGTCCTTCCACCACTCGTAATTGTTTAAAATCGCGACGGAAGACGGCGACGAATCCCGTCCCAAAATGCTCTGAATGGTGGCTGAAATTGCGGAGACGTTTCTGTCCAAGGAAAGGGGGTCGAGTTCGGGCCTCTCGAGGCTCTTGCCAGAGGGGTCGCCGACGCGTCCGGTGGCGCCGCCGACAAGGGCGACAACCTGGTGACCACAGCGGAGGAACCAGGAGAGAACGATTATGCCGAGAAGGTTACCAAGGTGGAGACTCTCGGCGGTGGGGTCGAAGCCGCAGTAGACTCTGAGGGGAGGGAGGTCTGGATGGCGGAGGGCGTCGCCGGTGAGGGACTCCAGAAGCCCTCTTTCTTCCAAGATTTCCACCACATTTCGTCTTGAAGAGTAAAGGCGGGTCTGATAGTTGCGAGGAAAACGACGGAGAAGATGAGGAAATTGGTATAGAGAAAATGCGGCTCTTTGTGTTTGACTGGTGGCGCTGAGAAGGAGTGTTCGAATTGAATTAGCAGCAGAAGCCATCTTTCATCGGCTACACTGTCTCGCAATCTCAGAAGGGCTGAGCAGCAATTGCTAGGGATGACGCACTGTAACCAAATACTTCATCTCGGCCATTGAGTAGCGGTAAAACATAAACGGGCATTGAGGCTGTGTGATATTATTCGGCAAATTTGCAAAAATCCACTTTTTTACAATTTTTGAAAAAATGTCACCTAACTTAAATCCTTTAAATTTTAGGAAAATTAGGTAAAATACATCCCAACAAGGGGTATTAAGGAAATACCCCTTCATTATTAAACAATGAAAAATACCCATTTTTCATCTTGAAAAGTCTAAAATGCCCTTTTATTTAAAAAAAAGCAAAAAAAAAAGGAAAAGAATATGAATAGGCGGGAAGGGTTCCTTCATTTGCCCATTACTCTCTCACACGTCCGACTCATCTTCTTGCATTATTCTCATCTTCCAAACCACGTTCGCTCACGTCCGACTCCATCGCTTTCGACTTCATTTCTTCTCTCTTCGACACGCCGAACGCCCTCACGAGCACCTATTCCGACGAGCACTGTTCCGACGAGTTAGTGTTATCCATCGCGATTGTTTGACGTCTCCGTTTTTAAAATCAAAGGTCATTCTTCGGTTGAAAAGGTTTGTTTTTTCTTCTTCTCTTATATGTATATTTTAGTTAGTTTTTTTGAAGCATTTTTGATTTTATTTTGAACACAAAATAATAAACAATTTAGGGTTTCGTTATATGACTCCAAACGAGATTTAACGTTAAATGATTCATGTTTTGTGGAGTTAATGATGTGTTTAGGTTGGAATGTGCGTGTACTTGGGTTTAATCGAATATTTTTTGTTGCCCACCTATTAGCCGTGTGCTTTGCCCACACGAGTGCCGCACTAAGGCGTTGCCCACTTCAAATTCTTCACTTCTTTCCCCACCTTGTGGAGTCCGTGTGATGTTTTTGTGTGGAGTCCAGAGAGTCTATAATGTGTTTTTAGGTTGGCATATGTATGGACTTGGGTGTTTTCAGAATTTTTAATCTTGCCCACCTATTTGCCTTGCATAGTCCGCCCACATGTTTGCCTACTTGTATCTAACACTACTTTGTGGAGTCCGCGACGTGTTGTGTGGAGTTTATGATCATCTTCCTGTGAGTCTATAATGTGTTTTTAGGTTGGAATATATATGGACTTGGGTGTTTTTCGAGAAATTTTTCATCTTGCCCACCTATTTGCCTTGATCAGCCACATGTGTGCCTAGTGGTCATGCGGGGAGACTTGGAGATCACTGAACCGAACCGATATCCGAATCGAAAATATTCGTTGACCTTTTGACTTTCTACGAACCGAACCATCCCGAAAAATATTATGGTACTGCTTAAGAGATTTTTGAAATATCCGTACCAAGAACTGCATCGAACTCAGACTCGATCCATACCGAACCGAAAATCCGGTTGAACCGACAAGCATTTTTTAATACATACATATATATTATTTTCATCTTATTTATATTTTGATATTGTGACATCCCACATTTAAATAACCTAGAAAATTATCTAATATAATTATTATATTAAATATCACCGATGGAGCTTATATAAAAGTATATGTGCTATTACAACACATATTTAAAGTGATTCTAGTTGGATTATATTATTTATTATGAATTTATAATTTGAGATTGTGTTGCCCTTTATGATTGTAGTATTTATTTTGAGATTGAACTAAAAAAGGAATGAACTATAATTGTTTGGTGATTTTTACATTAATTTTTTATTTTTTTCTTATTTTGTATGCTTTACTTATGGTTAATCTCCATTTCACCGTCCCGAACCGCACCGCCCGAACCGTCACGTTAGTACCGAATCTCAGTCTTAACCGCATCGAATTTTTGGTACGGTTCGACGGAGATTTTTCTCTGCGTTCGGTTCGAGATTGATTTTTAAAATCTCCGAACTTGGGATTCGCTTACGAGATTTATGAATCTCTCGAACCGTCCCGCACGCACACCCCTATGTGTGCCTACTTGTACCTAACACTACTTTTCATTGTGCGATTCAAGAAAGATGGCACTTGTTCAAAACGAAAAGGACCAATTTCCAGCGAGATTAAGTGCTCGTTGCAATCTGAATGAGGAATTAAACAAGAATAGTTGGTTTTTTGACCCATAGGATAGACAAAGGTTCAGGGAATCGTGCTTTGGCCAATTCATGGATGTACAAAAGTTGAAATTTCAAGGCCAATTATATCTCCACCTTCTCTTTCGACAAGACAAGTCGATGTCATTGGACAAGATAACATTCCACTTCAACAATAAAGAGGCAGATTTTAGAGTAACTGAATTCTCATTGATCACAGGACTTGGTTTTGGGTCCAAGTCTACTATTCCATCGTCCTCGGGGATCTTCAAAAAATGCTTTAGGAGATTTAATCCCTTTGCCTGATACATGTGGAAAACGCTTTAGAAGAATGGTCCAAGAAAGAGAAAGGGGATGGAGATATGACCCTTAAGCTGACTTTGCTATGTTTCTTATACGGTATTCTTCTTGTAAGAGACCGTAAAACCAAAAAGATTATGGAAGAATATATTCACCTTGTCGAAGATCTAGAAGCATTTAATGCTTATCCTTGGGGAAGAGTAGTTTTCGATTTCTTGGTGAAAGAAACACGTGTCTACATGGCCGGACGAGTAAAGGGTTTTTGGGAAAGAAAAGAAACGAAAGAAAAGCACGATTTTGAGAACTTTGACATCCACGGCTTCCACCCTGCATTACAAGTATATGCATATGAGGTGATCCCAGACGTCGCCAAATTGTGTGCCATCACAACAAAAGCTTCCAAGAATAGGGTGCCACGTATTTTGCGTTGGTCAACCGAAGCCACGGTTTTTTCATTTGATAAATTGAAAACAACAATCTTCGAGGACTTTGATTCCGGGGATGATGATACGGTAAGCTTTTTAATCAATTTTTATTGTGTGTATGCATGCCTGCTCTTTCGTGTCACTTGTATGCCCACATTGTTGTTGTTCATTTATTAATTTACATCCGCCACTCATATGCCCACATGGTTGCCCACCTTTAAAATTGTCATTCACTACCGACATGTCGGTGTACACCTGCCCACTTATTTGCCCACGCTTATACCCACATGTGTGCCCACTTGTATGCTCACATTGTTGTTCATTTATTAATTTACACCTGCCCACTCATATGCCCACTTCACTGCCCACATGGTTGCCCACCTTGAAATTTGTCATTCACTAATGTACACCGCCCACTAATTTGCCCACTTGTATGCTCACATTGTTGTTGTTTCACGATATACACTTGCCCACTCGTTTGCCCACTTCATCGCCCACTTGAAGTACCACGTATGCACTCGTTGTTTTTGACTTTTGTTTATATGTTTGTAGCTCGTTGTTCACAAACACCAAAACCGCCCAAACCGGAGCAAGATCTCGAGTCCTTGAAAAAACTTTTTGTGTGGGAAGATGAACTTGGGAAAGAGGATTTGAGACAGAAAAATGAAGAAGAAAAGAAGAAGAAATCTTTGAAAAGAAAAATGTTTGAGGAAAAAAGGAGGGTGAAGGTAATGATGAGGAAGAAGGGCCAAATCCTCCCATGGACTTGTTTGGTTTGTCGAGGAAAGTCGACAAAATTGAGTCCATGTTTGAAGTCAATAATGGAGCATTTGGGATGCTCAATTCTCAAGAGGTGGTCAATGAACAATCTACATCGAGTGCCCACCGTAGTGCCGACTATGGTGCCGACAAGGATGGCGACCGGGATGCCGCCCGCGTTGCCCAACACAATGCCGACTTGGTGCCGACATTGTTGCCGACAATCCTGCCGACATTATTGCCGATAATCCTGTCGACATTGTTGCCGACTTTCCCGCCCACATTGTTGCCGATAATCCTACCGACATTGTTGCCGATACGGTGGGCACCACTTTCGAAGCAACCCATAGGCTCTCCCCTCATCCCCTCCCGATGTTTCCTCAAAAGGTATACCAGATCTGTGTGATGACACCACTTCTAATGAGAAGAAAGATATACTAGAACCTTTTTGCCCTTGTTCTGTTCGGCGGCCGATCCCCAACCCATTACATATGTCCCGCACAAAGGATTTGAAGAATTGATTGCCAAGCCTTCAAAACTTGATGCATTACTTTCATGGTTCGAACCACTCGAGGTTGTGGCTTCCAATCTAACAATTATCGCCGATGGTGAGGACGGTGCATCCGAAAGTGATGGGGACAATGCCAAGCCTGATTTTGTTGATATTGGTAGTCCTGCCGTCGTCGATCTCCAAAACTTGGTGACATTGTTTATCAAAAACGTAAAGGGCGATAAGACCTGGCCCCACGAAGAAATCGCCTTTTATGGACCCAAGTCATCATGTCCCCACCGAGGAAGAAGGGTAAGGTGGTTGTGGAGGATGCTCCTAAATTCCTCACCGCAACTCTTTGATCCAATGGGCCTTTACCCACAGGCCTTGATTGAAGAATTTGAGAAGTGGTTTGATGAAAATAAGGACAACAAGGGCGTGTGTCGTTCCTTGTTCGATTGAGGAAGGCCACAAATTTTGTGCCTCGTGGTTCTTGAATATCCGTGACCCAGAAGGATGGCTGGATGATCAGGTATGTGAATAAAATCACTTCCATTTTCCTGCCCACTTCTTCACCTATCTTCCTGCCCACTTTTGTTTTTACTTGCCTACATTTTTGCCTTACTATGTGCCCACTTTGCAAAGAAAATGGACTCGTTGATGCGCCTCGTTGCGTATAAATCAAAAAAAATGGCACGAACGTCTACACAAACATGTCATTCATCTTGTTTTTTGATATAAATTTGTTTATGACATTGATTTACTTTAATTTGACAGAATAATTTGACTATGAAATGGGGTGCCAAGTTTGTGAAAGCTTCAAAGAACATAAAGAAACTCTGGTCTTGGTGGAAGGTGGATTTGACTATCTTTGGAATATTTGATGAGCACATATCCGAAGAGACGGTGTAGGAAATCATGGGTCGATGTTGAGAAGGTCTATGGCATAGGCCACGCGTCACAGCAACCATTGGGTGGTATATGAGTTGGACTTGAACAAAAAGTTGATCGTTGTATATGATTCAATGTCCGAGTCCAAGTCATTCAATACTTATATTGGACAATTCCGTAAATTAGCGTTAATGCTACCAAGTTTGTGCGAGGAAGCTCACATTTGGGACAAAAGGGTCGAGCCCCCCCAAAAGGATTGGAATATTGAACGGTATGAGCATCCTCCGCAACAATTGAATACCAATGATTGTGGAATAATGTGCATGAAGATGGTGGAGTCCTTGGTCACGGGGCGCGGTGTAGTGAAAATCAACGCCAAGAGGTGCGATGAATTCAGGCTCAGAATTTGCTCAGAATTATACAAAGAAGGAAATATTAGATGTTAATTTGTAAGTATATTGTGTGGATTAAACTTTTATTTCTGTTTCCTATATTAGATGTCAATGTAGTACTTGTATATTATGTATGACGTTAGTACTTGTATATCAATCGTAATTATGTATGACATTAGTACTTGTATATTCTTGTAATTCCAAATTAGGCATGCCCACAATCCTGCCTACAATCATGCCTACGCAAATGCCCACTATTTTAAAAAATTGTATGACACGGATCTAAAATTAGGCATGCCCACAATCCCGCTACAAATCATGCCTACGCAATTGCCCACTATTATAAAAACTTATAAGACACAGATCTAAAATTAGGCATGCCCACAATCATGCCTACGCAATTGCCCACTATTATAAAAAAATTGTATAAGACACATATCTAAAATTAGGCATGCCCACAATCCTGCCTACAATCATGCCTACGAAAATGCCCACTATTTTCAAAAA
Organism: Rehmannia glutinosa; assembly: GCA_016081115.2. Lineage (NCBI taxonomy): Eukaryota > Viridiplantae > Streptophyta > Magnoliopsida > Lamiales > Orobanchaceae > Rehmannia > Rehmannia glutinosa. The sequence goes on along the minus strand of JABTTQ020001829.1, from coordinate 259,077 downwards.
TTGTATAAGACACAGATCTAAAATTAGGCATGCCCACAATCCGCCTACAATCATGCCTACGAAAATGCCCACTATTTTCAAAAATTGTATAAGACACGGATCTAAAATTAGGCATGCCCACAATCCTGTCTACAATCATGCCTACGCAATTGCCCACTATTATAAAAAATTGTATAAGACACAGATCTAAAATTAGGCATGCCCACAATCCTGCCTACAATCATGCCTACGAAAATGCCCACTATTTTAAAAAATTGTATAAGACACAGATCTAAAATTAGGCATGCCCACAATCCTGCCTACAATCATGCCTACGAAAATGCCCACTATTTTCGAAAATTGTATAAGACACAGATCTAAAATTAGGCATGCCCACAATCAATCCCGCTACAATCATGCCTACGCAATTGCCCACTATATTCAAAATTTGTATAAGACACATCTGCTTAAGCAAATGTAAATATTAAACAGTTTAACAATCATAAACAATGTAAAAATCTCAAAACATTAAAGGGTTTACATGCCCACAATCCTCGCTTACAATAATGCCTACGCAATCGCCCATTATTACAGACTTTCGTATAAGACATGATTTGAAAACAGGCATGCCTACAATCCCGCCTACACAAATGCCCACTATTTCGAATTTCGTATAAGACACAAATAGAACGCCCACAATCCCGCATAAATCCCGCCTACACAAATGCCCACTATTTCGAATTTCGTATAAGACACAAATAGAACGCCCACAATCTCGCCACGATCCGCTAAGCAAATGCCCATTATTTTCAAAATTAATACAAGACGTAAATATATTAAACACTTTAACATGATAAAAGAAGACAACCTAATCAACCGAATACAAGAATTGTACATTAACAATGTGAAAAAATGGTACGCAAATCGCCTACATCAATATAGTACATTACACAAACATTTGCCTACCCAAATGCCTACCATATTACAATGTAATACATCAAATTACAAACAACCAATATTCATCACCCACACTTTCTAATATTTGATGTTACTTCTCACCTAATGGGTTTCTTGCACGCTTTTGCGATTATGACCGGTGCCTTTACATCGGCCACACTTCCTTTTCATTTTTTGCTCACCCTGGGACAATATCCTCGTTTTTCGTGGCCCTACCGCTAGGGGGCCGCATGATTGAGGCAACACATTCAATCGATACTTCCTGGGGTATTCCGGAAGTCCACGTGGCCTACGTGGAAGATGGCCTCTCGCACATGCAACTATTAGTGCATCGCTTGTGTAAAATTGAGAGGCGAGTTCGTACCTTGCATTCCAACTTTCCTAGTTGCGCTAGTGCATGTGTACATGGTAATTAATCCACTGAACACATTACATGTGCACTTTCTTGCATTCAAATCGACCTCGACATTCCTATCACCATCAAGTACATAGTAGGTGTAGTAATGTGATGTTTGGACATCCATCCTCCTACTCTTTTCATCCCGCTCTCGAACAATTTTCTCACCAATCACAATGGATATTTCATCTTCACATGACCATATTACACCGTTCCGCATACCACCTCATCAACATCATTAATATTGCATCCAAAAGGGCCACGGAGGGTATTCCTTAGCATCCATGAGCACGACATTAAGACTCTCCGCGATATTGGTAGTCATGATGCTATATCTTTTACCCGAAAAAACACACGAGCCCGTTGCTTCTTCCGAATATTTTCATTGCCTGCGTAGTTATATATATCACTAGATACAAAATATATCTCGTTCATGATATGTCGAAATTCGGATTCTTAGCGGCACAATAGAGTAGAGCCGATACATCGACATCCTTAAATTTGGCAACAACATTTTGTCTTAGATGGTAGATGTAAATTCCATGGTGTGCATCCGGGAAAACTTCCTTAACGGCATTAGCAATAGATCGATGGCGGTCCGAGATAATAACCAAATCCTTCTTCTCCGCCAACAAGCCATTTATCTTTTCAAGAAACCATTTCCATGAAGCGTCATTCTCGAGTCGACAATGGCAAATGCTAAAGGGTAAATTTGGTTGTTACCATCCATACCGGAGCCACTAATAACATACCTCGGTACTTCCCCTTTAGATGCGTAGCATCCACGGCTAATACGGTCGAATACATGTCCAAAATCCACGTATACACACACCTAAAGCCATAAAATAATATTTGAAACAACCACCTTCATCACCTCAATCTCGGTCACACAGACCTCGATTGACTTGTTGGACACGCTCCAAGTAAGCGGCAAGTTGTTTGAACGAATCTTCCTGGAGAACCTCTAACCAATTTAATTGCTTCTTCCTTTGCTCTCCATGCTTTGTCATAACTTATGTCCACATTGAATTTATCTTTTATTTCAAAGAATAATAGCTAGAGGTGGGTATGAACGTGTGGGTTGTTTATACTTGTACATAACCGCGCTCACCCAATACCTTACTCCTAGCTGCCGATGCTCATGGTTGTTCATTTCAATCGAACACTCATGACAATTTATATATTTTACAACAACCTATAGATGCCCACCTCGTTGCCTAGTCACGCGTATCATCCACCCACAATTTTTATCCACACACTTGGCAACAAATCTAATCGTATTCGACTTTTTAACAATGTGTTGTCTATTTTTTAGCATACAAATTATTGCAAGTCGTCCGAGTAAATTCTTCTTCCGTACGGAAAACTTGACCAACTTGTAAATCATCATCTACCGAGATAGAGTTACAATCGCTTGTTTGATTGCTCATAGGCCCCACACCACGTGCCCGGGCGATAGAATTCCTTTTGCATGATTGACTATCTTCATGCCCACCTTCATGCCCACTTTTCCGCCACAATTCCTATGCCCACCATCCCGCCCACCATATTGCATAAACTTCGCCCACCATTCTTATGCCCACTTTCCTGCACACCATCATATTGCCCGAACTCTTGCCCACCTTTATTCTGCCCACTTTCCTGCCCACAACCTTGCCTACACTCTTGCCTGCGCTTTCTTATGCCCACTTGACGCCCACAATCTTGCCTACACTCCTTTACCATTATCATGCCCATCATCATGGCGATTTTCCTCGTTGATGTTCATGCCTACTCTCTAGACGACTTTTGTGCCCACCCCGAGTTTAGCATTCCTCATTGTTGCTTTGCCTCAACACCACCACCACAACCACCACCACTACCATCTTCGTCACTTGACCTATCTACGTCCTCGCAAAACAGAGGGTCATTCTCAAGGTCTTCAATAGTCATACCTAAATATTCTTCAAAACCGGATGTTTCTTTGACAACCCCTTTGCCTTTATCGATGTTATGCTTGGGGTGTGTAGATCCTCTTGAACAATTGGGATGCGAGATAGTTTCTTTTTCAACACCACCACCATCATTCTCTTTAGAAGTAATAGATACCATCGCCACTTGACATATCAACATCCTCCCAATACATAGGGTCATTCTCAAGGTCTTCCGTAGTCATATCAAAATGTGGAAGTGTACTTGATTTTTTTTTTTGCAACCCTTTTAGTTTATTCATCTTACGCTTTTTCGTAAATGCGACGGAGGTGGCATAACCTCTTTAATGATAGGTTCTTTGTTAATTGGTAACATCTCCCGATTGCTACTAGTGACTCCAAAGAGTGTTTTTTCTTCTTCTTATTTTCCTTCTAATAAGACAAACTAGAATGCAGACAAAGGCTTCTAGCTATTCATGCGAACAAGTAGCCTAACATCGTCATCATCGGTGACTGGACATGGTGGCAAGGGATCAACATGTTCATAGCCAAACCAACTGGTCAACTCTATTTCGCCCTCATATGGATTGAATTTAGAGAAAATATAAGCTTTTCGCAACAATTCAGCGTAAGTGAACTCTGAAGGGAAGAGAACAGTTTTGGAATGCTTCCCTGTATACCTCCATCGGGATGTACTTATGTCACAATCCCAAACTCCATCCCATAAGAGCATTATATGAACCCCTGCAGTAAATAGATAGATATAAAAGATCAGTTTCGTTGTCCACCCACAAATTTTTGACATTCAATGTAAATGCCCACACAAATGCCCACACAACTGCCCACACAAATACCCACCCAAGTGCCCACATCCGGTCCAGTTCACTTTGTCCTCCCAAACAAAATGACATTGAATTTAACTGCCCACATAACTGCCCACACAAATGCCCACAAAATTGCCCACCCAAGTACCCACCTCCGGTCCAGTTCACTTGTCCACCCACAATTTTTGATATTTAACATAATCGCCCACCCAATTGCTTACTGGTTATGCCCCACGTGTTTGCCTCATCGATACAACTTGTGAAAAATCGAAACTCTTCAAATTATACCCATTTCAAAAATCGTGAAAAATTGGTTAATTGTTCCATTTTGCGAAAATGAAAATCACTAACATTACACGAAAGAACAATCAAAACTAACCTTTATCCATATTTTTGATGCAAGAACTGAGATTTATTGTCGAACACAGGTCCTCAATTTTGCCTCCTTCAAACGCGTCGCATTTACTAAGGTTTGTAATGGTGAAGAAAAATCGTAATCTTGCTCTCTTTTCTCGAAAATCTTGTTATTGAGAAGTAAAGTTGTAATGGTGAAACTAGGGTTTGTAATGGTGAAAAGGGAACTCCCGCTAGCTAAAAATTTCACTCCCGCCCATAAGAACGCTTTTTCCTTTTTTTTGATTTTTTTAAGTTAGGGGTAAAGTAGACATTTTAGGTAGAGAAAAGGGGTAGATTTCATTAGTTAATAAAGTGGGGATATTTTTCCTTAATACCCCCTTGTTGGGGGTATTTTCGCTAATTTCCTAAATTTTACCCCCTCACTCTTGTGAAATGTCAAAGATACCCCTTAGCTTAAATTTTAATTTTTTCCCAAAGGTTGTTCTTCCCTCCTAAAAAACCTAGTTGACCATAGTTCTTCATTTCTCAACCCCATTTCACGACCGAGCTTCCATTTTCTCTGAAATTTCAATATTTTCCTATACGGTGGATGACATTGTTTCCGTGTCCGACATTTTTGATGACATTTGAGCAAAGCTTTTATTGGACCGAAAGCGATGCATTTTTGTGATTTTTTTCGCGTTTTTTTAGCGAGAGGTCACTTGCAAACTGATTTGTTTCGAGCAGAGGTGTTTAAGTTCCAATTTTCCACTACATTAGGTCGAAAATATGGAAAGAGGTTAGAATTGTTTTTCGACAAATGTTTGCCGTTATTTTGGTTATTTTTCATTTGTAAACAAGTGTAAATACTCAATGTAGTCTGTGTTATGTAGTGGGTAATATGTAATTATTTGGATTTTAGCGAATGTAATCATGTGGAAGTTTGAAAAATATGATTAAATTGTAGAATTAGTTCCATTTTGGCAAAATTTGCTTGGTCTTTGCCGGTTTGTGGGTCTATTGTCCATGCGCTATGTAGTCGATTTGTTGGTCGGTGTATGGTCGGTGTGCGGTCAATAATTATAGTCGGTGTAAGGTTGCGATCGTTTGTATGGTCGTTTGTAGTCGAATGTGTGGTTGTTGCCTTTGTAAGTTTCGATTTCGATTTGTTATTGTATTATTTCAGGTTATGGTTCATGCTCAATATTAATTCTTTAGGATGATGCATGAGAGTTGGATTCAACTAATCGTCGTTGGTGTTTCAATGGGAAGAAAACAAAGCACGTAGTTGTCCCTTCCGATGTCACCTTCTCTCAATTATTAGAAAATGCATATCTAGTCACCAAATGAGTAGAGATGATTTTGATATTGAGATGACGAGCCCATAATCCCGAACAAAGGCATATCTAGTCACATTCTCTCAATATATTTTTGTTTGAATATTTAGCAAAAAAGGACTTGAAAAATATTGGGAAATGTTGTTCCGTATGCAGATTGTAAAGCTTACAAAGAAAAAAAAATTGAAGTCGTCATACTATATTATTACCAAAATGAAATAATGTAAACTTTTTATATCTTTTTTTACTGTTTGGAGTGGGCTCCCCCCCCCTTTAATGAATGAAAAGGCAAAGACTAGCTGCATTTATATCCTGCCTTTGGTGAAGACTATGACCTCTTTTGGTTTGCCTTTCAAAAGAATCTTCTCAATTTTACCCTATTCTTTTTCTTCTTTTTTTCTCCAAAACAATAGTCATTTCATTAAAACGAACCTCAACAAGAGCGATTACAACAAACTTCGTAGCCAAGGGCTAAGAACCGACAAGGCTACATATTGAGCCAAACGGGGAATTGATCCAACCAATTCCAATCAACATTACTATCCACGACTAAATGAGCTAATCTGTTACAAACTGAATAACTCTTCAAATCAAGGATATCAAATACACAATACTCAAACAAGTACCATAATGAGTAGATGTCTTCGGTATTTTCTAAAATCGTATCTATTTTATCCAATTTTTACTTCTATAAGTTTTAAAAAATTTAGAAAACCAATACATAATTATTACACTTAATTCAAAACTTGTGAATCTCACATCATTTGTATCATTACAATTTACACATCACCTTCTCACATTTAAATATATCTCACCAAAGTGAGTCAAGATGATTTTGATTTGGAAACAAGACCTACGGAGAGCTTCTCTTTAAACCGATCTTTCTCATTTGGAACGAGAGCCATTTTCTCCCTGTTTTACACCAAAACAACACATTAGGTCGAAATAGTAGTCGAAAGTTGGTCGAATACATAGTCGGATAAACAGACAATGGTCGACACAATGGTCATAATAAAGTCAAAAACATGGCCGATAAGCATTAAGTGCATACATACAACAGAAATTAAAGGAACATAACTAACGAGGTCAAAAACGCAATCAACATCCAAAATCAAACCTAACCAACTGATAAACATCATAAATAAACTTCAAAATAATACGAGCATGCTTTCGAAACGACCCATAACCCATGAAAATGACTAAAAACATCACAATTACTTAACACTATTTTTGGAAAAAAAAATGTAGAGATCTTTCACCTAAACCCAGCAACCCTAAACCCATGAAAGTAAAAAAAGCTTACCAAAAATGAAACTTGAAGCATACTACAACATATTTTCTGAAGAAAAAAAATACAAAAAGAAACATACAAAAATGCAACAAAAAACCCTAGAAAATCCTAGATTTGAAGAACAAGATAGCCAAAATTGAACTTACCGAGAAAGAGAAAAAAGAGACAAGCGGTCGATGTCGGAAGTCTGGTCGGAAGAGGATTAGAAGTTGTTCCCAAGGGGAATGTGACCACGATACTGAGCGCGACGCAGAGGGAAACCAAACTGAGGCGATGCCGGACAAAATATAGTCAAGACGTCGGAGCACAGTCGAAATCGCCGGAAAATAATTTGGGAGCAGAGACGGGAAAGAGAGAGAGAGAGATTGAGAGTGTAATCGTTGCACTTTTCTTTTTTTTTTTTTTCGGACACGTGAGAATGGGTGGGAAAGAGATAGATTGGGGTCCTTTTCTTTACTAAGGGGGTATCTTTGATATTTCACGAGGTGAGGGGGTAAAATTTAAAGGATTTAGGTTGAGTGGCATTTTTCCAAAACAATTGTAAAAAAGTGGCATTTTTGCAAATTTCCCATATTATTTCATTTGGTGGCGCTATTGACACCCCTAAAATTGATGAGCACACCCACCTCCATATAATTGCAAAAATGTCATTCACTTAAAAGATTATATTACTCTTACTTAAAGAAGTTCTAAATACACTCACATCATTCACCCACATTCTTCTTCTTCTCAAGAAAGTTCAATTTTTTTATAGAAACCCTAGATTTTCCAATGCCCAAATTGTTAAAGATTCAAACAATAAAGTATTCATATGCCCAAATAATGAATGTGTATTCTTAGTTTATAGCATAAAATATGTTATTTCTCAAATTTTTAGGTTGAAAAATATTGTCGTATAGTAGCGATCGACACACTTAGTATGATCATGCGCTATGACAAAAAAATTCATTGTGCCATCGTGCCAACGTGTCACATGGCACGATGGCAAAAATGCTATCATCCATCGTGTCATCGTGCCATGTGGCATGATGGTGAAAATGTCATTGTTCCATCGTGCCACCTAGGGTTTTTTTTTTATGAAAGGGTAAAATTGGAAAAAGGGGGTGTATTTAAAAATTGTGCCATATTTAAAAAAGTGGGGTGGTGTACTTAAAAGGTGGGTGTACTCATCAAAAAAGAGAGTGCAATTGCGCCCCTATTTCATTTTGAAAATGTATTTTCTCCTGGAGAATAAGAGTGAAAAAATTATTAGTGATAACCTTTTTTATTTTTTTTTATTTTTTGGAAAACAAAGGATAACTTTTTTCTTTGAGATGTAAATAGATATGAAATATTATGTGAATATACAAGTAGTAAAATAGTGATTAGATATGATGAATGGTTAAAATATATAATTGAGTGCATGGTAAAAAAAAAATGGGAAATATGTAAGAATGATTTAGTTTTTTCGAAAAATAGCTAGATGTGATTGGTGTAAGAAAAGTAAGAAAATGGGATCGAGTGTCGTAAATGTTTTACTTGTTCAATTTCCCAAATTTCCACCTAGGTTCGATCCCCATCACCCACCACTTTTCGGTTTCCACCATATTGTTAAGTTGGATTCTTACCAACAAATTTAGTGTCCTAAAAATAAATGTACAAATCAAACACAAGATCAAACAAGATTACATCAAGCTCCAAGAATACCTACTTAATCCATCAAATAATTAATGAAGCAATTTGATACATATGAAAAGAAGTAATCCAGATATAATTAATACAAATAACACATAAATCATGAATTGCATGAATTAAAATAAATTTACAAATCAAACACAAGATCAAACAAGATTACATCAGGCCCCTAAAATATCTAATTAATCCTCAAACAATTCATGGAAGCAATTTGATACATACGAATAAATACGGGAATTATGACAAAAAGAAAAAGAAGAATAAGGAAGAACTTATATTTGATGATTTGACCGGTAATTCTACAAGGATTCGTTGAGAAATTAATCTGGTTTCCTTCATGTTTCGTTGCGTTCTCTCCAAATAAATTTCATCTTTTCATATTTTATGTATCAATACTACTCCCAACTCAATTTCAACTCTTAATATTTTGTATCAAGACTCCTCCCGAGGTCTCCTAGTATTCTTCTCTCTCTGAAACCCATCTCGTATTTATAAATTTGCTACTCGTCTCTTTTTTCTCCGTCTTTTCAATCAAGTTATCCATTTTCTTTAGGTGTAAAGAGACTTTCTCTGTCATTTCATTGTGTAAAATTGCATTATTGTTGAAAAAGTGCATTAGGCGAGTACCGTGATTTGCGTTAAACATTGCAGACCGTTGTAGTACAAGAAAAATACATTGTGTATTGTGGTATATATCACTTGTACAGCGGTACACCCATTCAGGATTATACTCAACAAAATAAAAGAGAAAGTGAGATTCAAGCTTAATACGTAATTTTGAAATTTTTGGTAGCCAATTACATTTGAGTTAAAACAAATCTCCAGTGGAACCAAAATAAGAAATTTTCATAGAAAATCACAAACGTACTTTTTTAGTTTGAGATATTAAATGAAAAATAGTATTACTAGTTGAATATGGATCAATTTTTAATAAATGTTATATGTAATTTTGTTGGAATATAAGAAAAATATATTTATATTAAATTTAATTTAGAGCAATATATAACACCACCCATGAATTCGAGTATATGTCTCATTTTACCTCCTATGATTGCAAATGTAATATTCTCCGCTTCAATTTAGTTTGATTTTAATAATCGGACAAAAATGCCCTAATTAACAATGATTTTTAGTATATTTTAAATAATTGCCTTAAATTTGATTTTATGTTCTTTATGAATTATAAAAATATTTCAAGATATGTTGTTTTAGAAAAAATAATTAGAAACCTAAGTAAATCATATTTTAAGATACTTTATAATAAATGAGTTAATACACAAAATATTATGGAAATTATTTTTGATTAGTTGAATTCAATAAAAAGTTAGCAACCAATTTTACTCTCTTTCAAAACAATATGAATAAATATGTTTTCGTATGTTGGATATACATACATGTTATTTTAAAAATAAGGTTGATAGTTTATTTCTATTATTATGATATATATATATAATAATTTAGTAAGAAAGAAAAAATAATTCATATTTTCTTCTGGTAATATTTAGCATATTTTCAATAATTTTCTAAAATAATACAAATTAGAGTATAAAATGTTTTAATATAACTAATTGGGGATGTTTTATTATTTTCATTTATATTTAATATTTATTTTTGTGTATTCTCTAAAAAATATAATTACCTAATGTATAATTGTTTTTTAATTAATATTAATTTGATTTCTTGAATTAACGGTAATACCCTAATTTTAGCAATTTGGGTTTTAGTATTTTTAGACTTTTAGGATTTTAATTATTGGCCCAAAGATAGAATTTTAGTAAAAAGCCCAGTTGTAGGTCCGAAGGGGTGTGAGTGTAAGGTTTAGAAGGGGGTTGAATAAACCTTACCAACTTTTCAAATTAGTCCTTTTAAATATTCGAGTTAATACTTCACAAAATGTGTCTCGATGGACAACTAAGTTAGTTAATCGCCAGAGTTAGTCACTTTCAGCACTGACCGAGTTGTTGATAGAATAACTCACTTTGTTTTGACTAAAGACTTAACTTGACCGATTTGTTTTTTGGAAGACTTAACACCCTTGAATTTGGTTAAGTTTGTTTTAATACTTGGTTTTAGCACTCGATTGATTATCAATTGGATAGCAAATTTATCAAAGAGATATAAAAATAAGATGCGGAAATTAAAGTCTTTGAAATGTAAATGACACAATAAGTTTTTATAGAGGTTTGAAGATGGGGTAATTCTTCTACTCTCTCTTCTCCAACTCCTGGAGGAATCCACTAAGTATTGATCAATATACGAGTGGTTAATGATCCCGATACAAGTCTTGATCACACACGGTGACTTGATCCTTTGGGACTCGATCGAGATGCCTTGGTCACACAAAAGGCTTCTCGTGCGACTCGAACTTCTTCACGCAGGCAAACCGCTTTGCTACTACAAACCCACTTGCTCAAGCTTCTGGATTTGATCACGAAGCCCTCCAAAAACTTGAGACCGGTTCGACCTTAAACCTTCCTACAATCCTCCGTGGAATGTAGACCCTTGATTCTTCAAAAATTTCCTCTTCAACCGATTGAAGTTATCTTTCCTTCACGGGTGAGTGTTGGATTGATTTCCTTCGTAATGTAGGCTTGAGGATTTGATCTTGAATGATTTGAGAATATTTTTGGTTAGAGTTCAAATGTTTGCTTGAATGTTCGTGTTCGGAGTAACCAAGGTAACTCCTTCTCAAATAAACTCCTCGGCCTTTTATAGTGATCTTTCAAAAATCGCCGTTGAAGAGATAGGCTTATTTTTGAAAGTCACTTGTGGTCGTTGGCTTGTCTTGTTGCGCTTCTTGGAATTGCCATTTCCTCGTATGAATGATTCTTGACTTTTCGGTGTTCGACACGGTGCAAAGTGCTTCCCATTGGTTTATTCCTCTTGCACGCTTCCTCGACCGAGCACTTCAAGAAAGGCACTTGAAAAAAGCGATATGGAGGTATTACTTGTTTATGTAATTCTCTTGATTTACGTAACGGATCTCTTTCGATTATCTCGACTTGACATTTTCTTAATATCCCCAGGTGACTTCGAGTCATCTTCCAATCATTGGATGACTCTTGTCACTTCAACCTTGAGACTTGGTCAGTCTTGAGTTGACTTGATTGATACTTCACTCGGTTGTATCTCACCGCACCTTGATCGAGTTCATATCTTCTCTTCTTTGCCATACTCACCGCCTCACATCGTAGTCTTCCTTCTAGTCTCCGGTTGTCTTCTTGCATGTTCGTGCATAGGTGAGTTAACTCAACTCGATCGACCTATCTATTACAATGCAATTTACAACAAAAATGGGGTGCCAACTTCCTATTCTAAGTTTTGCATGGCATTCATCAAAATCTACAAAATAATTTCCCAACAATTTCCCCATTTTTGATGATGCCAAAACTTAAAACATACAAATAATTAAATAGCAAAGATACATACGACAAATGTAGAATCACGAATGTATGCTTAGAGTCGATCTCTTATTGATCATAACATTCTTGTTCTTTACATAGTTTGTTTACAAAGTGTATCGAGCTTGAATCAAAAGAAAATGTATCGAGCTTAAGTGGACTTTAAAGTATCCATGTTTGTTTTATATCTACAGTAGAAATTGTACAATTTTATTCGATGTACGTAAGACTTACATAAAATATATTTACATAGTAAAATACATGAAGGGGTGGACAACAACACTTCATCTCCTTCGCCGTCTCCTTCTTTTATCTTCTTCACTCATCTTGACCTTTTTCTTTTCTTCTCATCTTCAAATGCCTTCTTTTTCTCATACGCCTTCCGGCAGCTTCATCTCTTCCCGCCTTTCTTGTCTTTCCTCCCATAGCCGAGTTTGTCTCTTATTTTCCTCTTCAATTCTCTTCACATACTCAAGATTATTCTTAGCCACTTGCAAAGGTTGGCTATTTCACAAATCCAAATGAATAGATCCCCCCTTTCTTGCCTGGATCTATGTACTCAATGTTTTTGGCGCAGAGATCTAGGTCCAAACCTCTTCCTCCACCATCGCTTCTTCCTCTCGCCTCAGGCGTGTATTGTCTTGGGCCTTCTTTTTCCCAATGAGTGACCAACAAAGTGATCGCCAAGATGGTTTGCTACTGTCGCCTTCTTCACATAGTTTGAGACGTTTCTCCCAAGACAAATCCCGGCTTGAGCCATGGACATGTTTGCGAAATAACCTTCGATGCGAGTGTCTTGAATCCATCGACCGATCTCGGCTCGGTTCAAGATCTCGAAATGGCATAGGTGTCTCTGTCTCTTTGGAATGCCTCCATGTTGTTTCGAATATCCATAACTCGGGCATTCATCTTTCCTTCCACTTTCTTCATCCCTGTTTCAACCGCCTTTCTCTTTTCGGCCATAGGTACTGCAGAGTGTTGGAGCGCGAGTCACGGAGTTTGCCGATGATATCACCGTGACAAGACCTTGTTGGGGAATTTTAGAAATCATCAAGGTCACATCTTTCGAACCTTCCCCTCAACAGACTTCTCTTTCTTCTCTCTTATTACTTCCTCACTGTCTTTCCCTTCACAAATTCTTCCTCCTTCTCACCTTCATATCCCTTCAGCGCCTTTAGGTATTCATCTTCCCCTTTTTGGCATCATCAAAGGAGAGAGGAACCTCGAAACAAGCTAGCAAGCAAGAAGTCTAGTCTGGCGATAGTTGAGTTCTGCTCAACTGGCTGCATGAGTAAGCCGCACGAAACTCGTAGCGGGTGGCGTTGGACTCACTGCTACCAACTTCATCTCACCATGAGGAGACCGAATTTTCGATCCATATTCTCTTCCACACGCAGAGCTCATTCTTATTATGTTCACGCAGAGCTTTATCTCTCGTAGTATGAGATTCATACATTTGTTCAATGTGCTCTTGCAATTTTGTCTTTGCATCGCATTCTCGGCCCGCCAGACTAACAACTTGTTGAACAATGTCCTGAAATATTGAGCTTGTTCCACACGCATTATTTGGTCGATGTTGCCACCATTCACGGATCCCGACTATTATGCCTCTCAAATCGGTAGTAAGGTTGGCGTCCGTTATCCACCTCATGTCCAAAGGTGAGGCCTGGTGCCTTTCCATTTTTTCTATCTCGGAAATAAGGCTTTGAACACGCCCCTAACTCTCACACCTCACTTTTTAGCCGACGCCAAGCGTCAAAAAGTCATAGTCACCGGAACAATGGTGTCACGATGGAATAACGGATCGGTGCGTGGAAGCACTCACGATCTTTAGGCGATTCTTCGGGGAGGTCGTACCTCCGAGAGAAGGGAAATGATTCTACGAAAGGATCATCACGCAACCGAATCGGAATGATAATGATAATTGGTGCTCATGAAATCCCTTGTGGAGTCGAACCCACTGCGGCTTGGGAGCTGCGCGCATGGACTCTTTTAGCCGCGGGTGCTTATGAAGTCGACCCGACTTGCGAGCCTCATTGTCTCAACAACCGTCGGTCTCACCGGTTTTTCCAGATGAGTTGGTAGTCCTCGGCCTTATCGAGCGTCATCGGACGATGATGAGATTTCCATGGGTGGCTCATCATCAAAGTTGAATGTTTGGCGAGTAGTCTTGAGGTTAGACTTACTCGTAGTTGGAACATCCTCACCGAGTCTTTGGGATCGATCCACGGGGATGACTCGGCTTCATCGTCTCCGTCCGATCCCGGAAAGGTTACATCAAGATTATCCGGGAATCGTGAAGAGCACTTATCTCCTTTTCTCGATTGATCAATGATAGCGGGAGGGATGTTCTCGTGCTTCGCTTTCTCTACCCCGGAAGTCTCAACCTCCCGTTGGCCTTCATTACCTCCTGCGCAGTCTCAATCGTAGCGAGGCCTTGACATCCCTTTCGACGATGTCACCACTGTCTTGGGGTCTTTCCGAGGTGGCATCCATTGAAGTCTCAACTCCATGGATTGCACTTTCATCGCCTGCAGTGTTAACTCCCGGGCGCCTTCCTTCCTATGTCTCGACCGCACGTTAGCGTCATTAGCCTTGCAGAAGCGATTAGCACTTCACCAGCTCGCATACCACCGATAAGGGTCTTTTTATGCATGTTTTATGTGTATATTTGAGTAGTATTCGAGTTATTTTATTGATAGTTTTGTAAATTTTTGATTGTATATAGTTCATATTACTCCGATGTGCTTTTATTGATGTAGATTGACCATTTGGGGCTAATTTCGGTGAATTTCGGACCATGGATTCATGTCAAAACATACCGGGGAGTTTAAGGATGCAAAACGCTCGAAATTCCAAGCCAAACACGTCATTGCGGGGCTTTTTTGGTCCAACACGGGCGGGGGTGTCGGGCAACACGGCCGTGTTCACGGAGCTAAAAACTCAAATTTTTGCGTAAAACTTGACCCGAACACGGCCTGGCCGTGTCGTACAACACGGCCTGGCCGTGTTGTCCAACACGGCCATGTCGCCTATTTTGATTTTTGAGCAAGACGGCGGCTGGCCGCTACCGCTTCAACATGGCCGTGTCGGGGCCACTTTCTGCATCACTTTTCTTTGCGGAATTTGGGAAAACTCACCAACCAATCCATTTTGGCCACTTTTGTACACTTTTAACTCCCTATTTTGCTGAAACATGTCTCCATGTCCCCTCCTCATCACTTGAATACAAGAATTCACCAACCAACAAGGAAAATAGGGGTGATTGTTTAATAAAAGAGAGTACTATCAATGTATTGGTTGCCTATAAAAGCCAAGGTTGAAGTTGGGAGAGGAATTCATTAGATACTCGAAATATTCATTGTATTCATCTCATTAAGTAGAATTGGGATCAAGGGGGTCTTGGAGGAGAAAGCTTGGGGCAATATTGGAGAAGAAGGCTTGGAGCAACATCATCAATCAAGAAAGAAGTCAATTGAGATTTTGAGAAAGATAAGTACACCATGTCTACAATACTTAAATCTTCTTGTGTAATTTATTCTTTGGTCAAAATCATGTGTAGCTAAACTCCTAGTGTTTGAATATAATGAACTCTAGAATGGATTTGTGATTAAGGTGTGTATGTTTTTAATAAAATCTTCATATTTTGTGTGATTCACTTATATTATGCTTCGTTCATTCGAATTGATATATGCGCAATATTGATTTGAAGTTTATTTTTCATCCGGGAAATCGAGAGATTCATGGTGAAATAGAACCTATATAAGTGAAAAGAGTTGCATGCAATCCTAGATATAGGACGACATAAATCTTCTGGATTAGGGTCAAACCTAATATGGGAATTCACAAATCGTTATAATCTTTGTCTTGGGGGTTTTAACTAGAAAGAGATTTGATTAATCAACTTGAGATTAGAAGTTTTTCGCCTTGAGAAAGGGTTTAACTTAAATTGGGAATTTCTACGGTCCACAAGACATGAGATTTTATTAAAAGAGGTTGGTTTTTGCTTAAGGGCTTACGGTTGTATTTTTAACTTGTCAAATCACAAAAACATTCTAGAGGGATTTACATTCAAACACATTTTTATCTCTTGATTTCTTATTTTACAAATCTTTCTTCATTTTTACAATTTATAATTTGTTTTCCTTTTTCATCAAACAAAAACTCTCAAAATTGTTAGATTAAATAACAAAAAGACGGTAATTATTAGTACTTACAATCCTCGTGGGAATGACACTTTCGGTACTCAATAATCTATACTATAAAACGATAGGTGCACTTGCCTACGGTTTTAAAGGTAGCTTTTGAGCTATCGATCCACAACCGTCCCGAGCACAAATCGGTGACAACTTGTTGTGTATTCTGTGGTTGTTCCTTCTCCACTTCGCCTCCGAAATTCATTGTGGAGTCACCGCAACATCCTCCGACCTTGCTGCAATGGAGGAGTTTCCCCCTCACCGGCACACCACCGAGTGACTTGGAATGGGGTTACTCGTCTCCGGACTCCCCGATTTGTTCCCACCGAGTATTCAGTTGGGGTAGGTGGTAAGACACCTTCATTAGGGGTTGGCTCGACTGGGTCCCCATAATCCCGGTTTCATCGCCAGTTCCTTAACACCTTCATCCGAATGAGCTGGGGAAGTGGTGGCGCGACAATAGTGGCAATATCTTTGCACCACTCCCATAGGGTCTATCTCCACCGTGATTTGGAGGACTCTCCCGGTCCCTCCATCATTCTTTGCTCATGAAGGATTCTCGGATTCTTGCATTGCTTGCTGCATTTGCAATTCTTCCGCGTGGCGAAACAATAGTCCGAGATCCTCATCACTTTCTCGATAGGATGTCAAGGTGAGAATGTGTATGATCGGTGTGCGGTGAGAGGGCGGATGTTGGCCTTCTCACGTGCTTCTGCGTCTCACCGCTCTAGCCCGTTCGTTTTCTTTTCGAATCTGCAGATATTGATGCAATTATCTTCGTCAAGGGCTTGCAAGACCTTTGTGTCAACCTCAAGAAACCTCGAAGAGTTCTTCTTCTTCAAAGAATGAACTCGGTCTTTCAAACCGCACTGGATAGGCTCGGCTTCCATTTTCTCCACTCTCACATTTCGATTTTGGATGTCTGGATACAAGGAGAGTACATGATTACATCGTCTTCATCATGCTCTGGTTGGCCCTCGTTTCTAGGGATTAAGGGTAGCGGACTTTCTTTGCCGACACCCTCGATTAGAGCTCTTCTGACATAAGTGAGACACAACCTGTCAACAGGTGATTCGATTGTCTCGGCCATTCCTTGTTCCTCACTGCTCACTCTTACATACTGGGTCCTCGACTTGCCTCTGCTGATCGGCCTCAAAGAGACTTAGCCGTTTCATCGATCACTGAGACTCTACTTCTCCATCGGTCTCGGTATTTTCTCCACGGTGAGTGATGACTCATTGTCTTCTCAAGCTCGGAGAGCTTGGAAAGTCTTCTTCTTCTCTTTGTTTTTACCAAAGGGATATCCGCTCCACTTCCTCTGGTTCATTGAAGGTAAATGCCTTCGCAGATGTCTTAGAGGCAATTTCCTTCCTTGTTGTGGCGATCCTCTTCTTCTTGATTCTTGGAGAAGGGATTAATGATTCCTTCTCCATTGCGGTGCAGGGGGGAGACACGGCTGCGGGGCGGAGTGACTTCACTTTGTAAGGGGAGGAGTAGATTTCTTTTTCTTTCTTTGCGAGGGGGCGATCTTTTTAGCTTGCCGGGCGGCCTTTTTTTTTGGAGGAGAGGAGACGATTGTATCTTGGTGGTCACCGATTCCCCTCATTCGTATCAGCCCTCTTGGCGTATGCTCTCTTCTCAGGTGCGCCAGATAGGTTTGATCGAACATCCTCTTGTTTACATGGAACGCCTTTCCATGTCGAAGATGGACTCCTTTTACTTCCATCGGTCGGCCAATCACCGGCCGTATCCTGGGAACCTCCAAACGTTCCATCCTCCTTGAAGGATTTGTTCCCAACGATTCTCGCGAGTCTGCTTTGTAGACAAACTCAGCCCCAATTCACCTTCTTTTCTTCAAGGATCGCAGCCATTCACGATCAACTTAGCTTTAGACAATGGTCAAAGCCGCCAAATTTGATGTTTATGCATTTGGCAACGATGTCCAAAGAATTTGTGGTAGTCCTCTTTCAAAGAAATCTTGTTAGCTATGTAGACCACTTTTGCGGATAGTCGGACTTGGCTACTTCTTCCAAGCGCGAGTCGAGTCGACCTCGGCTTCATGAATCTCCCACTCCTTCCGCGGCAAGAACAAGCGATGTTCACCAAATCCTTGGAAGTGATGGTGAACTTCTTTCCATGAATAGAGGACTTGATGCCTTCATCGTGAACTTCAGCGTTCACGTAGAATCGTGCGACCTCTTCCACATAGGTCATCGGAAACTCCAACGTTAGAAACGGTTTTAGCCCAGAGGCGTTCCCAATTTCTCAAGCAATCTTCTTCACTAGGTTGTCGTCGGACCCCTGTTTAACCATACCATCGAAATCCACGAGACCCGGTGTGGATTTGCTTTGCTAGCTTGACAAAATCATGTGTAGATGCCATTTCGAGATGTTTTACCGAACGAAACTTGAAAACTGAACGAGGATAGATAGGGTTTTTAGAGAAAATTTTTGCTTTTGCTTTCGAGAGAGATGAAAAGTTTTTGGTAAAGTCACGAGAGAAACGGACGAAATGGTTTAAGTATGGTTCATGAAAGGGCGTGCGGGTGGTTTTGAATTTTGATCAAAATCAACGGCTTAGATCTTGCACGCCGATTTACATTTAATTTCTCGCATTTAATGCGGCAAAGCATTTATATCCAATCATAAGCTTGGTGTGCAGCTTTAGCCTGTACACGTCATAATTATGCTGACGTCATTCTTAAAAACATTCCCGCTTAGTAAAAATGACTGCATTTTTGTCACTTTGCTCATGAATGACTCAGCTTGCTCCTTAGCTGATTCAATCCTTCTTGTCATTTGCTCTCCAAGTGACTCAAATTGTCGCCTAACTCGATCTGGTGATTTTCCGACTGGTGATTCACTTAGGCAATTGCGACCACTCTTTTTCCTCTTTTCATGTTTCATCTCTTTTCTTTGAGTCTTCTCGAGTGTCAACTCACTCAATTAACCCTAACTCATGCTTGAGTTCTTCAAATCTTGACTCACATAATGGTTTTGTGAATATGTCAGCCAACTGCTTATCAGTTGAAATATATTCCAAGGTGATGTCTTTCTTTTCAACATGATCTCTTATGAAGTGATATCGACATCGATATGCTTTGTTCTTGAGTGCAACACAGGATTTTGAGTGATTGCAATGCACTTGTGTTATCACACATGATTGGAATCTCTTTTTCTTCAACTTCATAGTCTCTCGGTGATGTCTCATCCATAAGACTTGGGCACAACGAATGACTACCAGCTATGTATTCCGCTTGTTGTAGAGGTGGCTATTGAATTTTGTTTTTTGCTAAACCAGAAATTAGCCTATTTCAAGCATTTGACATGTGCCGAGGTGCTTTTCTGTCAACTCTACATCCAAAGATAGTCGTCGAATAACCAATTAGCTTGAATCCACCTTCATTTGGATACCATAAGCCAACTTTTGGCTTCCTTTCAAATATCTCAAGATCCTCTTGGTCGCAATCATGTGGCTTTCTTTTGGAGCGATTGAAATCTTGCACATACACCTACAACAAAGGTGATGTCCGCCCGCTTGCTTTGTGAGATAAAGCAATGATCCAATAAGTGCTCAGATCTTGTTTGATCTACGAGCTTGCCATCCGCATCCATATCCATTTTGATCGATGTATTCATTGGTATTTTCACGAAGACTTCTCTTCCATACCAAATTTCTTCATTAAATCTCTGGTGTATTTTGTCGACTTATGAAGGTTCCATCCTTCAGCTGTTTCACTTGGAGTCCAAGGAAGAATGTCAAGTTCTCCCATCATGCTCATTTCAAATTTGCTTGCCAAAAATTTGGAAAATTATTCACAAACTCTTTGTTTGTGGATCCAAAAATGATATCATCCACATATATTTGAACAAGCGATACTCTTCCTATCTTGAATTAAAGAGTGTTATGTCCACTTTGCCTTTTGTGAATCCGTTCCCAGTCAAGAATTGTGACAATGTATCATACCATGCTCTAGGTGCCTGTTTCAACCCATATAGAGCTTTCTTGAGTTTGTATACTTTATCTCCAAGAGTCTTCTGCTCAAATCCTGGAGGTTGTTCAACATACACTTCTTCTTCCAATAAACCATTAAGAAATGCACTCTTTACATCCATTTGATATACAATAAAGTTCTTGTGAGCTGCATAGGCAAGAAACATCCTTATGGCTTCCAATCTTGCCACAGGAGCAAATGTTTCATCAAAATCTATCCCTTCTTCTTGGCAATATCCTTTGGCTACCAATCTTGCTTTGTTTCTTACCACAGAACCTTCCTCATTCATCTTGTTTCTGAATACCCATTTAGTGCCAATAACATTTTGATGGGTAGGTCTTTGAACCATTCCACACTTTATTTCTTTCAAACTTGATTCTCTCTTCTTGCATGGCTTGAATCCAATGTGTGTCATCCAATGCTTGTGACACATCTTTAGGCTCTATTTGTGAGATAAAGCATGTGAACATTGCTTCTTGTTGAGCTCTGGATCTCATTTTGACACCTTCTCTTACATCTCCAATAACTAGTTCGGTGGATGGTCTCTCACCATCTTACATCGAGGTTGGAGTAAGTTAGGCCGGATTGATCGTCTTGCAGTTGCTTTGATCGGCTCTCTCATCATCACTTAGCTTGCAGATTTTCCAACTGTTTTTTAGACTCGGCTATCTCATCTTCATCCGGTTTATAATTCGGCTTGACTTGACAAGGGACTCTTCGCATGGTTGGTTGATTCAAAACTTATCACCGACTCTTCAATGTCTTCTCCATTTACATTTGGCTCATCAAATACCACATGAATGGATTCTTATGTAACCATAGTCCTCTTGTTGAGTACTCTTGTAGGCTTTGCTTTCAACAGTATCCCAAGAAGATACCTTCATCATCTTTAGCATCAAAAGCCTTTAAATTATCTTTGCCATTGTTATGGATGCAACATTTGCATCCAAATATTCTAAAATATGCAACATTTGGCTTTCTCCCTATCCAAATCTCATAGGGGTCTTTGTCACCGTTGTCTGTTTTATCATGCATCTATTTTGAGTATAACATGTTGTGTTTATTGCTTGACCCAAAATCTTTTAGGTAGCCCCGCTTAAGCTAACATGGTCCTTGCTACTTCTTTAAGAGTTATGTTCCTTGTTTTACGCAACTCCATTTTGTTGTGGAGTCCTTGCTGCAGATAATTCATGACCAATACCATTTTCAATACAAGATCTTGAGTGATTATACTATTGACAAACTCGGTTCCTCTGTCGATCTTATTTTGATAATGGTTTGACTCTTCTCATTTTGGATTCTTTTCATCGATTGTGGTAGTTTCTCAGAGTTTCTTTCTTCTTACACATGAATATTGTCCATGTATATCTTGAGTAGTCATCTACTACCACCAAGGTGTATTTCTTCCCACTTATGCTAGCTTTGGTTCAATGGACCAAATAGATCCATATGTAGCAGTGCAATATTCTTGTTGAAGATGGATATGTCTTTTCTTTGAATGATGATTTGATTTGCTTTCCCATCCGCATTCATCACATACACTTTTCTTCTTGTATCTCGAGTCCGAAGTCCTTCTACAAGATCGCTTCGGCAAGCTTGTTAATTGTTTTGAAATTTAGGTGACTCGGCTTTTTGTGCCACCAACCAACTTGATTCATTTGTGCTCTTTGCTAGTAGAGATTGTGTGCTTGGTGTTGCGGTTGACCAATCTACCACATACATGTTCTTTTGTCGCATCCTTGCAACACAACCTCATTGGATTGATGTCCTTGATTTGGCATATACCCATGTTGAATCCAACATTGTAGCCTTTGTCACGAGTTGGCTAATACTTAGCAGATTGAATTTGAGTCCTTCAACATATGCAACATTTGTGATTTCTAATCCATTTTTCTTGATGGATCCAATGCCTCTTATTTCTCCTGGAGCTTCATTTCCTCCAAATATGACTTTTGCACCTCGACTTCCTTGAATTTTGATAGATTTTTCTTGTTACTGTCATGTGCCTGGAATGCCACTATCCATGTACCGGGTTCCTTGGCACTCACCGCTCCTTGAACCTACAATCAAGGAAGTTAGGTTTTAGGTACCCATACTTGTCCTGCAGGTCCCGAGGGGTTAGTGTTAGGAAATTTATTGTTTAGATTTTGATTAATGCCATGTAAAACTTAGAATAGGAAGTTGGCACCCCATTCTTGTTGTAAAATGCATTGTAATAAATAGGGTGGCCAAGGCGAGTTAAGTCGGCCTACGCCCTAACATGCAAGAAGACAATCAAGACTAGAAGGAAGACTCATTGCCGAGACAAATTGAGTATGGAAAAGAAGAGTAGACGGAACTCTATCAAGAAGCGGTGAGATGCAGTGAGTGGAGTATCAGTCAAGTCAACTCAAGAAAAGCCAAGTCTCAAGTTGAAGTGACAAGAGTCATCCAATGATTGGAAGTGACTCTAAGTCACCTGGGAAAGCAAAGAAATGCGGTCAAGTCGAGATAATCAAAAAAGATCCGTTGCGAGAAATCAAGAGAATTACTTAAACAAGTAATATCTCCATACCACCTTTCTCGGAGTGCTCGATCCCGAGGAAGCGTGCAAAAGGAATGAACCAATGGGAAGCACTACACCGTGTCGAACTCGAAAAGGTGAAAAACAATTCATACGAGGAAATGGCAATTCCAAGGACTACAACAAGACAAGCCAACGACTGCAAGTGACTTTCAAAAATAAGCCTATCTCTTCAACGGGCAAATTTTTGAAAGATCACTATAAAAGGCTGAGAAATGACATTGAGAAGAAAAAGAGATCTGAACCAAAAAACGTTCAAGCAATTATTAGAAAATCTGAAATATTCTCAATCCTCAAGCCTACACTACGAAGAACATCAATCCAACACTCACCTGTGAAGGAAAGATAACTTCAATCAGTTGAAGAGGAAAATACTGAAAAATCAAGGGGTCTACATTCCACGAAGGATTGTAGGAAGGTTCAAGGTCGAACCAAGTCTTAAGCTTTTGGAGGGCTTCGTGATCAAATCCAAAGAGCTTGAGCAAGTGAGTTGTAGTAGCAAGCGCAAATGCCTGTGAAGAAGAAGTCGCACGAGTCGCCAGAAGCTTTGAGTGATCAAGGCGTCTCAGATCGAGTCCCAAAGGATCAAGTCACTTTGTGTGATCAAGACTTGTATATGGACAGCTTACCACTTTGTATACTTGATCAATACCTAGTGGATTCCTCCAGGAGTTGGAGAAGAGAGGAGTAGAAGAATTACCCCATCTTCGAACCTCTATAAAATTTCATTGTGTCATTTACATTTCAAAGACTTTAATTCCTCGCATCTTAATTGTTTAAATCTGTGATAAATTTGCTATCCACTTGATAATTTCTAAGTACTAAACCAAGCACTAAATCCTTGCTTAACCAAACTTAAGGGTGTTAAGTCTTCCAATAAAACAAACCACGCTTGAGTTAATTTAGACCCAACAATGAGTTATTCCATCAACAACTCGATTGAGTCTTTGAGAGACTAACTCTCTTGATTAACTAAATTGGTCATCCACCTAGACACACTGTGTAGTATCAACTCTGAATATTTAAAAGGACTAAATCGAAAATTTGGTAAGGTTTATTCAACCCCCTTCTAAACCTTACACTTACACCCCTTGGGACCTACAAGTGGTATCGGAGCGGTTGGTTCATTGAACCCTCCACACCGGTTCTTGAACTAGATCTCCAAACTTTTCAAAGTCCGCTTTAGTACTTAAACTTTCAAAACTCTTTTTATCATTAAAAGTTATTATCATGGAAGCAAATTTGACACGCATCCCTATGTTCACTATTGAAGAATTTGATGATTGGAAAATTCGATGCGAGCTCATCTATCGATTACATGATGAGATGTGGATAGTGATAGAGGATGGGCCACCGCAAATCTTAAAGGTGAACACAGCTACAGTAAGAAGAGTGCGGTGAAGGAGAAGAGGATGTTGCTCCCGGACCGGTCATGGTTGAAAAACCAAGAACCGAATGGACAAATGATGACAGAAAAGATACAACCTGGACAATGTAGCCAAGGACATCCTTTACAAACCTTGGACAAAGCCATGTTCAATAAAGTCAAATCATGCAAAACGGCTAAAGAAATATGGGACAAGCTAACATTGATTTGTGAAGGCTCGGAGCAAATCAAAGAAAACAAATTATCGGTGGTATCATGACGAAAATTTGAGAACTTCAAAATGATCTCGGGAGAAAACCTGGATCAACTGGATGCTCGATTCACGAAATCACCAACGAATTATCTCGCACTTGGAAAGGAATATACACGAGAAGAAAATGTGTATGAAAATCCTAAAAACTACAAGAAATAGCCCGATGGTTAAAGATGGGAAGAGAGTCAAGTCAAAGAAGTCATTGATCCGGAAGAAATAGCCACGATGATTAAGAGGTTCAACAAGTTCTTCAATAAGAACTACAAGAGAGGAAAGGCGAATCTTCCGTAAGACACTCACTCCTCCAAATCAAGGGAAGATAGACCAACCAAGAGAACAGATCATCAAAAAGTCAATATCAAAGGGTGACAATCCAAGAATGGAAAGAGTGATCAAAAGGTCAATATCTATGCTAGAATCAGACAACCAGTCACTATGCCATTGATTGCTCATATCCTGTAGTTAACAAATACATGAATGAAGAAGAAAGAAAGGTCTTGAGAGAAAAAAGACAAGAAAAGAAAAAGGCAATGATGGGTCGCAGAGATCATTTGAAACATCCAAGTCAAGAGAGACAAATTTGATTGAGAGAGCGAAGGCGACTATTCAAGTGACTCACGAAGAAGAAGCCGATCGCTTGATGGCCAAGGAACAAGATCAACTCGACCAAGAAGATGAGGTACACTCTAGCTCATCAAACTCGGACTCTAGTGATAGTGATCAGAACACACACATTTCATCACCCACCGATCTTTATGATTCATTAGGCAAAATGATGAAAGATTTTGAACACATTAAATTCTCACACACACTATTAAATGAGGAAAACAAATTACTCAAGAGCTAAAACTCAAAGTCGACTAAGGAGCCGAGTACTCTAAGTCAAATAGTGATGAGAATGAAAGTTTAAAGGCTGAAAATACTAAATTAATAAGCGAAATTGCTTTGCGCCATAGAGAAGAGGAGAATGACCTCAAAATATTATTGCCTCATTCACTAAGGCATCTAAATCATTGGATGATCTTATTATGAGTCAAAGAGAATGTGGAGACAAGACAAAGGCTTAGATTTAATTCCTCTCGTGCTATGTCAAACCTCAAAAGTAATTTTGGAAAAAGGATCTTCAAGCCATGAAGAGTCAAAAATCCAAAACTCTAAATGTTGCACACACATTCACTCCAAAGCACAATTACAAGCAAACCGGCCTTGGTTATAAAGGAAAAGGAAAACGACCCGATTGAGTGCGGCCTGAAAGGACAACGAGAAGAGATTCAACCAAGTTTCCTCAAAAACTCCAAACAAAAAATACTCAGAAAGAAGAAGCGAGAGCGACCAAAACCCCAAAAATCTATAAAAGAAATACATATGATGGGAATGGTAGAAAATATCCAAGCCAAGCGATTGGAATAATGTGAACTATCGGCAGATGACTTATGGAATATAAGCCTAAATGGCAAAGGCCTAGAACTCAAAGAAAGGCCATTCCAAAAATATAAGAGCTTTCATCAAAGACACATATGCACCTAGGCACTACACTCGGAGACACCACAATTACCCAAAGAAGGCGATTGCTAAAACTTATACACATGCATACATCTGGACAAAAGAGACAAATTTGTATGAACCTAGAATCCCCAAGCAATTTGCCAGGATTAATTATGATTATGGCACTTATAGATGGCAACCCCTTGTAGTCAAATCATTTGGCTATAA
This sequence comes from Rehmannia glutinosa, assembly GCA_016081115.2. Lineage (NCBI taxonomy): Eukaryota > Viridiplantae > Streptophyta > Magnoliopsida > Lamiales > Orobanchaceae > Rehmannia > Rehmannia glutinosa. Next base: position 232,864 of record JABTTQ020001829.1, on the reverse strand, counting down.
GTTGGTTGGATCATCTTACAATTCTAACCCCTCAGACCCGGACAAGTATGGGTACCTAAAACTTAATTTCCTTGATTGCGTTCAAGGAACAAATTGAGTGCCAATGAACCTGGTATATGGATAGTGGTCGTTTCGGACATATGACAGAAATAAGAAAAATCTGTCAAAATTCAAGGAAGTTAAAGGAGCAAAAGTCATATTTGGAGAAATGAAGCTCCTGGTGAAATAAAAGGCACCTCGATCCATCAAGAGGAATGGATTAGAAATCACGGATGTTGCATATGTTGAAGGACTCAACTTCAACTTATCGAGCATCACCAACTCTCGCGACAAAGGGCTATAATGTTGGATTCAACATGGGTGTATGCCAAATCAAGATACTTGAATCGAATGAAGTTGTGTTGCAAGGATGCGGACAAAAGAACATGTATGTAGTAGATTGGTCAACCGCTACACACAACACTGTCTATTAGCAAAGAGCACAAATTGAATCAAGTTAGGTAGCCTGGCACAAAAAGCCGAGTCGCCCAATTTCAAAACGATTAACAAGCTTGCCAGGAGTAATCTTGTGGAAGGAATTCCGGACTCAAGATATAAAGAAGGAGTATATGTGATGCATGTCGGAAGGGAAAACAAATCAAATCTTCATTCAAAGAAAAAGACATGTCCATCTTCAACAAGAATATTGATCTGCTACATATGGATCTATTTGGCCCAAAGTGGAACCAACCAAAGATATAAGTGGAAAGAAATACACCTTGGTGGTAGTTAGGGGTGATCATAAATTTTAAAAAACCGCCCGGACCGCCCGAACCGTACCAAGCCGCACCGTTCATAATAATTTATGACCAAAACCGCGATTTAAAATATTAGATAGAAACCGCACCGCCTTGTTGGTGCGGTTATGGTTTTAGATTTTGAAAAACCGCCAAAACCGCACCGCACCGCACCTCTATAATTTAGGGTAAAATAAAATATTGTTCTTAGTCTTTAGTTAAATAGTTAGACAATAAATATATTAAGAACTAATTTTATGAATGATATAATTAGATTCACACTTTGTATACTAAATTATAACGCATTTTACATTCTTTTAATGTTGTTACAACACATTATGTTTTGCATTAAAATAGAACAACATTACATTGCATTACATATTGAATATAGCTGAAATAAAAGATATTGCAATGTCCATTTTATTCACAAAAATACACCTTGTTTAAAAAAAATACTTTTCAATTATAATATTTTTCTTTGGCTTTTTCTTTAAAAGATCATGACAAAATTATATTAATTTATCAATTATATAATATTTTTGTTAATTAAAACCGCAAAACCGCCCGCTACCGCCCGCCACCGCTTTAAACCGCACCTTCGGTTTTACTTCATAAAACCGCGATTTGAAAATTTTATTTAACCGAACCGCATATAGCAATTCGGTTTGAAATTTACTCAAAAACCGCAAAACCGCACCGTGATCACCCCTAGTGGTAGTAGATGACTACTCAAGATATACTTGGACAATATTCATGTGTAAGAAGAAAGAAACTCTCTGAAAACTACCACACGGTGATGAAGAGGATTCAAAACGAGAAGAGCCAAACCATTATCAAAATAAGATCGAGACGAAACCGAGTTTGTCAATGGAATTATAACTCGATGTGCATTGAAAATGGTATTGGTCATGAACTATCGCCAGCAAGGACTACAGCGAGAATGGAGTTGCGAGAAAGAAGAATGTAACTCTCAAAGAAGCGGAAGGACCATGTTAGTCAAGCGGGGTTACCAAAAAGATTTTGGGGTGAAGCAATCAACACACTTGCTACACTCAAAACAGATGTATGATAAATGCATACCGACAAAGACTCCCTATGAGATTTGGATGGAAGAAAACCAAATGTTGCATATTTGAGAATATTTGGATGTAAATGCTTCATCCACAACAATGGCAAAGACAATCTAAAGGCTTTCGATGCTAAAGTCGATGAAGGTATCTTCTTAGATACTCAAAAAAGCAAAGCTCTGAGTACTCAACAAAAGGACTATGGTTGCGTAAGAATCCATTCATGTGGTATTCGATGAGCCAAATGTAAATGGAGAAGACATTGAAGAGTCACCGATAAGTTTGAATCATCCAACCATACGAAGAGTCCCTATCTTTGGTCAAGGCCGGAAATTATAAATTGAGAAGAAGATGAGATAGTCGAATCTCAAAAACAATTTGGAAATTTGCAAAACTAAGTGATTACGAGAGAGAGATGACCACAAAGAACACAAACGCAAGACGATCAATCCACTAACTTACTCCAACTTTGATGTAAGATGGCCGAGAGACCATCCACGAAACTTGTCATTGGAGATATAAGAGAAGGTGTCAAAACAAGATCCGAACTCAACAAGAAGCCATGTTCACATGCTTTATCTCGCAAATAGAGCCCAAAGATGTGTTACAAGTATTGGATGACACACATTGGATTCAAGCTATGCAAGAAGAGTGAATCGGTTTGAAAGAAATAAAGTATGGGAATTAGTTCAAAGACCCACACATCAAAATGTTATTGGTACTAAATGGGTGTTGAAACAAGATGAACGAGGAAGGTTCGATGGTAAGAAACAAGGCAAGACTAGTAGCCAAAGGATATTGCCAAGAAGAAGGGATAGATTTTGATGAAACATTTGCTCTTGTGGCAAGATTGGAAGCCATAAGGATGTTTCTTGCCTATGCGACTCACAAGAACTTTATTGTATATCACATGGATGTAAAGAGTGCATTTCTTAATGGTTTATTGGAAGAAGAAGTGTATGTTGAACAACCTCCAGATTTGAGCAGAAGACTCTTGGAGATAAGGTATACAAACTCAAGAAAGCCTTGTATGGATTAAAACAGGCACCCAGAGCATGGTATGATACTTTGTCACAATTCCTAAATCGAAAATGGATTCACAAAAGGAAAAGTAGATAGAACACTTTTCGTAATTCAAGACAAAAAGAGTATCTTTGCTTGTTCAAATATATGTGGATGACATCATTTTTGGATCCACAAACAAAGAGTCATGTGAAAAATTTTCAAACCTCATGCAAAGTAAATTTGAAATGAGCATGATGGGAGAGCTAACATTCTTCCTTGGACTCCAAGTGAAACAATCGAAGGATAGAACCTTCATAAGTCAAACAAAATACACCGAGAGACTTAATGAAGAAATTTGGTATGGAGGAGAAGTCTTACGTGAAAATACCAATGAATACATCACCAAAATGGACATGGATGCGGATGGCAAGCCTGTAGATCAAACAAGATCTGAGCACTTATTGGATCATTGCTCTATCTTTACAAAGCAAGCGTGCCGGACATCGCCTTTGTTGTAGGTGTATGTGCAAGATTTCAATCTGCTCCAAAAGAGAGCCATATGACAAAGAAACTAAGAGAATATTGAGATACTTGAAAGGAAGCGAAGAAGTTGGCTTATGGTATCCAAAGGAAGGTGGATTCAAGCTAATTGGCTATTCGGACTCGACTATCTTTGGATGCGAGTTAATGAAAAAAAGCACCTCGAGCACATGTCAAATGCTAGGAAACAAAGTGATTTCTGGTTTAGCAAGAAAAAAATTCAATAGCCACCTCTACAAAGCGAGAATACATAGGCGGGCAAATTGTTGTGCCCAAGTCCTATGGATGAGACAAAGAATGAGAGACTATGAAGTTGAGGAAAAAGAAATTTCAATCATGTGTGATAACACAAGTGCAATTGCAATCACTCAAAATCTGTGTTGCACTCAAGAACAAAGCATATCGATATCGGATATCACTTCATAAGAAATCATGTTGAAAAGAAGGACATCATCTTGGAATATATCTCAACCGACAAACAATTGGGCGACATCTTCACAAAACCATTATGTGACTCAAGATTTGAAGAACTCAAACATGAGTTAGGGTTAATTGAGTTGAGTTAACATTGAGAAGACTCAAAGAAGAGAAATGGAACACAAAAAGGAAAAAGAGCTGAACTCACAAATCGGCTAAGTAAATCACCAGTATTGGAAAGACAATATATACCGAAGTCACCACAAGGTGAGTCACTAAGAGAACTGTGAGAAGAAGAGTTAAATCGGCTAAGGGATAAGTTTAGTCACTTATGAGCAAAGTGACAAAAACGCATCGTTTTTACTAAGCGGGAATGTTTTTAAGAATGACGTCGACATAATGATGATGTGTACAGACATAAAGCCGCACACCAAGCTTATGATTGGATATAAATGCTTTGACGCATTAAATACAAGACATTAAATGCTAAATAGGCGTGCAAAATCTAAACCGTTGATTTCGATCACATTTCAAAAACCACCCGCACGCCCTTTCATAAACCATACTTAAACCATTTTCGTCCGTTTTCTCTCACACACAACCAAAATCTGCTGTTCATTTCTCTCTCTCGGAAAAAAGGCAAAAATTCTCTCAAAACCCTATCTATCTTCAAATCAATCTCTAAGTTTACTTTGATAAAATCCTGAAAAATGGCACCAACCTATGATTTTACCAAGTTAGGAAAGCAAATCCACACCGGTCTCTTGTGGATTTCGACGGCATGGTGAAACAGGGTCCGATGACACCCTAGTGAAGAAAATTGCTGAGAAATTGGAAACGCCTGGCTGAAATCGCTTTCGATCTTTGGAATATCCGATGACCTATGTGGAGGAGGTCGCGATTCTACGTGAATGCCGAGATTCACGATGAAGGGATAAAGTCATCTGCTCACGGAAAGCGGCTCACCATCTCTCGCCAAGGATTTGGTGAACATCGCTCACTACCAACGGAAGGAGCATCGAGATATTAACGGGCGATGTAAACCTGGCCGCTGCTTGGAAGGAAATAGCCAAGCCCGACTATCTTTGATAAAATTGTTTACACAAAGAAACAAGAGGTCAGCTTTGAAGGAGGACTATCACAAGTTGTTGGACATAGTTGCCAAATGTATTGACATCAAATTTGGCGGCTTTGACCAACCAATCAGCAAAAAAAGTTGATCGTAATGGTTGCGATCATTGAAGAAAGGAAAATAAACTCAACGGTTTGTTTGTCTAAGCAGACTATGCGAGAATGTAGGAACAAATCCTTCAAGGAAGATGGCACATTTGGAGGATCCCCGGGATATGGCCTGTGATTGGCGGATGATGGAGGTGAAAGGAGTCCCTCTTAGACATGGAAAGGCGTTCCATGTTAACAAGAGGATGTTCGAGATCAAACCTCTCCGGCGCACTGAAGAGAGCCTACGCCAAGAGAGGCGACACGAGTGAGGGGAATCGGTGACCACTGAAGATACAAATTTGTTTCCTCTCCACCAAAGAAGAAAAGCGCCCCTGCACTTGCTAAGAAGAAGATCACTGCTCTGCAAAGAAAGAAATTCAAATCTGCTCCCCGCCCTGCAGCGAGTCACTGCCCCTGCAGTAGTGTCTCTCCGCCTGGCAAAGATGGTCGAGAAGGACTCTCAACTACCTTCTCGGATCGTCAAAAAGAGGAGATCTGGGAAAAGCCAAGACGGTCGGCTCCTCGAAGAAAACACTAGCACCGCCCCCCGCCGCCCAAGACTCGAAGAAAAGCGTCTCAAACCAGAAATCCCTCGGTACAAACTAGAAGACGAAGAAGAATCATCAAGCGCTCCGAGCTTGAAAAACCCCGAGTCGACCACTCACCGAACAAATACGAAACCGCTGCTTTGAAGCGATCGAGTCCCAGAGATGTAATTGATGAAACAGACTAAGTCTGTTGAAGGCGATCAGCAGAGGCAACCTGAAGAAATAGTCGTAGTCCGCGCACCGAGACACAAGAAAAGAAGGCGATAGAGTGATAGTGATGTGATGATCCTATCTCCACCTTACCCGGACATCCAAAATCGCTGCGTGAGTGGAGGAAATGGAAATTGAGTAAATCAAGGGAACAGTTCCAACGGCCGAGTTTATCGAAGAAGAAGAGGAAGCTGTTAAACTTCCTTGGACTAACCACTGTGATCCAAAGATCGGATGAAGACAATCGCACGGACATCCTGCAGATCTTCAAGGACAAGGAGAAGGAAAGACAGCGAGAGGAAGGCGAGGCACGGGAGAAGGCCAACATCCGCCCTATCTCCCACCCGTAACACACACATCCTCTCCTTGATGTCTTATCCGGCGGTGATGAGGATCCTGACTCTTCGCCGCCACGAAGAGTTGCAAATAAAGCAAGCATTGCACGAATCCGAGAATCCTTCACGAGCAAAGATTGATGGAGGGACCAGGAGAGTCCTCGAGAACACACCGAAATTGATCCAATGGGAGTGGTTCAACAAATCGCCATCATTTGTTCTTTGCCCACCACTTCCCACTCACTCGGAAGAAGCAATAAGGGAAATGGCGATGAAACCGGGATAGTGGGGACCCCACGAGCTAACCCCTATTGAAGGTGTTTTACCACCGCCCCAACGGCAACACTCAATAGAAAAGCAGTGGGAGTTTGGAGACGAGTGACCCCACTCCAAGTCACTCACCGGTGGTGAGCCACCGAGGGGGAAACTCCTCCACCGCAGAAGGCGGAGAATCTGCAGCGGATGACTCAACAACGAATCCGGGAGGCGAAGTGGAGAAAGTACAAACATTAAACGAACATCAAGTTGTCATCAACGAAGCTCGGCGATTGGACTGTCTCTCGAGGTGCCAACCGCTCTACGAAGGCTAATGACGCCTGGCGATGCGATCGAGGCACGAGAAGGAACAACCCGGGAGTTAACACTGGGCGATGAAAGTGTAATCCATGGGGTTGAGACTCCAATGGATGCCACCATAGAAGACCCTAAGACAAATGACATCGAAAGGGAGGTCCAGTCTCGCTTGCAAGGCTGAGGGAGGTAATGAAGGCCCACGGGAGGTTGAGACTTCCGGGGTAAAGAAGTCCAAGTAGAGAACATCCCTCCCCGCTATCATTGACCCATCCGAAAAGGAGATAAGCGCGCTTCATGATTCCCAGGATAATCCCGATGTAACCTTTCTCGGGATCGGGCGGCGAAGAAGCCGAGTCATCCCCCGTGATGACTCCAAAAGACTCACCAAGGATGTTCCAAGCACGAGCAAGTCGATCCCAAGACTACTCGTCAAACCTTTAATTTTGATGATGAGCCACCAATGGAAATCTCATCATCGTCCGATGAAGCTTCGATAAGGCCGAGGACCATCCACTCAATTGGAGAAACCAATTTGAGACCAACGAAGGCTGTTGAGACAAACAGGCTCAATAAGTCGGTCCACTTCACAAAAGACCCCACCGAGACAGAGTCCATCACGCAGCTCCCCAAGCCGCAGCAGTTCGACTCAAAAGGAACTTCACGCGCACCTCTCATCATTGAACAAATACCGGTTGGCCGTGATGATTCCTTTATAGAATCTTTTCCTTTCTCTCTGGAGGTACCCGACCTCCCGAAGAGTCGAGAACGAGCTCGCACGCTTCCATAGACCAGCTCTGTTATTCCATCGGTACCATTGTTCCAAATGATTATGACTTTGACGCCGCATGGCCATCACCGCAACGGAAGAATCAAATTCCGCTGATGTTCAAGGCATTATTTGGTTGAGATTGAACGGATGGAGAGGCATCGAGCCTCTATGGACATGCGATCGACAACGGAGATGCCAATCTTACTGCGACTTAAGAGGCATAACATCGGGATCGGGAATGGTGGCAACAAAGAAGAAACAATGCGTGTGGAACAAGTTAGATACTTGAGGACATTGTTCAACAAGTCAGGTATGGAGAGCCGAGAATGCTTTGATGCAAAAACGAAGTTGAGAGAACACATTGAGCACATGCATGAAGCTCACACTTCCGAGATAAAACTGCTGCGTGAGCAAAAATAAGAGTGATCTACAGCGTTTGGAAGAAAACATGAATAGAAAATTCGCCTTCTCATGGGCCGAGATGAAGCTAATTTCAAATAGAGTCCAACGCTACTCGATCCGAATTTCGTGCCGCATACTCCGCAGCCAGGACTTGAGACAGAACTCTACCATCGCCAGAGGCTCGACTTCCTTGCTTGCATGTATGTTTCAGTGTCCCTCTCTTTTTGATGATGCCAAAAAGGGGGAAGAGGAATACCTTAAAGCACGAAGAGATCCGGGCCGAAAAAGAGGATGCACTGCGAAGGGAAAGACAAATGAGGAAGTCTTTGAAACAAAAGAAAGGAAAATCTGTTGAGGGGGAAGGATCGAAAGATGTGACCTTGATGATTGCACAAACCCCAACAAGGTCTTGTCACACGGTGACATTATCGCCAAAAACTCCCCGTGATTCTCGCCACTCCAACACTCTGCTATATCTATGGTCAAAAGAGAAAGACAATTGAAGCGGGGATGGAGGAAGTGGAAGGAAGAATGGATGCCCGGGTTATGAACATCTTGAAACAACATGGAGGCATTCCAAAGAGACAGAGACACTTATGCCATCTCGGATGTCGGAGACAGAGCCACGATCGCCTGATGAATTTAAAACGCCGCATCCAAGGATACTTTGCAAATATGTCTATGGCTCAAGCTTGGGACTTGTCTTGGGAAAAAGGGTCTCACGTTATGTGAAGAAGGCGACAGAAGATGACCGGCAATACTCGCGATCACTCTGCTTTGGTCACTCCATTGTCACTCACCGGAAAGAAGAAGACCCCCGACAATACACGCCCGCAGGTAGAGGAAGAAGCGCGGTGGTGGAGGAAGAGGTTTCGACCCTGGGCCTCTGCCCAAAAACATTGAATACGTAGATCCAGGCAAGAAAGGAGGGATCTCTTTTGCTGGTCTTGACCAAATAGCAAACTTGCAAGTGGCTAAAAGTAATGTTGAGTATGCGAAAAGAATAGAAGAAAAAAAAGAGACAAACTCAATTATGGGAGGAAAGACAGAAAGATTAAGAAGAGATGAAGCCCGGAAGGCATATGAAAAGAAGAAGAAAGAAGGCGGTGACGATGAGAAAAAGAGAAGAAGAGCGAAGATGTTGAACAAGATGAAAGAAGGAGATAATGAAGGAGATGAAGTGTTCTTGTCCACCCCTTCATGTATTTTATGATGTAAATACATACTATGTAAGTTTTCTCAAAAAAAGCTATAAATTCTTTATTTTACGTGTAGACAAATGTTTGCTCGATACACCTTGTAATTGTGTAAAAGAACAAGAATGTTATGATCAATAAAAAGATTGATTCTACGCATACATTCTATGTGAATACACTATCTGTATGTAACTTTGCTATTTGCATTTTTGAATGGTTTAAGTTTTGGCATCATCAAAAAGGGGAAATTGTTAGGAAATTTATTGTTTAGATTTTGATTAATGCCATGTAAAACTTAGAATAGGAAGTTGGCACCCCATTCTTGTTGTAAAATGCATTGTAATAAATAGGGATGGCCAAAAGGCGAGTTAAGTTAAGTCGCTACGCCGCCCTAACATGCAAGAAGACAACTCGAAGACTAGAAGGAAGACTCCGCGCGAGACAATGAGTATGGCAAAGAAGAGTAGACGGAACTCTATCAAGAAGCGGTGAGATGCACGGTGAGTGGAGTATCGGTCAAGTCAACTCAAGAAAAGCCAAGTCTCAAGTTGAAGTGACGGAAGAGTCATCCATGATTGGAAGTGACTCTAAGTCACCTGGGGAAAGCAAAGAAATGCGGTCAAGTCGAGATAATCGAAAAAGATCCGTTGCATTCGTAAATCAAGAGAATTACTTAAACAAGTAATATCTCCATACCACCTTTCTCGAGTGCTCGATCCCGAGCGTGCAAAAGGAATGAACCAATGGGAAGCACTACACCGTGTCGAACTCAAAAAGGTGAAAAACAATTCATACGAGGAAATGGCAATTCCAAGGACTACAACAAGACAAGCCAACGACGCAAGTGACTTTCAAAAATAAGCCTATCTCTTCAACGGGCAAATTTTTGAAAGATCACTATAAAAGGCCGAGAAATGACATTGAGAAGAAAAAGAGATCTCAACCAAAAACGTTCAAGCAATTATTAGAAAATCAAATATTCTCAATCCTCAAGCCTACACTACGAAGAACATCAATCCAACACTCACCGTGAAGGAAAGATAACTTCAATCGGTTGAAGAGGAAAATCTTTGAAAAATCAAGGGGTCTACATTCCACGAAGGATTGTAGGAAGGTTCAAGGTCGAACCAAGTCTTAAGCTTTTGGAGGGCTTCGTGATCAAATCCAAAGAGCTTGAGCAAGTGAGTCAGTAGTAGCAAAGCAAACCCTGTGAAGAAGTTCGAGTCGTCGAGAAGCCACCGAGTGATCAAGGCGTCTCGGCCGAGTCCCAAAGGATCAAGTCACCGTGTGATCAAGACTTGTATCCGGACTGTTACCACTTTGTATCGATCAATAACTAGTGGATTCCTCCAGGAGTTGGAGAAGAGAGGAGTAGAAGAATTACCCCATCTTGAACCTCTATAAAAATTTCATTGTGTCATTTACATTTCAAAGACTTTAATTCCTGCATCTTAATTGTTTAAATCTGTGATAAATTTGCTATCCACTTGATAATTTCTAAGTACTAAACCAAGCACTAAATCCTTGCTTAACCAAACTTAAGGGTGTTAAGTCTTCTCTTGAAAACAAACCACAACAGTTAATTTAGACCCAACAAATGAGTTATTCCATCAACAGCTCGATTGAGTCTTTGAGAGACTAACTCTCTTGATTAACTAAATTGGTTGTCCACCTGGACACAACCGTAGTATCAACTCGAATATTTAAAAGGACTAAATCGAAAATTTGGTAAGGTTTATTCAACCCCCTTCTAAACCTTACACTTACACCCTCTTGGGACCTACGATTAGTATTGTAAGATGATCCAACCAACCTATAGCCAAATGATTTGACTCTAAGGGGTTGCCATCTATCGATGCCATAATCATAATTAATTTTGGCAAATTGCTTGGGGTTCTGGTTCATACAAACTGTCTCTTTTGTGTCCTGTATTTACCGTGTATGTGTTTTAGCAATTGCCTTCTTTGGGTAGTTGTGATATCTCCGAGGGTAGTGCCTAGGTGCATATGTGTCTTTGATGAAAGCTCTTATACCTTTGGAATGGCCTTTCTTGAGTTCTAGGCCTTTGCCACTTAGACTTATATTCCATAGGTCTTTCTTTGAAAGTTCACATTATCCCAATCGCTTGGCTTGATACTTTCTACCATTCCCATCATATGTGTTTCTTTTATAGAACTTCCGGGTTTTTTGGTAGCTCTGTTTCTTCTTTATAGAGTATTTCTGTTTGGAGTTTGCTTTGAGGAACTCGGCCGGATTTCTTCTCACTGTCCTCTCAAAGACACTCAACTCAATCAGTTTTTTTCCTTTTCCTTTATAACCAAGGCCAGTTTGCTTGTGATTGTGCTTTGGAATAAATGTGTGTGCACCATTTGGAGTTTTGGATTTTTGAGATATTTCATTACTTAAAGATCCTTTTTCCAAAATCACTTTTGGAGCTTGACATATACAGAGAATTAAATCCTAAGCCTGTCTTGTCTCCACATTCTCTTTGACTCATAATAAGATCATCCAATGATTTAGATGCCTTAGTGAATGAGGCAATCACATTTTTGAGATCATTTTCCCTCTTTTCTATAGCAACTATCTCTCGCTATTAGCTTAGCATTTTCAAATTTTAGACTTTCATTCTTATCGGCTATTTAACTTAGAGTACTCGGCTCCTTAGTCACCGTGAGTTTTGGCTCTTGAGTAGGTCTTTTACCTCATTTAGTAGTGTGTGTGAGGATTTAATGTGTTCAAAGTCTTTCATCATTTTGCCTAATGAATCATAAAGATCGAGTGGGTGATGAAGTGTGTGTGTCACAACTCACTATCACTAGAATCGAGTGTGATGAAATAGAGTGTACCTCATCTTCTTGGTCAGTTGGTCTTGTTCCTTGACCATCAAACAGATCAAGGATTCTTCTTCGAGTCACTTGAGCGATCGGCTTCACTACTCTCTCGAATCACCGTGTCTCTTGACTTGGCCGTCTCGGCATCTCTGTAGTGACACAGTTGCTGCAGCCTCAAAGATAGATTTTCAACCTTTTGATCACTCTTTCCATTCTTGGATTGTCGGCCCTTTGATATTCAACTTTTTGATGCTCTGCTCTCTTGGTTGGCCTATCTTCCCTTGACTTGGAGGAGAGCCGAGTGTCTTCCGGAGGATTCGCCCTTGCCTCTCTTGTAGTTCTTATTGAAGAACTTGTTAAACCTTTTAACCATCGTGGGCTATTTCCTCTTGGTCAATGACTTCTTTGACCTCGGCTCTCTTGCCATCCTTAACAATTAGAGTAGATGTTTTGGGCACAACTGTCTCATCCTCGGTCTTTTCTTCTCGGCCAAATTCGTAGGCTTTGAGATCCGAGAATAGCTCATGGTTGGATGTCTTGGATAGGTCCATGGAATGTCTTAGTGCCATGACCTTCATTTCCCATTCAAATAGGAGACTTCTTAGAATCTTCATACACATTTCCTTCGTGTATATTCTTTTCCAAGTGCGGATAGGTCGTTGGTAATTTACGTGAACCGAGCATCCATTGATCCAAGGTCTCTCGCTGCGATCATTTTGAAATTCTCAAATTTCTATACAAAGAATTGATAGTTTATTTTCCTTGATTTGCTCGAGCCTTCACAAATCAATGTTAGCTTGTCCCAGCATTTCTTTAGCCGTTTTGCATGATTTGACTTTATTGAACATGGCTTTGTCCAAGGTTTTGTAAAGAATGTCTTTGGCCACATTGTCCAAGTTATATCTTTTTCTCATCATCATTTGTCCATTCAACTCTTGGTTTTTAAACCATGACCGTCCGGGAGCAACATCATCTTCACCTTCACCGCAGCTCTCCTTGTAATTGTGTTCACTTTTAAAATTTGCGATCGCCCATCCTCTATCACTATCCACATCTCATCATGTAATGCCGATAGATGAGTCTCGCATACGAATTTTCCAATCATCAAATTCTTCAATTGTGAACATAGGGATGCGTGTCAAATTTGCTTCCATGATAATAACTTTTCTTTGGTAAAAGAGTTTTGAAAGATCAAGTACTAAAACAGACTTTGAAAAATTTGGAGATCTAGTTCATAACTGTCTGAAGGCTCAATGAACCAACCGCTCCGATACCACTTGTAGGTCCCAAGGGGTGTGAGTGTAAGGTTTAGAAGGGGGTTGAATAAACCTTACCAACTTTTCAAATTAGTCCTTTTAAATATTCGAGTTAATACTTCACCAGTTGTGTCCTTGATGGACAAACTAAGTTAGTTAATCGCCAGAGTTAGTCACTCAACAGCACTGACCGAGCCGTTGATAGAATAACTCAGCTATTTTGACTAAAGACTTAACTCAACCGTGATTTGTTTTCATTGAAGACTTAACACCCTTGAATTTGGTTAAGTTTGTTTTAATACTTGGTTTTAGCACTCGATTGATTATCAATTGGATAGCAAATTTATCAAACAGATATAAAAATAAGATGCGAGAAATTAAAGTCTTTGAAATGTAAATGACACAATAAGTTTTTATAGAGGTTCAAGATGGGGTAATTCTTCTACTCTTCTCTTCTCCAACTCCTGGAGGAATCCACTAAGTATTGATCAATATACGAGTGGTTAATGATCCCGATACAAGTCTTGATCACACAAATTGACTTGATCCTTTGGGACTCGATCGAGATGCCTTGGTCACACACCGGCTTCTCGTGCGACTCGGCTTCTTCACAGGGCACTGCCTTGCTACTACAGCCCACTTGCTCAAGCTTCTTGGATTTGATCACGAAGCCCTCCAAAAACTTGAGACTGTTCGACCTAAACCTTCCTACAATCCTCCGTGGAATGTAGACCCCTTGATTCTTCAAAAATTTCCTCTTCAACTGATTGAAGTTATCTTTCCTTCACAGGTGAGTGTTGGATTGATTTCCTTCGTAATGTAGGCTTGAGGATTGATCTTGAATGATTTGAGAATATTTTTGGTTACAGTTCAAATGTTTGCTTGAATGTTCGTGGTTCAGGTAACCAAGGTAACCCCTTCTCAAATAAACTCCTCGATTTTTATAGTGATCTTTCAAAAAATCTGCCCGTTGAAGAGATAGGCTTATTTTTGAAAGTCACTTGTGGTCGTTGGCTTGTCTTGTTGCAGTTCTTGGAATTGCCATTTCCTCGTATGAATGATTCTTCAGCTTTTCAGTGTTCTGACACAGGTGCAGTGCTTCCCATTGGTTTATTCCTCTTGCACGCTTCTGGGACTGAGCACTTCAAGAAAGGCAGTATGGAGGTATTACTTGTTTAAGTAATTCTCTTGATTTCTGTGCAACGGATCTCTTTCAGTTATCTCGACTTGACTGCATTTTCTTAATATCCCCAGGTGACTTCGAGTCATCTTCCAATCATTGGATGACTCTTCTGTCACTTCAACCTTGAGACTTGGTCATGTCTTGAGTTGACTTGACCGATACTTCACTCACCGTATCTCACCGCACCTTCAAATCGAGTTCATATCTTTTCTTCTTTGCCATACTCACCGCCTCACACAGAGTCTTCCTTCTAGTCTCCATTTGTCTTCTTGCATGTCCAGGCATAGGTGAGTTAACTCACTGATCACCTATCTATTACAATGCAATTTACAACAAAAATGGGGTGCCAACTTCCTATTCTAAGTTTTGCATGGCATTCATCAAAATCTACAAAATAATTTCCCAACAATTTCCCCTTTTTGATGATGCCAAAACTTAAAACATACAACAATAATTAAATAGCAAAGATACATACGGACAAATGTAGAATCACGAATGTATGCTTAGAGTCGATCTCTTATTGATCATAACATTCTTGTTCTTTACATAGTTGTTTACAAAGTGTATCGAGCTTGAATCAAAAGAAAATGTATCGAGCTTAAGTGGACTTTGAGACTATTCGTACTTAAATGTACATGAGACTTTGAGACTATTTGTACTTAACCGTACTTGAGACTATGATATTTTTCCGTGAAAGTTTGTGCTAATCGTTATGCATGCATATTTGACTTGGACAATTGCTTCCCACCGAGTTGACGATAACTCACTCCAATAATTTTAACATTTCGGGTTGAGGAGTCCGTTGTGGCGTGTGGCGGGTGAATTGATCATGATAGTTGTTTAGTGTCAAAAATATTTCATTTGTAGTTGAACTTCTTGAACGATATTAGTTCTTTAAATTTTTGTATTTATAAAACGTACAATATGTTAGATAAATGTTTTTATCAAGATTTTGATTATTTTATTTAAATGAGTTTTTATACAAAAACAATGTTTATAAAAGTTGTCCAAATACTCCCAATTGATTTTAAATGTTTTTACTAATTTTTTGGAGTATTTTTTGAAGTTTATTTTTGACAAAAATCGAACAACATTTCAAGTTGGAGGTCGACCACCGGTCGAGCAAAAGGTCGACCGATACCGGAGAATGAAAAACATGAAACATAATGTACTGAGTTAAAAAAAATAGGGAAGGGGATCGGTCCGAGGCGGGTAGGCCGACCGTCGCACCTGGGCGACCGATCGCACACCCCCTTGATCGGTCGACCCCTCTTTGAACGGTACTGGATCGCACTAATTCTCGTCTAACGCTCAAAATTTTCTATAGGGTGACCGGTGCCCTGTGTATTGTTTTGACAAAGAAAAATTTCTACCGTTGCAATCCTTATCAAAGAAGATTTCTACATCTTGTGATCCTATTTTTGTAGACAAAAGTGAAGAAGGGGGAGCCTATGTCTATGAAGACTCTCCTATAAATAGAGGATGATTTGAAGACACAAGACACAACACACAAGCATACAATACAACAAGAAATCTCAGAAATTCTCAAAGCTTTCATTTTTACATTCTTGTTGTAATAGCCTAAGTTCTTGCACTTGCACAATCTTGAGGTATAAGCTTTTTGTTCTTGATTACACTTGCACTCAAAGTTTGTATACTTCATTTATTGAGTTGTAATCTTGAATTTTTCTATCATCCAAAACAAGATATCCTTGTTAGTGTTCTTGTGGTAAGAATACACTTGGGTGATCTTAGGTGTTGAAGAGTGTGGTACTCTTTTATAGGTGTTGAAGGAAGATTGTGGTAATCTCCTTGAAGGTATTGTAAGAAGATTGTAGCAATCTTCAAAGGTGGTGTTGTATTAATTGTGATAATTAATAAAATCTTTTTTTTTTTCAAATCCATCTCGGAGATACCGAGGTGGTAGAGGATTAGGCCCTAGGTGGTTGAACCTCTTTAAATCGACGAGTGTTGTTTATTTTCCGCACTTACATTCTTGTCATTTATTTGTTCATTCAAAAAGAGGGCGATTTGCGAAAATCGTCATAATCTATTCACCCCCTCTAGATTATCGTAGCCGCTTGGACTAACAAGTGGTATCAAAGCCAAACTCTTTGGCTAGCTCGTTCCGAGTAAAAAGGAAAGATCCATGGCTACGAATGAAGCTTATCTCCACCGGCGCCTCCACCAACAAGCCACCACTATTCGACGCCAACAACTACGCATTTTAGAAAGATCTTATGGAGTGCTTTCTACGAGGGTGTGGGTTTGATGTTTGGAATATGGTCATTGAAGGAGTTGATCAACCAACCAAGAAATTGGAGGACGGCACCACGACTCCTAAACCTTTCAAGGAGTTCGATGAAAATGACAAAAAGGCTTTCTCTCTAAACGGTAAGGCTTTAAATATTTTACATTGCTCTCTTATCACCACCGAGTATAATCATATAAGAGGCATAAGGTCGGCACATGAAGTTTGGGAAAAATTAGAAACCATCTATGAGGGCACAAAGAAAGTGAAGCAAGCAAGAAAAACAATGCTTGTGAAAGACTTTGAAAATTTCAATATGCATGATGGTGAAAGCATATCCAAAATGGTGGAAAGGCTTGACAACATTGTCAATCCTCTTGTGGCTCTTGGAAAGGTCATCTCCGAAGAAGACAAGGTGACCAGGTATTGAACGCTCTTCCCGCTCATGGTCCGAAAAGGTGACGGCTATCATGGAAGCACAAAATCTCGAGACACTCAAATTCTATGAGCTCATCGGGAACCTCCTCATCTACCAAGTCTATCTCAAGGAGAGGAAAAATTCCAAACCATCCATCAATCAATCGGGTATGCAAAATATTCCTAAAGGTCTTGCATCTTCTTCTAATAATGCATACTATGATATTGATGGGGATGATGAGAAGATGGCCGCACTTGTTCGTAAATTTGCAAAATTTGTGAATAAAAATAAGGCGAGAAAACCGAGAGACAACTCGTGTTTTAAATGCGGAAAATCCAGTACTTCATAGCCGATTGCACAAAACTCGAGGAGGAGGAACAAAAGAAGAAGAAGCCTTTTCCGAAAAAGAAGGCTCTAAATGTGGAAGTCAAAACTTGGGATGAACTACTTGAAACAACCGACGAAGAAGGAGAATCCGAACATGGTCTTATGGCCATAGACGACGAAAACAACGAGGTACACTCTAATGTTTCATCCTCTTCCTTAGTTGATGAATTGCAATGTGATTTTGATGAATTGCAAATAGAATTTAAAAATTTGATTGTTAAATACAAGAATTTGAAAAAGGATCATAAAGAGCTTAAAATTGAAAAAGAAAAATTATTTACTTCTTATGAATCTCTTGATAAAGCTCATGATATTACTCTTACTAGAGTTCATACTCTTGAAACCGAAAAAGAATCGCTCACCAAAGATCTTGAATGTTTGAAAAAGGATGTGCATTGTTTTAACTTAAGTACGAATAAAGTTACAAAAATTTTAGATGCACAAAGAGGTGAGCATTCTAAATTAGGACTTAGCTATAAACCTTTTCAACCTCTTTTAAAGAAAAAAAGACCAAGGTCCGACTTTTGTATGTGATAGTAGTGCCCATAATCTTATTTGTTTTTATTGTGGTAAAGTTGGTCACTATGTTAGTCATTGTAAATTGAAGAATAATTTTAGCTTTGTTTGGAGACCCAAAGATCTCAAGGTTAACCCCATGGACCCCAAAGCTATAGGGTACCTAAAAATAATTCTTTTGTAGGTCATAGGGGCTATAACAACTATGGAGGATTCAAAATGGCTCGTGGACAGCGGGTGTTCACGCCATATGACCGGAAAGAAAGAACTTTTTACCAACATCAAGCTCCAAGAAGAGGGTATGGTCATGTTCGGCAATGGCAAATAAAGAATTCTTGGAAATTGAGAACCGGTAACTATTCTTTCTCTCTTAGTAATGTTCTTTTAGTAGAAGGGCTTAAGTCTAATTTGATAAGTGTTAGCCAACTTTGTGATTCAAATTATAATGTTGTTTTCAATAAAGAAAAATGCCTTATTTCCAAAAATGATAAAATTATTTGTGAAGCAAATAGAAAAGGCAATCTTTACAAAATTTGTACAAGTGATTTGGTTAGTCAAAATGTTTCTTGTCTTGTCGCCAATAATGATTTAACTAGTTTATGGCATAGGCGACTTGGACATGTTGGATATAAAAATTTGCAAACTATTTACAAAAACCAACATGTAAAAGGACTAACCAAATTGAATTTTGAAAACATTGGCTTATGTGACACTTGTCAAAAGAACAAATTAGTTAAGAGTAGTTTTAAGCCCAAAAATAAAATTTCCACAACCAAGCCTCTACAACTTCTTCATTTAGATTTGTATGGGGATATTGGTACGACAAGTCTAAGTGGAAAACATTACACTTTTGTTATAGTTGATGATTTTTCTAGATATACTTGGGCTCTATTGCTTACAAATAAAAGCGATGTCGTTAATGAGTTTGTTAAGTTGTGTAGACATATTGAGAATGAAAAGGAAGATACTATTAAGTCTATTCAAGTGATCGAGGTGGAGAATTTGATGGAGAATTTAGAGTCTTTTGTGAAATCAAGGGATATAGTCACAATTTTTCGGCTCCAAGGACACCTCAACAAAATGGAGTAGCCGAAAAGAAAGAATCGGACACTTCAAGAAATGAGTCGGTCCATGCTAAATGAATTTTCACTTCCAAAATATTTTGGGGCCAAAGCCATAAGTACCGCTTGCTATGTCATTAATCGAGTTTATATTCGTCCTAAAATGAATAAAACTCCATATGAGCTTTGAAATGAAGAATTCCAAATATTAGTTATTTCAAAATATTTGGATGTAAGTGTTTTATTTTGAATACTAAGGATCAATTAGATAAACTTGATCCTAAGGCCGATGAAGGAATATTTATGGGGTATTCAACCAAAAGCAAAGCATATCGGGTTTACAATAAGACTAGTGGGGTTGTTGAATAATCCATCCATGTCAAATTCAATGAAGCTTTGGGTGTTGAAAGGATACCCAATGATGAAAGTGATGAAGAGGATATTGTTGAACCCATTGTTCAAGATGATACTCAAAATGATCAACCTTCAAGCTCAAATGTTCCTCAAGAATACAAAGGTGATACTTTGGATCTTCCCGTAGCATTGAAATTTAAGGGAGATCACCCAAAAGATCTATTATTGGTGATTCCCTTGATAAAGTAATGACTTAAGGAAAATTTGCCGAGAAAGCTCTTATATCTCAAAAGGAGCCTAAAAATGCTACGAAAGCTATTGAAGAAGAGGATTGGTTTCTAGAAATGCAAGATGAGTTGAATCAATTTGAAAGGAATGATGTATGGGAACTAGTACTTTGTCCTCCATCTCAAACAATTATTGGAACAAAATAGGTATTTGAACAAGCTCGATGATCAAGGAAATATTGTTTGAAACAAAGCAAGGTTAGTAGCTCAAGGTTATTGTCAAGAAGAAGGTATTGATTATGATGAAACATTTGCACCGTAGACGTTTAGAAGCTATTCGTATTTTACTTGCCTATTCTTATTTTAAAATATTCAAGCTTTACCAAATGGATGTAAAATCCGCATTTTTAAATGGTCTTATTCAAGAAGTAGTCTATGTAAAACAACCTCCGGGGTTTGAAATTTTTAGACCTAATGATGTTTATAAACTTAAAAGGCCTTGTATGGTTTGAAACAAGCACCCGTGCATGGTATGATAGACTTAGCTATTTTCTTTTGCAAAATGGTTTTACAAGATATAATGTTGATATTACACTCTTTGTTTTTTAAAAAGGCCAAGATTTCTTATTAGTGCAAATTTATGTTGATGATATTATTTTTGGTGCTACTAATGAATCCTTGTGCAAGAAATTTTCTAAGTTAATGCAAGGTGAATTTGAAATGAGCATGATGGGGAGCTCAACTTCTTCCTTGGACTTCAAATCAAGTAATGCCAAGAAGGAATTTATATTTCACAATCAAAATATACAAAAGAGCTTTTGAAGAAGTTCGACATTGAAGAAGGAAGAACCGTCTCTACCCCAATGGCAACAAACGTCAAGATTGACAAAGATGAAAAAGGCAAGCGGTTGATGAATCTAATATCAAGGTATGATTGGTAGTTTACTTTATTTAACTGCAAGTAGACCGGATATTCTTCATGACGTATGCCTATGTGCTCGCTTTCAAAGCAATCCCAAAGAATCTCATATGAGTGCCATTAAAAGGATTTTTCGATATTTGAAAGGCACTATTCAATATGGTTTATTTTATCCAAAGAATGAAAATTTTTCTCTTAAAGGTTATAGTGATTCGGATTATGCCTAAAATATTGATGATCGTAAAAGTACTTCCGGATCATGTCAATTTCTAGGTGATTGCCTAGTTTCTTGGTTTTCAAAGAAACAAAATTGTGTTTCACTTTCAACGGCCGGCCGAATATATTTCCGCGGCTTTTTGTTGTACTCAATTGCTTTGGATGAAACAAACTTTAGCGGATTATAAATGTTCTTTTGAAAGTGTTCCTATCTTTTGTGATAACATATCCGCTATAAATATTACTCAAAACCCGGTTCATCATAACGTCTAAACATATTGAGATTCGACATCATTTTCTAAGGGATTGTGTTTCAAAACAAAAAATTGAGATATCTTTTGTACCATCTCAAGATCAATTGCGATATCTTTACAAAACCGCTATCTTCCGAGACTTTTGCTCAATACGAGCTCGGTTAGGCATAATACATATTGAATGAGGTTTACGTTTGCATTTTGCACATTTTCAAAACTTAGGGCGAAAAATTGGATTTTGATTCAAACTTCGAATTTTGAAAAAGCGAGAATGAAACAATGGGCGGATCGAGGTAAGGCCAACCGGTCGCCCTACCTCCGACCGACGCCCATCGCCGATTTTGGTTTAAATCGTCTCTGTTCTAACAATTAGCCATTTTGACTCATTTTATTCATTTTTCGTCCCCTTCACAAATTGCACACAAATTTCACTTCAAATTTGTTTTCTTGCATACATTTTATAGTTTGGACTTCATTAGGCTCGTTTATCATCATCATTGCACATCTTTACCGATTAAATGGTAAGATTTATACTCTTTAGCTCAATTGGGTTGAACCCTTGAGTTTTTGCCTTATTTGAAATATTCTTGATGCTAGTTTCATATGATTGTGATGATCCCGTTAATTATTGTTGTATGAATGTTGTTTGAATTGATTTGGTGTTGAAAATTTTGGCTTGATTACATTTACAAGGGCCATATACAACTTTTTCCATTTTTAACGCCCACAACGTGTTCGATAAATTGTCTCAAAGAAAATTTCAACATTTACATGACTCATTTGCTTTCAAATGTCTTATATATTTATTGAGATCATGTTTTATCAATCAAATGAGCAACCTTTCCCTTTTATTTAGAATTTAAGCTTAAATTTTCAATATGCTCGATAAAACGATTAAGTTGCGCACTTTGATATAATTGTATGATGTTTTTATCGTGCTAACATTCTTTTTGATGATTTCAAAGGGGAGAAACAGGAAAAACACTCATATTCTCAAAGAAACGAAAATAAGCCACAAGAAAAGCTATAAGCTAGGGCTCTCAAAAGCTAAAAGTCATGAATATTACTTAGTCCATTTGATGTATTGTGGACTTTTATGCTTGACTAATGATGTTTTGTGACAGGGGAGCTTCTATGCTCATATAATTCAAGTTTGTTTTGTAAAAACTAAGCTTTTAGCTTTTAGTTGGTTGTTTTTATACTTGTTCTTAATATGCATATTGATAGGGAGCTTGTGCATAAATGTTTTGAAAAATATCTGCTTCCTCCTGTGTGTTTTACTTATGGTAAATCTTGCTTGTAATGGATTGATGCTTTAGACCGGAAAATATGTTTCGTTTTAAAACCGACTTCCTAAAATTGTTTTGGTTTGTAACCATCAAAAAGGGGAGTTTGTTAGATAAATGTTTTTATCAAGATTTTGATGATTTTGTTTAAATGAGTTTTTATACCATAACAATGTTTATAAAAGTTGTCCAAATACTCCCAATTCATTTAAAATGTTTTTACTAATTTTTTGGAGTATTTTTTGAAGTTTATTTTTGACAAAAATCGAACAACATTTCAAGTTGGAGGTCGACCTGGTCGAGAAAAGGTCGACCGCAGCACTGGAGAATGAAAAACATGAAACATAACGTCTTGGAGTTAAAAAAATAGGGAAGGGGATCGGTCCGGACAGGGCCGACTTGGTCCACACCCTAGGGCCGACCGGTCACACCCTAGGCGACCGGCCGCACACCCTTGATCGGTCGACCCCCTTGAACTAGCACTGGATCGCATTAATTCTCGTCTAACGTTCAAAATTTTCTATAGGGTGATCGGTTGCCCTGTGTATTGTTTTGACAAAGAAAATTTCTACCGTTGCAATCCTTATCGGCAAGATTTGCTTTTTATTTTTGTACAATATTTCTACATCTTGTGATCCTATTTTTGTAGACAAAAGTGAAGAAGGAGGAGCCTATGTCTATGAAGACTCTCCTATAAATAGAGGATGATTTGAAGACACAAGACACAACACACAAGCATACAATACAACAAGAAATCTGCAAAATTCTCAAAGCTTTTATTTTTACATTCTTGTTGTAATAGCTTAAGTTCTTGCACTTGCACAATCTTGAGGTCTAGGCTTTTTGTTCTTGATTACACTTTCACTCAAAGTTTGTATACTTCATTTATTGAGTTGTAATCTTGAATTTTTCTATCATCCAAAACAAGATATCCTTGTTAGTGTTCTTGTGGTAAGAACACACTTGGGTGATCTTAGGTGTTGAAGAGTGTGGTACTCTTCATAGGTGTTGAAGGAAGATTGTGGTAATCTCCTTGAATGTATTGTAAGAAGATTGTAGTAATCTTCAAAGGTAGTGTTGTATTAATTGTGATAATTAATAAAATCTTTTTCTTTTTCGAAATCCATCCCTGAGATACTTGGGGTGGTAGAGGATTAGGCCCTAGGTGGGTTGAACCTCTTTAAATCAACAAGTGTTGTTTATTTTCCGCACTTACATTCTTGTCATTTATTTGTTCATTCGAAAAAGAGGGCGATTTGCAAAGAATCGGCATAATCTATTCACCCCCTCTAGATTATCGTAGCCGCTTGGACTAACAAATGGTATCAAAGCCAAACTCTTTGGCTAGCTCGTTCGAGTAAAAAGGAAAGATCCATGGCTACGAATGAAGTTTATCTCACCACCTAGCGCCTCCACCAACAAGCCACCACTATCCGACGCCAACAACTATGCATTTTAGAAAGATCGTATGGAGTGTTTTCTACAAGGGTACGGGTTTGACATTTGGAATGTGGTCATTGAAGGAGTTGATCAACCAACCTAGAAATTGGAGGACGGCTCCACGACTCCTAAACCTTTCAAGGAGTTCGATGAAAATGACAAAAAGGCTTTCTCTTTAACGGTAAGGCTTTAAATATTTTACATTGCTCTCTTATCGCCACCGAGTATAATCATATAAGAGGCATAAGGTCGGCACGTGAAGTTTGGGAAAAGTTAGAAACCATCTATGAGGGCACAATGAAAGTGAAGCAAGCAAGAAAAACAATGCTTGTGAAAGACTTTGAAAATTTCAATATGCATGATGGTGAAAGCATATCAAAAATGGTGGAAAGGCTTGACAACATTGTCAATCCTCTTGTGGCTTTTGGAAAGGTCATCTCCGAAGAAGACAAGGTGACCAAGGTATTGAATGCTCTTCTCGGCTCATGGTCCGAAAAGGTGACGGTTATCACGGAAGCACAAAATCTCGAGACACTTAAATTCGCCTACAATGCAGATGCTCCCATCTTCAGCTTTGTTGACTCCTCTGCTTCTTTGTATGGGATGTGGCTGAAGCAGATAACGGAGCCAGAAGATCAGATGGAGGAAGATCCTGAAGAAGAACCATGGGATGAAAACTCCAGCAATGCTCAGCGATTTAGCGTAGTAGTTAGGATTTCTTTCTAGTTCAGCATTTTGTTTCCCTTTTCCAGTTGTTTTTCAGATTAGTGCATTGTACCTCTTGAAGGTTTTTGAATTGATTATAATGGAAATGTTCTGCGTTTACTTTTATATTATGGATATCTTATCTAGTGATGTCTTATCTGGTGATGAGTTAGCTTATAAACTATATTTTTGACTTAGAATGCATACCTCAGACGAGTTTACTAAGTTATGATTACACTTTGACTATAGGAAAATGATTCGAGGATGTAGATCGGGAGCCCGAGCCTGCTTGTTAATAACAAGATACACCGAAATAATGAGGCAAACCCATTACCGGAACTCGAGGGAATAACAAGAATGAAAACGCATTCAACCAAGCACCGACATTAACTTAGGCCCAAGTGGTGGAGCAGTTTCGCCGCTTCTCACCCATGAGCTTTAATGGGTAAGAAGGACCTGCCTATGTCGACGAGTGGTTTGTATCAACTGGAGCATACTTTTGAATTAATCGGGTGTACTGAGGCACAACGCATCCTTTGTGCTCGATCTGCAGGAATTGCTCTGGTACAAGATGCAAGCGTTGGTGTATGAGCTCATGGAGACTAAGGCCCACCGAGGAACAAGCGGCCTAACTTGGGAGGGGTTTAAAGAGATAGTGATGGAGAGGTACTGTCCCCGATTATCGGGAATAGATGGAGTGTGAGTTTTGGGATCTAAAGCAAGAAAGAATGTCCGTGACAGAGCACGAGAGGAAGTTCATTTAAATGAGCTTTTTGTGGAATATATGGTGGATACGAGGCCGTAAACGAGTGCTAAGGTTCCGAAAGCGGGTTTACTGGTCGGGGATACGCCACATTGTGGCAAGCCATGGGGTCCTATATCGCACGCATATACGTGTATTCTCGGGAGATTCTTTGCCATCGGAGCTAGACCGCAACAAACAGGAATTTGGGAAAATGGAGCTGCAATGAAACCAGGATAAGAACTCAAATCGAATAAATAAAGTAGGCGAGGATCGACGCGAGATCGGGGCCTAAACCCTAAACTCGTAAACCGTGGTGTGCGAAATGCGGGAAGAATCATAATGGGAGTGTTTTGTGGGACGAATAAGTGCTACTAGTGTAAGATGCCTGGACATTCGTCATGGGATTGTCCCACTTGAGAACAGGGGAAGGAAAGGGCAAGGCTGCGGAGGGCGGGCTCGAGTATATGCTATGACCCAAGGGGAAGCTGACCAGAACCCTGACACGATGTCAGGTATGTTAAATGTATTTGGAATACCTGTTTTAGCATTATTTGATATGGATGCCACACATTCATTTATGTCTTCGACATTTTATAATATGATTGGACATAGCGATACTAGGATCTGGTAAGACAATTTGCACTGATTCAATCATTAAGGATGTAGACGTTGACATAGGGGGAAGGGATCTAAAAGCCAATTTGTATGTAACTGATATGAAGGATTTTGATATAATATTTGTTATGGATCGGCTTAGTAGATATCGAGTGACATCCAAAGGTCGAGAAAAAGGAAGTGACACTACATTTGCCGGGAGGAGAAGAAATAAAGTTTTACGAGACTAAGACTAGGACTGTGCTTAGAGTTATATCAATAATGAATGCTTTGACTTTGCTGAAAAGAAGAAATTGTCAAGGGTATTTGGTGAATATTGTTGGAACTCCAACAACTGAGTTGACACCAAATGACATTTCTACAAATCCGGAATTTGTTGATGTCTTTCCGAAGAGTTACCAGGAGTACCACCAAATCAACAAGTTGAGTTCTCCATCGATTTGGTACACGGAATGGCACCAGATATCTAGAGTACCCTATCGATGGCACTAAAGGAACTGCATGAGCTAAAAGTTCAAATACAAGAACTGTTGGAGATGGGATTTATTCGCCCAAGTGTGTCACCATGGGGCGCACCAGTCCTATTCGTGAAG
This sequence comes from Rehmannia glutinosa, assembly GCA_016081115.2. Taxonomy (NCBI): domain Eukaryota; kingdom Viridiplantae; phylum Streptophyta; class Magnoliopsida; order Lamiales; family Orobanchaceae; genus Rehmannia; species Rehmannia glutinosa. The sequence goes on along the minus strand of JABTTQ020001829.1, from coordinate 206,548 downwards.
AAGAAAGACGGATCACTTCGAATGTGCATCGATTACAGAGAGTTGAATCGACTTACAAAGGAAGAATAAATATCTATTGCCGATGATCGAGGATTTATTCGATCAATTTCAAGGAGCTAGTGTGTTCTCCAAGATCGATTTGAGATCCTGGTATCACCAATTGAAAGTAAAAGAGTGTGAGATTCCGAAAAACATCATTTAGAACTCAAGTACGGACACGACGAGTTTGTAGTGATGCCTTTTGGTTTATCTAATGCACCACGTCTTTATAGACCTAATGAACACAGTATTTTACCCTTACCTAGATCAATTCGTCATAGTCTTCATAGATGACATATTGGTATATTCAAATGATAAGGTGCAACACGAGGAGCATTTAAGGATTGTATTGGAGACACTTCGCAAGGAGAAGTTATATGCAACGTTTAAGAAGTGTGAATTCGGTTGGGCAGAGTCGTGTTTCTCGGACATGTGGTCACATCACAAGGAATCGAAGTTGACCCTGGTAAGGTTGAAGCGAGCAGCGCTTGGAAAGGACCTAAGAATGCAAGTGAGATACGAAGTTTTCTAGTCTAGGCGGCTATTACGTGAAAGGTTTATCGAGGGATTCTCTAGGATAGCCATGCCTATGACTCGGTTAACGGGAAAAGGGGAGAAGTTTGAATGGACTCGGAAGTCTAGGAGAGCTTTCGGGAGTTGAAAGGTAGATTAACTTCTGCCTTGTATTGACAATTCCAAATCCTACAAAGGATTTGTCATCTATAGTGACTCATCGAAGCAAGGTTTGGGTTGTGTTTTGATGCAACAAGGCAAAGTTGTGGCTTACGCCTCCAGCACAACTAAAGACGCACGAGTTGAATTACCCCACACATGTCTTGGAGTTGGTTGTCGTGGTGCACGCATTAAAGATATGGCAACACTACCTATATGGAGGAAGTGTGAAATATTCACGGATCACAAAAGTCTTAAATATCTTTTCACTCGAAGGAGTTTAATATGAGGCGATGAGATGGTTAGAATCGGTGAAAGACTATGATTGCATCATTCAAGACCATCCGGGCAAAGCTAACGTAGTAGGCGATGCCTTGAGCCAAGGACTAGAGGAGTTAGCTTGTATGTTCACAGAGAGCAAGAGCGATTGGCAAGAGAGTTTTCCAAATTAGAGATTGAAGTTATTGAGCCACCAAATGGTACGGAAATGAGTTTGGCATCATTGGTGGTGCAACCCACCTTAAGAGATAAGATTAAGGAGGCGCAACCCCATGATAAGTTTTTGTGCAATATGAGGGAACATGTACAAGCCGGAGACACCGAAGGATTTAAGGTAATCGGTGATGATGTTCGACATATGAAGGAAGAATTTGTGTCCCTAAGAAAGAGGCACTTCGGAAGGAAATGGAGGAGGCACATAATACTCCTACAGCTTATCCGGAGGTACAAAGATGTATCACGACATGAGGAGGATGTTCTGGTGGAGGAGTATGAAAAGAGATATTGGGGATTTTGTAGAGAAGTGTTTGGTCTGCCAGGAAGTTAAAGCAGAGCACAAATGACCGTCGGGTTTGCTTAAGTCGTTGGAGATCCCGAAATGGAAGTGGGAACATATAACTATGGATTTTGTGGTTGGACTACCACAAACATTAAGAAAGAATAACGCAAATGGGTCATAGTGGATCGATTGACCAAGTCAAGACATTTTCTACGCGATTTATTGACTTTTAGTATGGATTAGTATGCCGAATCTACATTAAGGAAATTGTGAGGCTACGAAGGGGTGCCGCTTTCTATCGTGTCGACAGATCTGCGGTTTACATCGAAGTTCGGAGGAGTTTGCAATAAGCGTTGGGAACGAAATTGAGATTGATGTGACTATCATCCGCAGACCGATGGGCAATCCGAGAGAAATATTAAGACGTTAAAGGACTTGTTGAGAGCATGTGTATTGGATATAGGGGAAAGTTGGGAGACGATATTGCCATTGGTGAAATTCGCGTACAATAACAACAGATTACCAAGCAATGATTATGATGGCTCCGTATGAAGCATTATACGGGAGGAAGTGTAGTCCCTTTATATTGGAGTGAAGTTGGAGAAAGGAAAATTTTGGGACCGGAGTTGATTGAGCAAACAATGGAAAAGATCTCGTAGATCCGGACGAGAATAAAGGTTGCTCAAGATAGACAAATCCAATATGGATAAGCGCAGAAAGGATATACAGATTCGGGGTTGGTAATGTGTATTTTTGAAAGTGGCTCCAATGAAGGGAATTATAAGATTTGGTAAAAGGGAAAATTACAGACCTCGTTATATTGGACCGTTTGAGATACTAGAAAGAGTTGAGGATTTGGTGTACCATTTGGCTTTGCCACCAGACTTGTCGGGAGTACATAATGTGTTTCACGTATCAATGCTGAGGAAATATGTGTTTGACCATGATCACATTGTTAACTACAAGGACCTACACATAGGTAAGAATTTGTCGTACGAAGAGATGCCTATAGCTATTTTGGATCGTAAAGTGCATGGGCTTAGAAACAGAGATGTGGTTTTCATCAAAGTACAATGAAGTAGACACAGGAAAAATGAGGCAACATGGGAAAGAGAAGAGGAAATCAAATCCAAGTACCCCATCTTCTTCAAGGTATGTAACTGAAATTTCGAGGACGAAATTGTTGTTTGAGGTGGGTAGGAAGTAATACCTCAATTTTAGCAATTTGGGTTTTAGTATTTTTTAAACTTTTAGGATTTTAATTATTGGCCTAGTGTAGAATTTTAGTAAAAAGCCCAGTCTTGATAATATTGACAGGCCCAATTATAAACTTATATTTTTATTTTATCCAGTTTCTAGAAGACTTAAAAATCTGGAGAAAATCTTTAATTCAAATTTTGAATTTTCAATTTACACTGATTTTATTTTATTTTATTTTGATAAATACCAGATAAAACCAAATCTTTTCTTAACAGATTATAACTTATATCAGATATCCTTAAACTCACGATCTATGCCCACTACTCCCTCAACTCCCTCAAATAGACATCCCACAATCACACGTTACATAAGTGTCCGGTATCTCAAGAATCACTAAAAATTCAACTTCACTTTGTCGACTACAAACAAACATCCTCATAGAAACCGAGAACAAGTTCATACCTCTGTAATTCACATTCCTTCTCAAATTTTCTCCACACCTCCACCATTCAAGTTCAAAGCTTCCTCAAGGTAAAACACCCAACAATTTTCTTAATATCTCAATTAACACCCCGAGTCACCCCGTCAAGAATATCCACCCGTCAAAACCTAGAATTCGAAATCATCGAAAAATATATATATACCCAAAACCCGCCACAACCCGAAACCCAAACCCATCGGAAAACCACCGCCCCACCGCCAAACCCGTAAATTTCGAAAACCATCAAAAAAATATTTTGAAACCCGTAAAATATTCGAAACCCATTGGAAATAGTCGAAACCCATCGGAAATACAAGAAACCCGTAAATTTCCCAAGGCCCGAACCCAAATCATAGGGCCCGAAACCCAAACCCCAAGCCAATCATTGCTTACCTCTATCACCGTCCGTTTCAATTTACGACTCGTCTATGGTTCGAGAGAGAGTGAGATTGAGAGAGAGAATCGAGATAGAGAGATCGAGAAATTGTCTCAAAAAAATATATTTTGAGGGAGAAGATAGAGATAGACGAGAGAGAGGTAGAGAGTTTGGGTGATAAGAAATTTGTGTTCTTCCAAAAGAGAAATAGGAGTGTTGTAGTGTGAGAGAGTAAGAAACTTTGGGAGAAAATGAAATTCTTTTGGGAATAGAGAGAAAGTCGATAAGCAAAGTGTGTGAGTTGAGAGTTTAGACAAAAGGGATGAGGATGGGCTATTCTTTCTTTCAAAAGATGGGAATTGACACTATTTTCTATAGAAATTGCAAAACCACCCCCAGATTCTCTATTTACATTTCTAAAAGCCTCCTTCAAAAATTTTATATTTACCCCAAACTTTCCAAACACATTCAAGACAACCCATTTGATACAAGATTTTTAAACCAAATTCATTTATTTATTTATATCCCTTCTTTGTCTATTACTCAAGCCAAAATTTCCTAAAACCATTATTTAAATAATTTAGTAAATTTATTTTTATTGATTTGTAGGAACTCATTCTTACGAGGTCGACTCTTTCAAGCGAGCACACATTCAATTTTTTTTTTACTCGCACTTTAATTGAGGTGGGGTTTATTGCTTTTGTTTAATTTAAATGCCATGTTTTAATTATTAGTTACATGTTCATGATAAATATGATGTGTGATGTTGAGACTATTTGTACTTAATTGTAAGCGAGACTTTGAGACTATTTGTACTTAATTGTACGCGAGACTTTGAGATTATTCGTACTTAAATGTACATGAGACTTTGAGACTATTTGTACTTAACCGTACTTGAGACTATGATGTTTTTTCGTGAAAGTTTGTGCTAACTGTTATGCATGCGTATTTGACTTGGACAATTGCTTCCCCACTGAGTTGACGATAACTCACCCCCATAATTTTAACATTTCGAGGTTGAGGAGTCCGTTATGGCGTGTGCGGGTGAATTGATCATGATAGTTGTTTAGTGTCAAAAAAATTCATTTGTAGTTGAACTTCTTGAACGATATTAGTTCTTTAAATTTTCGTATTTATAAAATGTACAATGTGCTAGTTTATTTCAATTGTTGTTGGATGATGAAATTTTATTTAAGTTAGTTATGTTTACTCTTTGGAAAAAAATATATATATCATTTACTCGCTTCCGCTAAATCTCAGTAAACTGTAGATATTATTATGCGTAGTTGCACTTTCTAAAAATTAGGGCGCTACATTAGTATCGTTTACTCATTTCCGCTAAACATTAGTCAATTGTGGATATTATTATGCGTAGTTGCACTTTCTAAACATTAGGGCACTACATTAACAAATAATGTAAATCAAGATTGGTGTAAAATATTCAAGATAGACTAAAAATTATATATATATATATATATATATATATATTCATTTTATTAAGTGCAATTTTGTCCATATATAATATACCAATTTGATTCATAGGTAAATATAATATTTGTAAGTTCGGGAGTGAATGAGACATACAACCATGTTTAGAGAGGTATCGTTGTATTTTACCATTTATTGACGTCGAATCCGGAGAATCCACGTGCCCCAATTATACAAGAATTGTTGATATAAGCGAGATAGAAAACGAAAGAATGGCGTCCACAAGTTACAAAGACTGTGTGTTTGCACTTTTATTCGCTCGTAGCCTTTAAATACTCAATCAATAATTTTTTAACACAAGAAGGTCCAACCCTTCTTTGTAATAATGAGGGCATATACGATGGAGATAGTACTTTATGTACTATATTATCCTCAAGTATAAAGCTTAATGATCATTTTTATGGTTTGTCCGCTCAATCCTCCGGTTTTGGAGAAAAGGTGTTAGACAGGGTAATTGATAGAAAATTGATGGACAATAAATGCTTAAGAGCATTTAATGCTCTTATGCATTAATGGTTGATATATATTGATAAGTATCTTTTTATGCATGTTTTACTTGTTCTTTTGAGATGATTTAGGTTGTTTTGTGGTTAGTTTTGTAAGTTTTTTATCGTGCATGGTTCATATTATCTTTGTGGTGTTCTTATTGATATGGATTGATCATTGATTTATTTCTCGGGAATTTAAGGCCATCGGTTTATGTTAAAATATATCTCGGGATTTATGGATGCAAAAATGCTTGAATCCCAAGTCAAACGCAACACTTCGGGGCCTTTCGGACCTAACACAAAGGATGTATTGCGCAATACGGCCATATTTTAAAAAGAGCCAAAATAGAGCAAAAACATGGTCATGTCGTACAGAGCACGGTCAAGCTGTGTTTTTTAGCACGGCCATGCTATGGAGACTGCAAAAATATCGTATTAAACATGGCCAGGCCATATTTCTCAGCACGATCGCGTTGTAAGACTGTTTCTGCCCGATTGTTTAGGGGTATTGTAAAGTGATTTTTTTAACATTTATGTTATACATGAGCATTTACAGTTGTGAAGCTAACAAATAATCTGGCTTTAATTTCAAAATATGGTTGCTCTGTTTTTAAGAGTCAGGTACATGTTGAAATATTATTGCTGCTATGTATTATAGATTGTACACTTAAATAATTCTGTTTTTTAAGAGTCGAACTTCTTATCAAAACTTCAGGGAGATGAGTCTGCACAATTGAAGGTATTGATATTTTTAATGTTGGTTTATTTAAAATTTAAATTCATTTTTTAGTTTCAAATATTATGTTATCGTTTAAATTTTATTAATTTCTTGTTAGTGTTATTTATCGGAAGATGAGGTGAACACCCCAAACAAGACTGTCAAGAGAACAAGTAAAGAAGTTGAATCTTCTAGTACTAAGCATGTTTTACTTGAGGAATTCTCATTCTCAACCACTTGCAAAAAATTGAAGAGCGTAATAAAAAGGATGACCACAATGATGAATGAATGGGAATTCTTTTGGTTAGAATTTTAAGAACAATCTTTAATTTTTAATGTTTTGGTTTTCGAATAATTTGATACCTTATATTTTTAGATGGTTGTTTTGATTGAACATTCTAAGTTGTTTTGATTAAAGTTTTTACTATTTTGTTAATGATACTAATGTTTTGGTCTATTTTGATAATTTGTATTGCAATAATATAGATTTTTAGATAAGTATTATGTTTTTTTTACTTACATTTCTTAAAATGCATTCGAAAACACCAAAGATGATTCCACTACACTCGTGGTGTGGGGTCAAGTGACTTTAGCTTTGAGTCTTCTTGAGGTAACTCAATGAATACATGTAAATAAATTGTACAATAATCGGCTCAAGCATATATTAAATCACCAAAGTGCAATACAATAATATAAAGCGCAAATATTAATGAATTAAATAAAAAGTAAAATGCTCGAATGAGAATTAGCATAATCAATCACATGAACAAGTTAAAAATCAACATGATAATAGATTTCCAAGAAAAAAAAAACGTATTAGAAATTTACTTAAAAAGGTATTAAAGGCAACAAATTGACAACTTCAAAAAAAAAAATTGATTCAATTTATTTAAGTAAAAATCATAACTTCTAATTTAATTTTGATATTCTTAATTCTTAAACATGATTGTAATATTTAAATAAGGTAATAAGTTGACTTTTGTTAAAGAATTGCATGTAAATCAAAAGATTGATAGTTTACATTGATGTTTTCCTTTTGACATAAAAGTTGTATCTAAGAATATTTGGTAATAACATTTTATACATATTTTATTAACAAAAACTCATTCATATTTTATCTACACATAAATTTAACCGCGGAGATTACCAATTTAGATCAAGAAATATAGAGATCCTAAACCCTAGAGGGTCATACAACTTTGTAGAGTGATTCAAACAGTCGAGCCACAAAATTGACTACTATGTAAATTCAGAAAAAAAAAAAAAAAAAAAAAAAAAAAAAAGCGCAATAAACAAAGCATTTACAAGACTTACGAGAACAAAAATACGAAAAATCTTAATTATGCGGCGGCAGAAAGGGCATACGATTTTGGGCAACGAGACGCACACGTGATGAAAATACTATGGACGATATTATATTTCACAATATTTAATCAACTTTTTTATTGAGTTTATAGGGTTATAATTTATCATAGTTTTATTAGTATTAAGTGTAGAATTTGGTTGAGAATTGGATAGGAAGGATGAAATTTTGAGAGAATGAAATGGTGGATAAGATGGAGTTAGCGGCCGTGTAGCCTTAGCAAACAAATGAATCGAGGAAATGTTTTATGTTATTTCAGATGCAATCCTGGCCCTCTAATTAGCACACGTGTCACCACCAGAATAAGCTTGACATGCAAAATACAATTGAGAAGCATACATGGGCTCTTTTTAGTTAATTTATATTGAACTGAATAAAAAGCAAAACTTGGGCTAGGAAACTATATATAATAGGTTCAATTTTACTGCCCAGATACTTACTACAACAATGAGGTATACGAGAGTTTTCGATTCTGAAATCACTATGCATTATTTTCCAATAATTGAAGATCTAATAAGAAAATTGGTTTATTTAAAAAAAAAATCGATCAATTGAATTAAATCTTAGCAATGTCAATTAATTTAACCTTTTGTTGTGAGTGTTTGTAAAACACTTAATAAAAATAGTGCATTATTCGGTTGAATTAATTAATTGATAATATAATTGAACGTTATAAGTTTTTAATACTTTAATTAAATTTTAATGGATATTAGAGTTAATTATTAATTATTAATTATATATATATTTAAATTTGAATTCAAGTTTTTTATTTGAATTATGAAATATGAAATAATTATTAATCATTATAGATATATTTAAATTATGAATTGTGAATTCTTATTATAGACATATATAATATATAAATTAATAATAGAAAATTATATTTTCCCAATTTGGAAACAAAGAAAATTTCTGTATAATTCACTCTAAAAATAATACAATGCAAAAATATAAAGTAATTACCTGTTAAGTTTATTTTTATTAATATAAATTAAGATAAGATAAGATAAGATAAAATGTTAAAAAATGATAAATTGCACTAGAGTATGTATGTTTATAGTTTACTAGAGTATGTGTGTTTAGAGTTTATTATATACAATTTGAAACTAAATTAAATATTAAAAATCATTTTAAATGTTAAGTAAGAAAATGTGATGATATTTAGGTAAAAAAATAATGTTTTGTATATTTAAAACCATTGACATTGTAATTTTTGTATTAAACAATGCGATTAATATATTCTTTAAAATTTATACTGATTTGATTCAAATATTTGTTTATAAAATTCTCATTTTCGTATCTCATTCGATCCATTTTTTATATATAGAAAATGAAAGTACATCTCTAAAATTATTTGCAAGATTTCTACCATACGGATCCTCAAGAGGAAAAGTTTATCCATTATCGAACACCCCGCTTAGTGAAATCACTTATGGTATTTTCAATAATCTATTTATTCTCAAAATATTTATTAAATCGTGATGAATGCCATTTTTCACGATCCAAAGGCACTACAAATCTAAATTTCTTTTAGATAATTTTTTTATGTGTTCGATTCAAGTTTTTACTGAGAAAATCAAAAAATATTTCAAAGGATATTTTCGAAGCTATCTACAACAACAAATATGCAAGGTTCATCAAGCGAAACTTTTTATCCATTGTCAAACACCTCACTTAGTGACATTACAAATGGTATATTCAATATTATATTTATTGTTATTTAATGACAAACGAAATAAATTACTAAAGCCACGTATGTTTATATTTACTCTTATACGTAATTTACCATGTTGTAAATTCATTTGTCGGACCCCATTTAGAAATAGAATTTAATCGTAATAGAGTCAAAGACCAAACGATTGGGACATTTCTAGGGCGAGTTCAAATGCATAAATGATAATTGATCTAACAAGAGATGACTCCACTCGAACCGGTGACGCCGCAAAAAATGCCGCACTATGTGGAAACAAAGATTAGTGATGAGGCTCGGATTGAATCCGAATGAGACAATTACCTTCCCGACCAATGGTGAGTGTAGTTTTTTTTTTAACTTATGATTTCTATATAAATGAATCAATATTTTATATATTTGTTTAAATAATGTAACCTTATATGGGTGATGCTATATACAAATGTGAATTATGAAGATCACCAAACAAGTATTGGAAGCTAAAATTCTCACGAACGAATGCGGGCCATAAGGTGGTGATTCCGTGAATGACATTGACTCGTCGGACTTCAAAATTTCCTTCAAGTTTCAATGAAGACAGTTTCTTCTATTTGTATCGTATGCCATGACTATATGTAAGAGACAAGGACAATCTATCTCTAATGTCGGACTGTTTTTGAGGAATTCAGCATTTAGTCATGACCAATTATACATTGTTGTTTCCCGAGTCACCAATAGTAAGAGTTTGAAAATATTAGTATGTGGTGACGACAAATCATAAAACAAGCAAACAAAGAAGTCTTCCAAAATTTGTAGTATTTATATACAATGCTTTAATTTGATTAATTTGTTTGAGATCTATTTTATAGTTTTATATTTTATTAATATTAATATTTTTATATCCATCCAATTTTATATGGTCGACACAACAAACTCCATGTCATTCAACATAACACATCTCTAAAGGTCCAATATAACACTCACTGTGTGTTGCACGGTGAAACACTAGTTACTTATAATATAATACACATTTGTTAATTATGGTGATTAATAAGAAATTTATAAGTATAAATATGTTAGTTTAATAGAAACTATATTAAATTAATAAATAACTACTAAATTTTAACTATATTTTTTAAATTAATAGTATTAATTAAACAAGTTAAAATATTATTAGAATAAACATAAGTATATTAATTTTAAAATATTTTTAAGTGCTTTTATTAAATAATAATGAATAAGGATAATTATTTCATTTTAGGGCATATGAGGACGAGGTGATATACTAAAAGTACAATAGGTAATGTGAAACTCAATGAGTGAGATTTACCAAACTAATTCAAAATCCTTTTACATGATACTTTGCTACATATCCATTTTAAAACATGACAAAAACTTATATGAGACCGTCTCACGGTCTAAATTCGTGAGACGGAGCTCATATCCATACCCATTCAACAGGGGAGGTGGTGTTTTGGAGATTATGAAAAAAGATAGGGTAAATATAGGGCCCCTACCCTACGTTTTAGGCATAATGAATTCACCGGATTGTAAAGTGCATACATCAATTATCCACAAGAGCTAATTTGCATAGCCCAAGCCTAGTCATAAAAAAAAAAAATCCAAATTCACTCATAAATATTTAAATACATCCCATCTTTTTTTTTAAAGCTTATATTCCTCTCTTCCCTACTCCACTCAACATAATCACATCATTCTTCTTTCTCCACAAAATCGCTAAAATAACTCTATAAACTCTAAATTTCCAAAGATCCATATTGCGCAAATATGAACCACAATCACCAACACCAATAAGGTAAGAATTTTATTAATTTATTTACTTTTACATGATTTTCACGTTCAAAATTGAAGTTATTGCAAGCATGTAAATTTTTAATTCGAAATGATATGATCATGACATTTTATTTTACAAAATGATGGCATGATCATGCCATTTATTTTACGAAAATATGTCACAATCGTACCATTTATTTTACAAAAAATATCGCATGATCGTGCCATTTTATTTTACAAAAATGATGGTGCCAATTTGTTTTTACAAAAAGATGGCATGATTATGCCATGTGGTTAACAAAAAATATGGCACGATCATGCCATTATTTCATAAACTCGTAGTCGTTCTGTGGCGGTTATGGCGGCGCGCGCCACCGAACAAAGCCCCTCCTGAGGTCTCCGCCCCATGGTTTTTTATTTTATTTTTTTAATGGTTTAAATATATTTAATATTTAAAATAAAGACTGCAACAATTAGCAAATGAATTAGTTGGTTGAATCCACGGTCGTGTTTCTTTTGGATATTGAGGTCACTTATTCGAAACTCTATTATGACGAGTTGTTCAATTTTTTTTGCCCATTCACAAGAGCCAAGTTGCAAGTTACATATCTACCCCCAAGTTTTAATTTTCAATCTTTAAAAAAAGAAATAAAAGCCAAGATACAACCCAAAACGGCAAAACCTCCCAAAAGAATATCGTGTTGTTAAATATATAAAAGTAAAGTTGTGTTGGAAATGAAAAAAAGACTTTTATCTCTCCACGTCTAAAAATAAACTAGCCTTTTGACATGGCTACCACGTCCAAGGGGTAGAAAATTTATGTGTCCAGATAACAAAATAAATACAAAGTTTTATCACTTGCATTTGATATATTACATTAAAATTTAGCACTTGCATTTGGAGACATTGAAATTGGAATATAATGTTTCATTATTTTATATTTTGATCAAAGAAACTATTTTTCGTAATATTGATAACTAGTTATTTTTAATTTTTATACGAATATAGAGGGCCTATTTTTTCTCGCATTGGGCCATTCAAAATATAAGAACGACCCTGCAAAAACTTAATCGTACCTTTTCGAACTATTGAATCTATAAATTTTCACTAACCTTTTGAACCCAATCAATTTAAAGTTCAAACTATCAAAAATAGAGAAAAATCTCCAAAGAAATGTGTATTTGAGAAGAGGTGATGTGGATAGTGTAGGAAAAATGGCACGGTGTACTTTGGGGTGCAAAATTGGGCTTATTTAGAAAATATAATGAAGTGTATTAAATAAATTAGTGGGTTTTTTAAAAAGGGTGGGAGTCTATCTAGAAGGGGGTGTGTTTAGAGGGAAAAAGATGTGTAAATAGCGCCCGTAAAAATTAATGTTTAGTGGTTCAACAAGCTAAACTCATCGAGTTTGGGTTCAAGTCGGGTCTCAATTACAAAGAGCAAGGTGAATTTCATGTCTAACTTTTGTTTGACGAGCACAAATGTTAGGAAATTTAGTGTATAGATTTTGATGATGCTTAGAAAACTATGTATTAGGATGTTGGCACCCCTATTTCCATGTAATTTCTATATTTGTAATAGTTATGACTTATGTTGATTCAAAAGCGACCAAATAGAATTGTAGAAGACTTGCCGACGGGGTATCGAAGACTCGCAGTGAATGGGGTAAATTCAAATAGGCTCGTAACTTGACGAAGACTCTCAATGAGAATACCCGGCCAAGTCTAGCGAAGACCCGACAAGAGTGAGACAAAGACTTTCTTAGAAGACTCAAGTATCGATCACAAAGGGGTAAAGCATTCAGGATTAAGACAACTGAAGCAATTCATTGCACTGTGTCCAAAAAAGATTTGCATTAATATCATCGAAGGACGATGATTGACCGTAAAAATGCAACACAGTTATGAAGGCAATGAGGTTTAACCTATTAAAGAACACCTGCAAAGTGTCATTTTCAGAAAATTGCATGAGACATAAGAATACAAGGAAAGGTCAACTTCAAAGCTGCAAGAAAAGACATGCCAACTGTCCAACGGTAGGATTTGAATTTGTCTATCTCTTTAACGGACAAAATTCAAATCCATACTATAAAAGCCGAGGATTTTTTAGAGAGACACACGAGACACAAGACACAAACGAGCAAAACCTGCAAATATTTGAAAATCTCTCTCGACCTAAATCTGCAATCCCCAAGCTTCACTAAGAACACTTCATCCTACACTTTTAGTGAAAAGATTGAAGTTGTTTCAACAATTGAAGAGGAAAATCTGTGAAAACAATCTAGGGTCTACATCGCATTGAAGTCAATGGGTGCAATAAGGTTCCTGTCGAACCAAGAAACTGGTCTGTGGGAAGGCTTCGTGAGCAAATCATGCAATCTGAGAGTGAAGTAACTAGAAGCGATCTAGCGAAGAGATGCCTCCGTTAGCGATTGAATGTGTGATCAAGACTACTAGGACTATTGTACTCTGTAACAAAAGTCATCTATTACTTAGTGGATTCCTCCTGGAGTAGGAGAAGAGTATAGTAGAAGAATTACCCAATCCTCGAACCAATATAAATATTTTGTCGTTATCTTACATTACTGCACTTTATTTTGCATTTGTCTTTATTGCTATCCAAATCTGCATAATAACTCTCTAAAAACTATCACGTGTTGATTGACAAAACTCACAAGGGTGCAAGTATTCCGCTGATTTAAATGTACAATAATTTTCAAGCGATTGCTATTTTTCCAAAATTTGTGTTATTCTACTAATATCATTTTCAAGAGAACTCAGAGTTGGTTACTTTCTTGAATATCAACCCAACTATCCGAAAGGACTTAGTTTGTTTTTCTTTAAAACTCATATTTATAGAATCTAAAAATTGTAAAGTCTACTCAATCCCCCTTCTATACTTTACCCGTCATCTATTGGGACCTACAACAACTCTCGAGTTCAACAAAGAGGTGTTTGACTCAACTTATTTAAAAGATTTTAAAAGCCCCTACCTCGATAAGATTTTTTAAAGTTTATAGGATGTTAGATCGGATATTAAAAACAAGTTGTAGAAATATCTGGATAAAATAAGATGATGTATCTTTTAAGATGTTAATAATGACAATTTCATAATTAAAATAGCCAAAATTAAAGGAGGTTGTTAATAAGATTTTTTTGACAAAAAGTTGGGATTCCCACACTTTCTAAAAGCGAACATTATAAGCTCATAACATCTTATTTTATGTGCTTATAATTTTTTTAAAAAAAGCGTACAAAACAAATTTAATTTTATAAGATGTTTTGAAAAGTTTATAAGATCAACAAACACCATTAAATTCATCCCAAATCCGTCCTATTGCCATCGACCAAACTAATATTAAATGTGTAGTAACAATGTAATACACTTAAAAGGATGGTAAAAATGAATTGAGCTAGAACTAGAGGACTTCGGTGAAAACTTCTTCATCGATTTTGAAAATAGTTTAGTCATTTTCAGCTTGTTTGTGATCACTTTTTAAATGGATTTTGGAACTAAAAGTCCAGTTTCATAAACAAAGATGTTTGGTGGTTAATTTAAAATAATTTTTGTTTTTGGAAATTATAGAAGTTATAATTGAAGGCTTTCTAAAAGTATTTTTTATGCAGTTAATGGAGTCGAGTGTGAAAAAATGAATCTGGAGAGGCCAAAGTGCTATTTATTGTTCCTCGAACATTTGAAAGTAGATAAACGGATTAGCTGCGTAGTAGGACTGCAGAAAATAGAACCCTGAAGCCGCTGTTCGTCCTCCAAAACACACACACAACTTTTACTCCTCCTCATTCTTAAGAATCCTCTTTATTTGCATTTTTGGCCGCCCAACCCTCCGGAACTTGTATCTATAAGAATGGAAGTTGGAGAACGGTGAACATCTTTCAAGTTTTGTTTTTTTGTTGAATAATCTCACAATTGCTCAAATTTCTTACTTTCCTTTATTTTGTCCTTTTTTTTGTGTAAAGCTGTTTTCAGTTATATTGGAAATAAATTGACCAATCACTATTCTATATATTGAAACTTGATGGGTTGGGGGTTCTACAAGAGCCCAATTATCAGTGTGTGTGTGTGTGTGTGGAGACGCTAGTAACAATAACACTTGAAGGAAATCATCTACATAAATCATTAATAACAGATTTAGTCTTGTAATGAGGATGGATGCCCGTGTTTCTATTTTCTTGACCCATTTATTTGAGATGCTTAGTATTGCTATTTACAGCCATAGAAAAGGAAAACGACCTTCATCTCATTTTAAGTGACTGCTGTCAATAATTTGATGTTCTTGTTCAGTTAACATTTTAGAGTGATACAGTCTCCATCTTCTTTGTTATTAGAAGACGCCATGAAGGAAATCAAGTTTAAGTGTTTGGTAAAGGAAGACATGTGGACATCATCTGACGTCGTTTGGAGACCCAGAGTTGAATTTCCTATGCTGGCACATTCCCCAAGCCAAATATATAGAAAACGTACAGCAAAGCTTAGGTCTCGTACTAGAAGAAGACCGGTTGCTCACTTATTTCACTCATGGACGGGAAGGAGAGCTCAAAGATTTCTCATTTCACCTTTGTTAAGAGGTATTACTTGTATTCCTGGTATTCTTTTCATGTGAATTTTTATTGCAAATGTTGCTGAACACTTAAATGCTTCCAGTGGTTTCACAGATGATGAGAAGATTGTCAAAAGTCGTGGACGTGACTCTTTGGCATCGAAGTTGTTCTTAAATGATTGCCAAAATTCTAGTGTTAGGATGAAATCACATTTGGGTGAAACTTTTTCAATAAGAGACCAGGTTGTCGAAGAGCCTTGGCTATTGCAGTCATCCGTTGACTCTCCCCGTGTAGCAGGCTTTGATAGTTTAAGTGATATTGATAATGAAAAAGAAATTTTGAAGTACTCTAATGGTGATATTCAAAAGTCAAAACTCTTAAATCAATCCAGAGTTAGTGAGGATTTCAACCATAAGTCTGATTATGAAGTGAACAAAAATAACAGTTCTGAGCAATATGATGCTTTGTTAACATATCATATAGTCGAAGAGCCTTGGATATTTGAATCCTGTTTAGTTCCCGTAGAGCCGAGATGGTTTCAAATGTGTTCAGGAACGAATCTGATAAAGAGCAGGTCACTCAGTCAGCACTTAATGAGCAGCATCAGCCTATACCTGAGAACCTGCTTCATGAGGAGGAAAGCAGTGCGATGACAAAGGAAGACTATGTTTCCACTGTTATATTGATCAATTCTTCCATATGTACCATTCAGAGAATTGCTGTTCTAGAAAATGATAAACTGGTTGAACTATTATTGGAGCCTGTAAAAACCAACGTGCAGTGCGATAGTGTATATCTAGGAGTAGTAACGAAGCTAGTTCCACACATGGGTGGTGCATTTGTAAATATTGGCAGCCCAAGGCCATCTTTCATGGACATAAGGCCCAATAGGGAACCATTTATATTACCATTGTTGCCTAGTCATATGAAGGAAAGAGAGGTACATGGCCCCATATTTAACAAATCTGGAGAGCAGGTGGATTTTCCTGAAAATGAAGCCTTCTCTAATGGAGTTGAAGAACCAGATGAGGTGGAGTATGACCAAAGTGAAGATGAATTCATCAATGATGAGTTTGAAAGTCATGAGAGCCCTTTTCATTTTGATGTTTTAGAAGTTATTAAGGAAAATGGAAATGGTGCTGTTGTCAGACATGACAGTGAGGTTGATTCACAGAGATTCTTAGAACAGCTAAATGGAGATGTGGACCAGCTGCAGACTGAAAGTGTGCACCAGGATGCCGATGTTAAGGTTATAGGCACAGAAGAAAATAAGTGGGCACAAGTTAAAAAGGGCTCCAAGATAATTGTACAAGTTGTTAAGGAAGGACTGGGTACAAAAGGCCCCACATTGACTGCTTATCCAAAGCTGAGAAGCAGATTCTGGGTATCTATATTCGGTCACTTCAATTTCTATTTATGCTCCAAGATGTTTTTTTTTTCAAGCAAGCCCAAATAATAAGTTTTTCTAATTGTCCTTCATGCTGCAGGTATTGATGACTCGCTGCAACAACATTGGAATTTCAAAGAAAATCGCTGGTGTTGAGCGAACACGATTACGGGTTATAGCAAAAACTTTGCAGCCTCCTGGATTTGGGCTCACTGTACGGACAGTTGCTTCTGGTCATTCATTAGAGGAATTGCAGAAAGATTTGGAAGGTCTTCTATCAACATGGAAAAGTATAGTGGACCACGCGAAATCTGCAGCTCTTGCTGCCGATGAAGGTGTTGATGGAGCTGTTCCCGTTATGTTGCATAGGGCAATGGGTCAAACACTCTCAGTTGTCCAAGATTATTTTAATGAGAAGGTGACTGTCAATAATTTCTCTGAGTGGATGAAATTTTAATGTTCTACATTGAATCTATCTTTTCCTGTACTCTTTTGTTAATCAAACTTGTAAATCGTGCATCTAAGCTCTTTATGTTTGCATATTTTCAGGTGAAGAGCATGGTAGTTGATTCTCCACTGACATATCATGAGGTATGCAATCCAGTAACTTAGGCAAAGCTAAAGGAATTATTTGTTCTAAAAATATACAACTTTTGTTTAATCTATTTTTCACATTTTACTAAAGGTCATTGCGGAGTGGTATATCTCCCCCAGGACCCCCCTAGCTGTATCTTAGGTCATAAACATACATTAGATTCTTAAGATATTTGTAAAGATTTTTGTTTGGCCTACTAAGTGCTAACCATCTTATGAGCGGAGAGCTTGGTTCCTTTACCCAGTTAGCTACATCATTATCTTATCTGCATTATGAGGACAATAACATTTCTTATATACAGTTCTCATTTTAGAGAGAGGATTTATTTGCTGTCATGTGCATTTAGTGAGAAACTGAGAAATCAATTAATTGGCAACTCTAGCTCATCATCAAGAAGTTCATGATATATTATGCTTAAATGTGGGGGAAAGGATTGTTGCAACAATTTCAGTGGGCAATTGACTTGTGGATCTAAAAGGGTGAGGTATATGGAATTTTGGCAACAATTAGCTTGTCTATCTGAAAGGATGATTGAATTATGTTCAGGCTAACAGTCATCTCTAAAACTGTAGAGGAAAAGGATGACTATGTTAGCTTATTGTGAACAATCGGCTAGTGCATCTGTATAGATGGTTCCTTTTTCTTGAATACTAAATCTGGATTTTAGTATTAAGTTGTTTTTACTCACAATACTAGTTGAATTCCGTCATGGTATATACCAGGTTACCAACTATCTTCAGGAGATAGCTCCCAATCTTTGTGACAGAATTGAGTTATACAGCAAAAGGACTCCCCTTTTTGATGAATACAATATTGAGGAAGAAATCAATAACATTCTCAGTAAAAGGTTAGCAAAATATTGTTTTTGAACATGGGTCATCTTTTTTTGCAGTTTGAACAATATGCTATCTCTCAAGGCTATTAGAAGTCTGCTCTGATTCCTTTCTAAATACGGTGATATGATTTCTTGTAATGTTGATGTGCTTCAATGTGGATTAGTTGTTAACAAACCTCTTTTTGTCTGTAATTATGTATGTCTCTTTAGATCTCAGTGGAAGACTGAAACTGGGTTTTCAGCAACAACAACTGTTTGGACCTGAATTGTTACTAGGTTGAAAGAACTCCATAGAATACTTTAATTCCGTGTGAAACTGTCTAGTGTTTTAGAAGAACGAGAACATTATCTTGTTTCCAGCTTTCCTGCAATACTGAATATACCTCACTCAGTTTTGGCAAAATGAGATTTTTTCTCATGTGTGTTAATGTCTCGAAGAATCACCATGAGATGGCTTGCTCAGTGTTGGGACTCGAGAAAGAGAAAATAGAAATGTCCAAATACCACCTCCACCTCCTGCTGCTGTGTTAAATGGGTCCTTGTGGAATGTTTTTGTGTCTGCTTTCTTTTGCTGTCATCTTCAATTTTAGCCTGTTTTGTGTTTGAAATGATGGTAAGAAGTAGCTATCCGGAACGAAAGGGCTAGAAAATATTCGCAAGAAATGCAGAAGAAAGGAACGAAAAATCATGGTTTAATGCCATACACAAGCGTAATATGTTACATTTCAACTGTGTTACTGAAAGGCATATATATTCTTCACCTTTTCAACTTAAGACATCTACCAAATCATATTTCCTTTATCTCCATCTAAAGGGTCTTTTGACGTCATTTGACTTGGTCTTCAGTTCATAATCATTACTTGCAAATCAATTGTTTCTGCCTGATGAGTCTTTTTCCTTTTTTTTTTTTTGCAGGGTTCCTTTGGCTAATGGTGGTTATCTAGTGATTGAACAAACGGAGGCATTGGTGTCCATTGATGTAAATGGCGGCCATTGTATGCTAGGTCAAGGGACTTCACAAGAGAAAGCTATTCTTGAAGTGAACCTTGCTGCAGCCAAACAAGTACTTTCAATGAAATAACTTGCCCTGTTCTATGTTCTCATATATATAGTTGGAAACCGGACCTCGAATCGTGTCTCTCCTAACATACATGCATGATGAAGTTTGTGTTCATCTTTGTTAAAAGATCGTTGCCGTGTATGAGTTATGGAAGCTTTAAAAAAATTAGGTAGTTTTATTTTTAATATTTGTATTAGGTGGTACTTGAAGTAATTTAGTTTACTTGCTATTTGAATGCAAAAAATTCATGGCATTGCATCAGTTAATTAAATGCCAAAATGGCACCTAAGAGGAATGCAATTAATGATGGTCGTATGAATGGAAAATAACTCAATGCATGATAACTTTGACATCTCGATTTGTTTTCAGTTTCAGCTGAATGAGTAACCTGGTGGAATCTTCATAGTTCTAGAACGAATTAATTTTTGTTGTATATATTGACAAAGTGGACGTGCTTTGTGAAATATTAGAGTGTGATTGCATAATTGCAAATGACTACCTGCATATGTCTGGGGGTCATCTATAGAAATAGGATAACACTTATTACCATGCCATTTCAAAATTTCCATAAAAGAAAGCCATATAGCTTGATTGCTCTGTTTTACCATAGTACTACAGAAATTCATTTTTAAAATGGTGATTTCACCAGGGAAGTCTGATTATGGAAGGGCAGATTGTCTAAGAGAGAACGATAATCTTTATATTGTTCTTTCTTTCCACCAGATTAAATGTCTACAACACTAGTGTGCTTCAGCATGAAATTCATGTTTTAAAACATTTTCGTTTGTGTATATTGTTTGTTGTGTTTGATGCTAAATTAATAGCCCTGTTACCTTGTGTTATAAGTAGATTATTAGAGAAACCTTTCCTGTGATTTTTAGAATAATTAAATATGATTGTATTCTGTGAGTGGTTTATAGATTAAGTTGGACATATTTTCTTGATTTCAGATTGCCAGAGAATTAAGGCTGAGAGATATTGGTGGGATAATTGTGGTAGATTTCATTGATATGTTGGATGATTGTAAGTATAAAGTTCCTATTTCACTCAGCACA
The DNA here is from genome assembly GCA_016081115.2 of Rehmannia glutinosa. NCBI lineage: Eukaryota > Viridiplantae > Streptophyta > Magnoliopsida > Lamiales > Orobanchaceae > Rehmannia > Rehmannia glutinosa. The sequence goes on along the minus strand of JABTTQ020001829.1, from coordinate 185,991 downwards.
TATTAACATACTTTCGTTTTGGATATTTACAGTCACTGTTTGGCCATGTAAAAAGGTAACTAGAAGTTATAAAAACAAAGGAATATATGAATTTGTTGCTTGTACAAGTGTTCTTCGGGAAACAAAGTAATATCTCCCATTAGAATGGCTGGGAATATTGTAAACCAGATAAGAAGTGGCAATAGACACTATTCTCTAATTATAGAAATATTTTGCTTATGAATCCATTAACCATTTTTAATATTCCCCACCCCAACGTTAAGCATTTATAATGCCCACATGTGCAAAACCCCAGGGACAGATATTTAGGAGGTTTAGTGTTCAACTATTGTTCATTGTTCCCCTAATGAATTTGGCATTCCTTTTTTCTCTACATTATTATGGTTCTATAGTACAGATTTAAGAGTTGTAAGATAAACTTGGTCATGATTATGCTTGGTATTTGGCATGTTAATTCGTCCGTCTCTGTATTTACTTTTTTTTTTTTTTGAGAAAGTCTCTGTATTTACTTGGTGCTCAATCAAAGGATGAATTTATACCACCCCTTTCCCCATTCCTGGGCATACATAGTGTCAATATTACCCTTCTTCCAGTTCCACCTTTCTCCAACTCCAAGTCCATTCGTTTCTGCACGTGTCTTTCCCATGAGCCACCTTAAAAATATGCACTCATAATGTTTCGAGATCTGAACAACTTACAACCTAGATAGGAAGGCAGACTTCAATTGGAATGGAGACATCGACATTTATGTAATACCCTTTTGTCCTCCTTCAAACAAAATCTTTATGTTGCAGCAAACAAGAGGCTCGTTTATGAAGAAGTCAAAAAGGCCGTCGAGAGGGACCGATCAACCGTTAAAGTATCTGAGTTGTCCAGGCATGGGCTTATGGAAATAACTCAAAGCGGGTATGCTAATATTGTCGTCGGGTTTTATTCTCGACAGTGAATTTCTTAATATTTTATAAACATGATCGTAGATTTTCATTTCACCTGTTAGCATTAAAGTACAGACAAGAAATATCACACTTTTGAAGGTTCTTTTGGAATAACAAGCTGCTTTCCGTGTTTTAGAAGTGAGTTGCATGTTGAGCCAAAGAAGGTGGTTCGACCCTTCCCATTCATCAACCCCACTATCATTTTGGAATAGTTTGACAAGTTCCACCTTTCATTCTCATTTAATCAATTTACGTTTTGTTTTAAGCCGTGAAAGAGTGAATAGGGGCAGTAGGTTACAACTTCCTTGCATGGCATGTAACTGCTTTTTACAGTACTAAAATGAGATGAGGCAGACATTATAAGAACCTGAAACTATAAATGGCGCATCTCTAAATGCATGTACTTGCTTAGTTTCTGATAGCTTTTTTTATGATTATACTCAACAGGTTCGACCCAGTGTAACATTTATGATTAGTGAACCATGCACCTGCTGTCATGCAACTGGGAGAGTGGAAGCTTTGGACACTTCATTTTCGAAAATTGAACATGAAATCTGTCGACTTTTGGTGAGTGATTTTTCTTAGGAACACACATGGGTACTAAAGCAATAATTCGATGACTGCAGAAAAATGCTACTGCTTATATTATAGGACTTACCTTTTCCCTACCCATCAACTCTGTTTATAATATCATTCTTGCCAATCAAGAATTCGTGTGTATTATTTCCATATTTCCTTCAGTTATTGTATGTCGGGGTATGGCATTATTATGCCTTATCAGTTATTCATTTGTTGGCAGGATAGACCTAGGATCTATTTCATGCTGCAGTTTGTCTTTCCACTGAGTATTTTGACTGTTTTGTCTTTTAATTTGGTCAGTCAACGATGGACCAGAAAGCGGATCCTGAAAACCCGAAAACTTGGCCACGATTCATTCTAAGGGTTGATCGACATATGTGTAACTATTTGACCTCAGGAAAGAGGACAAGACTGGCGGTTTTAAGTAGTTCTCTCAAAGTCTGGATTCTCCTAAAGGTGTGCAAATCAGTTCCTTCTTTTTTTTTCTTCGGTACACACAGAATCGAAACAAATGACGCGACTATAAGATTGATGTATCTTCTTGTTTTACCATAATGTGCGTTCCTTTCTAAGACTGAATTCTTGTATGAGCAGGTGGCTAGAGGGCTTAGCAGAGGGACATTTGAGCTGAAACTTTTGACGGATGAAAACATGGACAAGAACCAACAACAGGGTGCTGCTATTTCAGTACTGCGACCTAAAGAGGTAGTAACTTATTCCCCCACCCGGAAAGTATCTCTTTTTCCCATCAAAAAATGGAAAGCAGGTGGGAAATCATAGCTCTACACTCTAGCTTAGTTTATTATGTATAGGATTAGCAGTTTTATACAAGAGGGTCAATTTTTTTGTGGGTTGCATGTAATATTATGATTTTGGGGAAAAGCTCTTTTTTTGACCATCCTGTCGATCTAAATTTATTGAGCATATTTATTATTTCATTGTGTTTGTGGCCTGTGCATAGTGTGACTTGGGTGATGCACGCATTAATTGCACACCTAATGAAAATCGTTCTACCCCTTGTTGAGTTGCTTTCTATATCCGTGTTCCTTAGGAAAGTGCAATCCTTTTATTAATTCTTATATAAATCATTTGTCTCTTAAGATGTAGTATTCTCAAACAGAATCAGATTCAACCGAGTTTTATTTACGCATCTAATATAAACATCCAACACACTTCAGTAAAAGATCATTAGATCTATAGGATATAAGTTTCGATGGAGTCATAATTTAACTAGTTAAGAAAAAAAATATTTATTTTTGTAAGCTCGTGATGGTAAGATTTTATATTAAGAATTTTAAAGTTTTAACCAACCACTCTTGGATGTATTGTTATCTCTCAAACATGATTTAAGAGCACAGGAGGGGAAAAAAAAAAAGCAACAGCCTATAGACACATCAAAACATATCTTCACATGATTTGATATTTTTAGAAAAACGTTACCGAAGGGTACCCTAAGCAATCTACGCACAAGTTGTAATACCAAATTCAACGAATACACCACATAGGATAAACAATCTAAATTATAGAATGCAGATAATAAATCAACAAAGTTCGATAGCATATCATACGAAGAAATGAAAAAAAAAAAGGGTTATTACGTCAAAGAGGATTTTAACGCCGAACACCTACAATGATACATAATTATCTGTAGATCAACCAACCATTGCACAACCTTCTTTGCACAATATACGCACCAAAATCCACACAATATTTCTACTTGTTACAATTATTTGGTTCCGCAAGCAAATATTAGCAGCTGAATGTTCTGCAGATCCAGGCCCCTGACCATCCATCCACTTAAAATAACCTGCATAATACTTAGCAAGATTTTCCAAAACCCTAGCATGTTCATGGTTTAAACCCTTGATGTTTTGAGTAGTGTTTCTATGGGCAATAATGGAACATCAATTATCAAATGATGCCCTATGAGGAAATGCTTTTACCGCGTGGAATGGCAATATGTTGTATGCAGATTTCTAGTTGTTTCATATAATGTAATAAAATGAGCATGTCGTGAATGAAACTCAATTAATATACAGAATGGAATGTGATGAAATAATTGATCTTTGATAAGATTATATGTATCAGCCAGGCCAGATATAAATGCAGCTTCAGGGTGTCCTTAAAAGAGTGTCAAAAAATTGTTTCATGCCATTTTATAAAGAACAGAGCACACCGCACACGGATTGCACAAAACTACAAATATCATGAGCGCTTAGATAACAAGAAAACCACAATAAGGCTAATAAATCATTCAGAGATGGCATTGCCTTGGATGCATGTCTAGTATATTGTATAAATAGACCATCTCATGTTTGTCACCGAGTGTGTTCACATATATGAGAAGATGCTAATGCTGATGATTTGATGATGAATGGATGCATGCAAGAGCTGCATGATGCATCCTATCATGTAGTGCTTTGTATTTGTCAGAGCATAGAGAACAGAATACATCCCCTTCCAGCTAGTGGTAGGTCATTGGTGGTGGTGTTCCATTCACATGTGAGGCAGCAGCTAGGTGGATGAAGTCCTTCCTTTTCCCAAATGGATTCTTCGAATACGTGTCTCTAAGTCAAGAAGAACATCAACGTATAAACCATATGGCACATTCATCATAATTCGTTTCTTCTTCCTTGTAATGTTTCCAGTTACTGTGTGACTAGGACTGGGTTTGGGAATCTTGAGAGAGGGGAGAAGGCAAATATAATGCGTCAATGAAAATATGACGCAATTCCCTAAAGCTCAACACAATAAATAATACAAAGCAATTGAAAGGCCAACATTAAGTGTAAATGATTGACTCATAAAAAAAGGATATTGAATACGCATGCCAACTGAACCGAACTGGGTATAACAGCACCCTGCAAGCTGCGATGCACGTTAGTTGCACTGTTCACATCCTGCATGATGCAATGGAGCTTCAGTTAGTACTACATAGAGGTATAGAGAAAAGCACAAGACAAACTAAATCATAAACACGATAATGTCAGCACATTCGACAAAGTACAGATCTTACTTCAAATTCGATGAAGCAAACAGTGTGCCTTTCCTGTCTAATTGTTTTCATCTGCTTAAAACCTGGTTGACTGCATCAGTAAAAGAGTATAATGAAGCAGTCAATTCTTGCCAACTATAAAATAGTGGATCATATATGTGAAGTTCAAAAAAGGGCAAGAAATGAAAATACATACGCGCCAAAAAAGGCCTCGCAGCTCTTCTTCATTAATATTCTCACCGAGATTGCCGATAAATAGGGTATTGCACGGGGGTTATCTTTCGTATTCTACAAGAAAGTAGTACAGAATGTTAAAGATATCCACCAACAGAATCAACCAAGTTAAACTACCAACAATCAGCCACTCGCTACACCTACAGACATCTAGCTACCAAGAGGATCAACCAACTACATGAGACATATAGCTACTCATGTATCAATAATCCAGACTCGCACGCTGTGCAGATTTATTAAATGTCCTATTTCAAGTCAGCAGTAAATAGCATAATTGAAATGTAGTTGGTCTAATACTAAACTCGATTAAAAGCATAATTGCTCCATTTTATGCAACCACCGCCCTAACCCCAAGAACTGAAGTTTCGTGGCTTGACAACTAACCTCTTCTTTAATGCCTTACAAACAACATGGCATCGACCGAGAATACATACATAAATATTCACACACACACCTGCGCACACACATACATACCCACAATATATATATTATACATGTATGATATTTGATATTTCCCACTTCTAATAACTTGTAGGGAAACCACTCCGTAAAGTATAAGTCCAGGGATACTGATTTTTGAGCAATAAATGAAATATTAACTGAACTAGCTGAAATCAATAATCATCATTGAGACCAAATGCAAGAACCAGAAGAATGCAACAAGGCTTCACCTGAACAGGTACATAACTACTAGGTGCAGGTACAGGAGCTGGAGCTGGAGCTGGAGCAGGCATTGGGACGGAGGAACTGCATAACCAGCATATGGATCATAAGGTGGAGGAGCTGGGGCCATATACCTGAGCATGAATAATAGTATAAGCAGTCATGATTTTGATCAGCAAAATTCCCCTAGTTCAAAATGCTAATTCTAAGATAAAAAAGCTTGGGTATACTTCTCCATCCAAACATAGAACCTTTTTTACAATTACGTTTCAAATCCTGACGTACCCATGTGGTCCCCATACAGCTGCCGGGGAGGATTAAAAGGAGATGTCGAATAAGCAGTATGTGTATAATCACCTCCTGTTCGCATTCGTTTACTCTGGTCATAAGAATTTGAATCAGCAACTATCCCTGCACGTAAATAACAGTTAGAAAGAGCTGAAATAAAAATCACATCCAAAAACTTTAACCTAATCGGTTTAGAGCATTCCGGGCTCCGTTGTATTCTCGATTATGTATCTAAATTTACTCAAATGAGTCATACAATTCTGTGAACATTCCGCTAAAATAAATAAAGCTCACCCCTTTTCACGAAAAGATTCTTCTTCGCCATCTCAGTGTGCAAAACAGACTTGGACTCTGCATCAAACACCATGTCCTATACCCCCAAAAACATTTAGAAAATTAAGCAATAAAACATTCAACCTTTCTACACAATGGCAGCTAAACATGGTTTTGAAAATCGTTTGAGGTGTATGCCTCGACGCACGTCTTGAATCGAGATGCATGTTGAAGGATTTGAGGCGTAATTAATTGTTATCTTTTTGGGAGGTGTGCGCCTCTGTTGGAAAAACAACATGCCTTGAAGCGTGGGCTTTTGTTACCTAGCAAAACTTTTAGTATCCCCCATTAGGCCCATGGAATATGAAAAGGTTGATTCTTAATTATTTCTTATAAGTTAATTAGGACTCCAGTACCTAAGTGTATATCATAAAAAGCCGCCAAACCCAAAAAGAAACCATAAAGTCTGTTGCAAGCAGAGAAACAAAAGAGAAGACTCTTCCTCTGCCAGCAACATCGTATCTGCAGAAAAGCAAAAAATATAAAAACAGCCTCTCTTCTGCAACTTCCAGACAGTTCCAGAAGAACAGAAGAGTGCAACCTAGATGATGCTAAAGATAGTAATAATAACAGCAGTGAGTGCATGACTTCTAAACTTTAGAAATTAGAATCCTCTTAAGTAATGGACCAATATTTACATCTCTTGTCTTTATTTATGTTATTTACTTTGGAAAACCTCTAAGATTGTTCTAGTATCTTTGGATTTTAATTTTGAGCTTCTATGATGAGGCTTACGCCTCGAACCCCCTTCAAGGCTTACGCCCGCTGGCCGCTTCATGGAAAAAAAAAAAGCCTCAGTTTCCGTTTACGTTTTTCAAAACCATGCAGCTAAATAACTGGAAAGTAAACAAATGACCTGAAGTGTATCCTTGGCAGCATGAGCATGCTGCGGAGTAGCAAAAAGTGCAAACCCCATTGGATGCTCCCCTTTGAAGTTCACCTGCGATGCCTCATATCCCGGCAGCCACCTCAGCAAATTCTGCAGCTCCCTCTCTTTCACATCCTCCGGCAAACCCGAAATAAATATTGTCCGTAACTAGTAAAGAAATCATATGCTATCATTACTATCACCACGACAATCACCAAATATCACGTAAAATAACTTTTAACCCTAAAAAAGTATGTAAGCCATATTTACTCGACATCACATAATTACTAACAATTTCTCAATACTCCAAAACAACAAAACAAAACGGAGAGAACGGAGATAAGTGACTCGTAAAAACCCAGCTTTCAAACCCTACTACTGGTAACATAGTTGCAAGTTGCAACCCTCAATTTCTTATCATCGCAATAATTATTACTCATGGCGTTTCAAATGAAGAAGAGAAAAGTAAAACTTAAAAAAGGGATGTTAATTATACCTCGTCAGAAAGCGCGCGTGCAGCGTGGTTATCGATAGGCATAGGGGAGGGAGGTGGGGATGGGGAGGGTGATGAAGCGGAGGGGCGACAGCAGGCGCCGGTGGAGGGGCCGGGGCAGGCGGCCACTGGTGATGGTAAGGGTGCATTCCGGTGCCCGCCATATCGGCAGATCGATGGATTTCTGAGATGTTTTTCGTTCTTATCTACTACGCACAGCGGAAAATTGCAGTTGTATGATTTCTGGAAACTAAAAGAAAAAAACAAATGAAATGGGAAAACCGGAAAAGGGAATGAATAGGATCAAGAGCGCTCGTGAAGGTACAAAAATGGGTTTGGTAACCTAATTAATAATTAGTGGAAATGGGTCAAATTGGCCAATTCCAAATTGTAAAGATTAAAAATAATCAATTTTTTCAAACATATTTTTTTAGTTATTTTGGGGTGTGAAATGACATTCATACCCTTTAAGATATTACATTATGTTATCTATATCTCTTTCTCCTTTTCACTTTCTCTCTCTCGCTTTGGTTCTAAGACATAAATTTTTCTAGCGACGTGTTTTTCGATCGTAATCTCAAAACAGTGTAATCATTTTGTTCTCTAGCTCATCCTTTATTCATTTCAAGATCGTATTTAGTTTGAGGTTGGGTATACAATAGATTTGAAAACCATGACATGGAAAAAAAAGCCATTCGAAATAAGAGAGGAAACATGTCGCAAATGTAACTTGACATCGAGTCGGATGTCGAGTTACATCTGCTCGAGTTACATGTTCGGACTTGAATTTTGTTTTTTTTTTTGTCCTGTTGTTGTTGGTTTCGGATGGAGGATGTTAAAGTGATAATTGTTCATAGTGGTTTTTGAGATGGTAGTTTCTATAGGAATGGTGAAGAAGTACTCGTTTTACGTCGTTGTAGACAATATCATATAGTGAGTTTGTGGATATTGTTCATAACGTTGTAAATGGTGATTGGTGTTTGTGTGAATACAAATTACATCATTTAATGCCAACCGGGGTTGGTTCGGTTAGGTTAAGTCTTTGATTATGTGTGAACGGGATCTTCGACGAGTAGCTCGATTTTCAAAGATCCCCGAATATTTCGACCTTGCAACCAAAAGATCATGGGATGGTGGGGACTTCATACACCGGAAATAGCAATCCACATGGTTTTATGAACCTCATGGTCCGCCAATCGTATTCATGTGGTATCGCACCAATTCATGCCCTTAAATCCATATAATTCTCACTACGGCATAAATTATATACATAGTCCACCACAAACAGTATGCATATATGCAACATGTTGCGCCCGATAATTGTCCAAGTAAATCTAGACCTTGGAGCCTCAACCAACGTTTGTGCAACATGTAGTGCCCGATAATTGTCCAAGTAAATCTTCTATCTTGGAGCATCAACCGAGAATCAATAGTATTGATCATGTGGATGGTGATAATGATGATGATGGTGGTGGTGGTGGTTGTGGTGGTGATGGTGGTGGTGGTGGTGGTGTTGGTGGATTTAATGATGATTTTGGGCGGTATGATGATTTCGGGCGGTGGCCATTATGTCGACCAGGATTTTGTTGGTGATCAACATAACCAACAAGATGAACAATTTATCCATCGGGTGACAATGATGGTGACACATCCGAGGAAGAAGACGATGATCCGTAGTACGACATTGACAATGAACCGGTTAAACGTCGATTTATTTATGATCATTTTGTTCCCGATGACCGTGAAGGGAATGATGTGAACAATGATATCGAGAATAGAGACAACAATGACGAGCATGTTCTTCTAATGACGATTTCCAATTCATAAGGTCCCTCATATTGGTGCCAACGAAATAGATAATGAGAACACCGATCTTATGTAGCTCCCAACGGTTAGTTCTAAATATGCTTAGATGGCTCCTGAACGCCTTATCAAGATCCCGACCCCGATTCTATTCCACAAGAACCACCTAACATTGAGCGTTGACTTATTCAAATGTGCAAAGCTTGAAAGTAAGGGAGAAATGGTAACAAAATCGGGGTTCTACCATCTACACCATCGTGTGGAGTACAGAACAACCCGGTCTTCGACTTCATGTTATGAGGTTGTTTGCAAACATAGAGGATGCACCTTCTTACTTCGTGCAAACACTATCCAGGAGGAAGTTAGAAGGTGACTAAATTCGAGCAACCTCTTACATGTGAAGGCAACTTAAGTAGACATGCTCCTCGACAATTGCCTTCGAAGATTATTGGAGCCCTGTTTGCGCCAAAACTACTAAAGGAGGGACGATCCCTTAAACCTGAGATATTATTGTTGATTTGTCTCATTGAACTTGTGATAGACATATTGTACAACAAAACACTAAAATCATAGCATCGTGCTTACAACTACATACACGGTAGTCTTGGGGGATTTTTCCTGTATTCTTGTACATGTTGAAAAAAGAGAACCCTGGTACAATTGCGCTACACGAGGCTGATGACAATGATAGATTCAAGTATGTTTATATTGCCTTACATGCATCAATTAAAGGATTCAGTGAGTGTTGTAGACCTGTTATTGTTGTTGATGGCACACACCTAAAGGGCAAATTTAAAGGTGTGTTGTTTGTTGCGATTACGAAAGACAACACTGAACAAGGGTTTCCACTAGCATTTGGTGTGGCTGATAAGGAGAAGGACGAATCATGGGAATGGTTTATGAAACAATTATGCAATATGTATGGATGCCCTGAAAATATGCTCATTGTATCTGATCGTCACAAAAGTATTAAGAATGTAGTGGGCAGTGTTTCCTGACGTTGTGCATGGTATATGAACATATCACTTGAGGCAAAATATCAAAAATTGTTGAGGTCAAGTGGTGACCTTATACCAAAAGGCTGCGTACACTTATTCTCATGAAAGATTCAAGAAGATAATGGCCCTGGTTCAAAATGCAAACAAAAAGGGCTACGAGGAGTTGGTTAGGGCTGGAACGAAAAGGTGGGCACATGCACATTGTCCAGTTAGACGCTATGGGTTCATGACATCGAATGCATCAGAGGTTCTTAATGCTAGACTTGTCTGGTCAAGGAAATTACCCATTTGTTTGTTGCTCGATTCTATTCGAAACCTCATTCAGAGTGGTTCCACGAGCCTCAAATTGCAGCCCAAAACATTAAACAATGAAGTCACCACAGATACAACTAAGAGATTGGTAGAAGCAGGTGCACTGGCTGATAAGATGCACGTGTCACCTGTTAGTAGCCTAATTTATTCTCGAAAGATGGGGTGCGTTCTTTTGTTGTTGATTTGGCAAAGAGAACGTGTACTTGCCGAGTGTTTCACTTGATCTATTGTCGTGTCCACATGCGATTAAGGCAATCGGTATATTTAAACTTTTTTACTAGATTACTAATTATTTCACGTCTACGATATCCTTATACTGATTTTTTGTTATTGTTTCAAAAAGCAAATCAATCACCCACGCGATTCACGTGCACAACTACTATAAAACAAAACATCACTGAAAACTTTACTCTCCAATCGTCATGCCCATTGTACATCCTAAAGATTGGAATGTTCCGAAAATGATACGACTTTTGGTTGTCAAAGTACCTCTAAATTCTCGACAAGTCAAGCCGATCGAGGACTCGATGGATTCCGTCTAGTGGTCCATCTAGTAGCTCACAACAAATAATATGCTCTACATATCGTCAACAGGGTCACAATCATTCTACATGTAATGCAAAGTGCTCCCCATTCGCCATCATGCAACAAGTGCGAGTGGAAGTAACACGATTGATCACCGTTGGCTACAAGAATTCCAAGAAAATACGGCATTTGTAAGAAAAGAAGGACGCACTAGGAGGCTTTGCCCTGATAGAGTTTCTGAAGTCAATCAATAAATTGAACATGCACTCGATAATGTAATTTAATTTTACCCAGTAGCATGACTCGATATCGTGTTATATCATGTGATAAAGTGCATTAATTTGTTTCAACTTTTCAGAGATGTTTCTTGTCATACAATATTTTGTTTCAGCTTTTCATTGATGTTTCTTTTCTTATGAGCTTTTGTTTGACTTTTCATGATGTTTCTTGTCAAACAAGATTTTCTTTCGGATCTTCATGATTTTCTTGTCCTTGTGAGATTTTCATTGATCACTATTAATCGGGATAATTTTTCTATAAATACCACAATTAGGAACACATCTTCATCTTTCATCCATCTACATCAAAATGAGGAATACATCTTCATCTTTCCTTATTGTGCTTTACAATGAAAAGAAAACTACATGGACAATGTCGATGGATATTCTACTTGTTGTTTTCCTTGTGAGCAAGTTTAATAAAGGCGATTGGGAGGTCGGTGGTTTAACAACACTTCCGTGTTGGGTGCTAGGTTCTTCTCAAGTCACAACGATCTGACATTGTACTTTCACATTTTCTCGAGGTGAATCAACGCTTAAGCATCTTCAAGCTCGCTACAATGTTTTCGCTAATATGCTTGCCACTCCGGCATTGTTTGGGATTGCAAACAAGATTTCATTCATTCTACTCATCAGAATAGGCTTGACCGGGGCAGAGTAATTTGAAGTTCATTTTACTTTTTCATACATATTTCAAGCACTACAATTTACTTCTAATTTTTGTTAATTTTTTGTTCGTGTAGGTTGATGCAACCCTCACAACCGCTTACGAGTTAGACGGGGAACCCCTGTTCGACAAACTCGCCCTACTATTCAAGATGGAGCCATGGAAGAAGAAAGTTGTCGAAATTTTGCCGTGGACACATGTCCCTCAATATTTGCCTAAGCGTCCGGTTTTGATGAAGAAACTTCATCAAAGTCCAAACATAAGTAGACTAAATAGTTTGGTTCTATGTTGTATTAATTTAAGTTCTAGCATTGTAGTCTATTTAAATTTTAAGTTCTATGATGTATCTTAATCTTTGTTGTTGCCTGTAGTATGTTTAAATTTGAAGAACTCTTTGTTTTACTTACTCTTTGTTTTTCATTTGCACATAGTCTATTTAATTTTTCTATAATTTTTCTTATCTAACTTGACATCGAGTCACAATAATAAGACTTGATGTTGAGTTTTTTCTCGAAATCGAGTCACTATGACTCAAAAATTTGAGTCGATGTAACTCGAATTCGAATCTTGGTGACTCGATGTCCAGTTAGATAAGAAAAAAATTCAACATGACTCCTCTGTTAGGTGACAAACTAACCTGTAAAGTACGAGGGGCCCTAATACCAAGCTGGCACTAGCCTTACATCTCGGTTGTGACATAAAAAGAATATCAGTTTAACGAGTATTGAAATGAAATATTATTAAGGACAAACAAAATATACAAAACATACAAAGTGGGGGTTAGGCATTTCCAAGAATCGAGTATACTGGCGACAAATCGATTTACTCGCCTCCTCCGCTCATCTAAGTCTATAAACGGAGATCAGAGAAACCTCGATTGCATACGGACGCCACGCGAGCAGAGTACAGGGGGCAACAAGAGTAATCTCTCCTACCTCGGTCCCACAACCACCCCAGATGCAGTCTCATGAGACTCTCTCGGTATGCTCAACAATTACCATCGAGATGGAAACTGTGGGGGCGTGGGTGTGCCGCGCGGAGTATCACTAGGCACTGCCTGTGAAAAACCTTCCGCAGCCGTGGGTAGCCTAGTGTCCTGACAAATAGTAGAGGCAATTGAAGTACTATTAACATCATTTCCACTTCAATACAAAGTATCGAATTCAATAGAAGATAGAATGCATAAATATACATACCCCGTACATAAAGTCTGATGTCTGAACGGTATCTGTTGTTAGATAAATGTTTTTATCAAGATTTTGATGATTATGTTTAAATGAGTTTTTATACCAAAACAATGTTAATAAATATTGTCCAAATACTCCTAAATGATTTAAAATATTTTTGCTAATTTTTGGAGTATTTCTTAGAATTTATTTTTCGATAAAAATGGACAACACTTTTGATGGTTTTGTTTAAATTGGTTTTTACACCAAAATAATGTTTATAAATGTTGTCCAAATACTCTCAAGTGATTTAAAATATTTTTACTAATTTATTGGAGTATTTCTTGAAGTTTATTTTTGATAAAAATCGGACAACATTTAATATTGGAGGTCGACCGATCGCCCATACCATCGACCGGTACCTGAAGAACTCAAATATTGAAACAGAACGTACTGAATCAAAAAATAGAGAGGGGACGGCCCGTCCGCAGGGACCGACCGGCCGCACCCCCTTGTCGGCGACCTGGCGACCCCCTTCGACACAGCACTGGATCGCACTATTTTTTCAAAACATTCAAATCTTATTACAGGGCAACCTGGGCTCGACCTATGTTATTTTTGACAAAAATTCCAACTTTGTTGCAATCCTTATCAAGATTCACTTTTCATTTTTGTACAATATTTCTACATCTTGTGATCCTCTTTTTGTAGACAAAAGTGAAGAAGAAGGAGCCTATGTTGGTGAAGACTCTCCTATAAATAGAGGATGAATTGAAGACACAAGATACAACACATACAAGAAAAATACACAACAAAAAAATCGCAAATTCTTCAAGCTTTCATTCTTACATTCTTGTTGTAATAGCCTAAGCACTTTCACTTGCACATCTTTGAGGTCTAGGCTTTTGATTCTTGATTACACTTGCACTCAATCTTTGTATTGGTTTTATAGAGTTGTAATCTTGAATTTTGTCCATCATTCAACACAAGACATCCTTATGAGTATTCTGGTAAGAATACACTTGGGTGATCTAGGTGATAGGTGTTTGAAGAGTGTGGTACTCTTCAAAGGTGGTGAAGGAAGATTATGGTAATCTTGTTGAAGGTGTTGTAAGAGGATTGTGGTAATCCTCAAGGTGTTGTATTAATTGTGGTAATTAATAAAATCTTTTTTTTTGAAATCCACTTTGGATATACCTGGGGTGGTAGTAGATTAGGCCCTAGGTGGGTTGAACTACTCTAAATCATCGAGTGTTGTTTAATTTCTCGCATTTACATTCTTGTCAATTACGTGTTCATTCAAAAAGAGGAAGATTTGTGAAAAATCGGCATAATCTATTCACCCTCCCTCTAGATTATCGTAGCCACTTGGACTAACATATGTTTGCCCCTTTGCTCCACGAGTCCCGTGGATGGTGCGTAGAGATGGATCATCTGTGTCCGGCTCTGAATCGTGGTGGTCGTGACTCAGCTCTGCAGGCTTTTGCTCACACAATACTCGACGTGAGAAAATCGTGCAGGGGCGAGTATCCAAGTACGACTCAATCTCATCTCATCTGAAAGCCATCATGATCTCTCTATGACGAACCAAAGATGCAGGTCAATCACCCAAAGATACGATTGTCTCCACCATTTGTAGGAATACCCGAGTAGAATGGCTCGCGGCGGTCGAGATAGAAAAGTCGATCCTGCAGTCGTGGTGCACCGATGCATGATGAGGGACGAGCGACCCCATTGAGATCCATAAGGAGGTGGAGGTGGATGTTGATGGGTCGAGCGAGGAGGAGGGGAGATAGAGGTGCATGTGGAGAGCACTGAGGCGGGGATGGAGAGCATCGATGCGGAATGGAGAGCGTCGAGGTGGGGGTGGAGGCTGGGTATGGCTTCTCCGCCTCTGAGAAGGACAACTCGAACGTGTAGGTTGATCAATATCCTCAGCCTCACTATCATCATCATCATCAATACGTGAAGGCGGGATCGGGTCATCTCGCCTCTTCGATCTTTGAGACGTGGCGATCTAATCGGCGTGACGTCCTGGCTCCCAACAATCCTCTTAACAACGACGCCGGGTTAAGTGGGGCGATCCGAGATAGGAAATAATCCATATGGACATACATCAATCCGCGCGACATGCCATATCAATCCCCTGCATGTAAGGGAGTCGTAACTCTACCTCGGTGGGCTGTAACAGTGTGCATATCTTCTGTGAAAAAAAAAGGAAAACTTTAGCTTAATTACGAAGATAATAGAATCAATACCACTATTATACATATGATTTCGTAAAAATTTTGAAAATTACCTTAGGGCTATCAAATAACGCCGCAAGAAGGTCCTCTTGAGGCATCTAAACCGTCGCCCCCAGGATAGCCATCCAACCCGGAGGTTTGGGCAAGGTCCCGACCGAGTGAAGGAATAGCCTCAAATGTCCATAGTTGTATCAAACAAAAAACAAATAAGTAATGAACCCGATTATAATATGAAATGCTCGTGTTAAAAGTGATATGTGTTTAAATTATATATACATGTATAGGATAGAAGTAGGCATAGATGTGGAACTAGACTGGTCTCGCATGATCATTAGGGGCTCGGATCCCGAATCAAGGTAATGGAGGAGACGCCCATACACTTAGGAGCCCCATGGGAATGCCCTAAATCCCGGGCGTCCTCAACCAACGTCCACAACCATAACGGGATGGTACCCCACGGATCGAGCAAACTAATACTTTGTGACAAACAAGATATATGCCATCTTCAAATTTATCCTCCGGTCGCGCTCTCGAAACGACCCGCAACGAAAAATGGCAATACCTTTGTCGGTATCAAGGACTCTCCATCAAAATCTTGACGGTATACTCCTCCCGCTGAGGATATCTTTGTGAGGAGCATGGGTCAATCGCCGAGGGGCCAAAGCGTAGCACTGTAACCATAGCAAACTCTCGTCGCCAAATCGAGATTCCGTCCATCAACGCGAACCACAAGTCGTCCGTCTCGCATCCTCGCACCAAGATCTGTCTATCGAGCAAAGCAAACCCTTCGAGGTCGGTATGCGTCGAGTCAAAGTCCGTAAATGCCCTAAACGACCCATTCCTAAACTCATCTAAATTGTCGGACTCTGTCGGCTCCTTCTTGCTATCCTCTATCAAGTGATACTTGGTATAAACATTCGATTTTCTGTCGATTCTAAGCGAGAACCCCATCTCCATCTCCATTTCTCACAAAAAGGCACAAACATTGAGTTAACTACTTGTTGTCAAGTAACTCGAAATCGAGTTACATGTGACTTGAAATCGAGTCACCTTAAAAGTGACTTGATTTTGAGTTATATGTAACTCGTAATCCAAAAGATACATTAAAAATCGTAATTTGATTGCGAGTTACATGTAACTGCAATCCAAAAGTAACTCAATTGCGAGTTACATGTAACTCGCAATTGAGTTACTTTTGATTGTGAGTTACCCATCGTCTTCTTCACCCAACCCCTTTCCGCCATTAACAACATCTCAAGCTTCACAAAAACCAACTACCCCATCTAAACCCTAGAATTTCTACAAAGCCTACAACACATCCTAACCTCGAAACAAGTATAGACAATCTAAATCAACAAAAATCCATGAAATTACACAAAGGTAGAAAATGGGTTACCTGGTTAGAGGTCGATGTAGTCTCCATCTTCTTCTTCACCGTCAATGTCGCTAGTTTCAAACTTTGGGGTTCAATCCCGTGTTTTTTTCGAGTTTCGTGGGTTTGGTAATGTTAGACTCGAAAAGGGCTTTTGAACCACTAAAGGGCAAGTTTGGAATTTCACACTCTAAAATGGCTAAAAAGATGTGTTTGAAAAAGATGGCTAAAAAACATTTTCAATTGGCCTAAAAGGCTAAAAAAAAAACCACCGTAATAATTATGTAATCCCACTCCCACCCAAATAAATGAGCGTAGAATATTATTTGTGAGGTAAATTGTTTATTTATTATAAAATTGGAATCAAATTGTCAAAATAGCATGGAAATGGGGATTATTATATTACTCGTGGCGCAATGTGGATGCGTCCGAGTAGTGGTTGGTGCATTCCACTCACAGTGCAATTTAAATTTTTTTTATTATTATTTTCGATGGTCGGCACAAAGTGCATGTATGTGATAACCTATTTTTTTTTAAAAAAATTAAAGAAAAAGTCAGCGTACTCATACATTGCGCCGATAGATTATTTTTAAAAAAAAAAAGAAAACAAGGTTTGTTTATTTTAATTTTTAACTTAGTCAATTTGGGTGTTTTATGGTTTATCATTTTCCAAACCAAGATTTTTTTTGTTTCAATACAAAATTTATGGTTATTTTTTCCTATTGCAATAACCTTTTGAAATCTTTGCCTGGTATCTCTGGTTTTTCCAGCCCACTTCAAAGATGAAGAATGAAGAACCAATCCACCCACTTTCTGACTCTAAACAATTTGTTGACATTGAAGCCAAGCAAGAAATTTCGTCAAGTTGTGACATTAATCTCAATGTCAAATATGAGTTTGATTTGAACAAGTTTTATATCGATGAAGGAGAACTTCATGCCAACAAGGAGATTCAACAAGCAATATTGCAAATGCTAAAAATCATTCTTCATAAGTATTTTTAGATTTATGGGTGAGATGAGAGCTAATATGAAGAGAGTTTGAAGTAGAGTAAATTTCTGGTTCGTAGTGCTGCAAGGAGTTTGAATTATATATCATTATCTAAAAGCATTAACAATAAAGTGAATGATTATCTGTTTACTCTTTGTTTTGCAATTTTCTTCCCAGATATTTTTATTATCTTCTCTGAATTCGCTCTTTGATTTGTATTTTTCATTCTTAAACCCCTCCCCATTTTTGTTTGTTTTAAAAAAATAATAATTTTAATACCTGATAAAATATACTATAATATATCACTCCCAAAATCTGATAATAGAAAATTAACAGAACATAACCATGATACTTTGGCTCGAGTGGCATGTTTATATTTAGATGCTCCCAAAAGAAGAAGTAAACCATGAATGTATTAACACAAAAATAAGAGTAATAAGTCGTTCAGGAAAAAAAAAAGAGTAATAAAAAGATTTATTTTAAGATAACATGTCAATTACATTTTATACTAGACTTGAATCACAAGTTATTTGTTTAGGGAGACGACCCTCTCTTTCCAATATAGCTTTTTTCAAGCGTGGGATACTATATTTATTGGATCCTCAAACTTTCATGATTTCTCGCATGCACAATTGTAGAGTCCAAAAAACACAGTTCACATTTCTTGACAATATCATCAAAGGACTTCTCAACAATATGAAGAAGCTCTTCTATACTTTTTGGCACACCTTATGTTGTAACGCTTGAATAGCATCAAAAAACCAAGATCTAAGATATTAAGATCTGGTGAGTTTGGTGGTTGACATAATGTCGAATGCCAAAACCATTTTCCGAAGCTGTTGTTTGAAGTTCTTTATCACTTGGATCAACACGTGTCCTAGCATTATCTTGTTGTATGAAGATGAGTTTTCCCGAGTCCTCTCTTAGCCATTTTTCCTGAATCTTCAGTATAACTTTTTCAATCAAAAAGGTTTTTATGGTTTCTCTCTTGACTGAGGTAATTGGTTTTATCTCTAAAGTACCAACCTCTATTTTTGGGTCAATTTTGCATGGTAATAAAGGAAAAACTCCTATTTTTCTAGAAAGTAATTCATTTCCTTCATCACAAATCTTGGGCGATCCATTGCAACCAAAAACATCAATTTTCGAATATAATTGTTACTTTGATATGTGCGCAAAGGTTCTTCTTCAATGGCATGTAGATAACATTTTTCAGTCTTTTTGGTCATGTAGAACCATTTTTCATCAATATGCACAATATTGTACATATCGACAAATTCTGGTTCATGCGGCAAACTATTTTGGTCTAGCATAGACATGCAAATTTACAATCGAGTTCTCATATTTTCTTCCTTTAGATGTGGTTTAATCGCATTAGTGTGACGTCGAATAAGGTCTTGCTTCACAATTTTAAATAACGTCAAATAACTTACATCTAAAGTATTGAAAAATGACATCAAAGTTGTTTGTTTGTGTAAGGGGATATTAGGAATTTGATTTAGGTCAACTTGAACTATTTTCCGACCAAAATTTCTTGTTTTCCTATGGGAGACATTAACAACTTGACCATTTGGAGTGTCTTTAGCTTGTTTCCAAATCCTTTGCACTGTTTTTATATGTACTGAAAATGAAGTTGAAACCCCTGTCGTAGTATTTTTTTAATTTTCCGTAAGCACTTCTCTCCAATAAAGCATTATAAATTGCCCATCTTTGTCCATTCGATATATTTTTCTTCGACTTTTTCGCTCTTTCTTCTTAAGGCATCTCAATATTTTCTCGCATATTAACAAGGTTATGAGTAAAATAAAATTATTGGAAAATATTTTGTAAATATAGATAAACTACTACAGTAGCAATATATTAATGAATAAATCTTAGTGCCTCATATTTAAACAAAAATAACCACAATAATCATTCATATCTCATTTTCCATCGATTAAGAACCAAAAATTATAACAATTTAAAAAAGTGAACAAACAACAAAGATTAAGAGATACAAGCTCTAATTAAAAAAAAGGGTATGTAGTTGTTTTTATTCATCTTATATTTCATGTGCTAATTAAAATGAGTGTAATTCTTAAATGAGATGCAAGTTCTAATTAAAGGAGTATACATGAGGCAGAAACCATGCGAATATGAAATAACGTCCAAAAGAGCTACATGAAGTAGAACCCATGTGTTGTTTGGTTTTTTTCTTTTTTTTTTTGAAATCTTATAATTTTGTAATGTATAAGTATCCACCATGTGTAAGTTAATAATATGTACACAATATGGGGAATGAATAAATATGCTAGTTACATTACCAAGCTCCATGTTCAGAAGCTCTTCATATTCTTCATATAAGCGGTCGACATTTAGTTTCTAGTAATGGAGACTCAAACTCTTGATTCGGGTTCATATTTAAATCCAATACTAGAGTATGCATTGATGAAGATCTAACTGCCACTGGTAGCAATGCCTCTACTTCTACACTTGCTTGTTCATTAGGGTAACTATCATTTGGAGAAACATCTATGTCTATTGGGGTTGTATTTAAGTCAAATATTGATCCGATATTAGCTGTAAAATTTAGATTAATATTAGAAGCCACGAATGGAGTTTTAATTTTATAATGACAATCAATCAGTTGATTTCATATATGGAAGGTTTAAAATGAAATTTTGTTTTGGTATCAATACAAAAAAATTTGAATATTAGATTTGTATAAAAATCTTTAGTTTTGGCTCTAATTAGGATATTAATTTTGAAAAAATCTGGAGCCACTACAGGAATTTTTTTAATATATATGGTTCATGTCTTCATTTTTTCCTAGAAAGGATGAGCAATAAAGGATGGAAAAGAGGAGCAATAAAGGAATATGAAACTGTTTGTTTCCATAGTATTGCATAAGACACGTAATAGTGAAAAATAATAAGGGAAGGAAAAAGTAATAAGGAAAGATGAAGGGCATTAATTAAGTCCATGAGAATTATAAAAATTGATGGGGTTATAAATTATTAAATAAGGGTATATTAGGTATTTTGAAACAATTCTTAATATGTGTTTTTTTCTCTAAAAATACACTTATTTTGGAAAAGATGGAGTACTAAATACATAATTTTGACTATTGTTAATCCTAATATCTATGTCCACCAGTGCCACATCCCGGAGAATGTCTCTCTCGCATGCTCCGCCTAAGACCGTATTCAGTATTATCAATATCCTGTTAGTCGGAACTAGACAAGCTCGGATCCATGTCCATATAACTCCCCTGAAATTCATTGGGAAATGGTACAAGCGAATGCAGAAAACTTGGACGCGCATATGCAGATGGACCTGTCATTCCCACATCTGTGTTGGGCGGTGATGTGAATGGGGTGTTATGAATAGGGGTGTGCATGGTCCTATCCTCGGTCCCGAGAGATTTAGAAATCTCGAATCGTCCCGAAGTTCCCGAAGTTCGGGGATTCTAAAATTAAATCTTCAGAACCGAACCATAAAAAAAAATCTCCGTCCCGAACCGTCCCAAAAGTTTGGTACGGAGATTCGGTTCTAATGGGGCAGCGAACGGGCAGTTCGGAGAAACGAAGATTCAAATATTTCACAAATAAAACACACAAAAAAGGTGAAAAGAAAAACCGATGTAAAAATCATTAAACAGTTATACTTTCAATCTTTTTTTTAGTGCAATTTCAAAAATACATACTAAAACTATTAGTACTATATGAGTTTAATTTTTGATTTTTTATATTTAACTTATACATAAAATTTCTTTAATTCATATTTAAGTGCAAAATTTTTAATATTATAATTATAAATCTTTCTTTCATAATTTAAACTATGGAGACATATAAACTATATATTCTACATATTAGTTTAATATCAATTTAACTTTTAAATCATTTTTATATAATTTATAGTTAAAAGTGTTGATTTCTTTTTGGATTTTAATATAATATGTTTTCGATATTATGTTATTCGTAATAGTAGTAAAAGTGTAGAATCTCAACGAATGACAAATTTAGTAGTCTCTATTACAAATGTTATTTCATAATCTTGGCACATTGTCATGAGCTCTTGACTTAGGAAAAATATAATTGACTAATATTTTATACTATATGTCTTAATTTCTTGGTTTGATGATTACTATAGTTTATGTGCAATGTACTAATCATTTAACTAATTTAATTCAATTAATTTTTTTGATTAGAGGATGAGTCTAGTTATGATCCTTAATAAGTAAAATATCATCAAATTTAAACATTCTCTACAAATCAAATATGATTTTATAAATTCATTTATTGGTTCATTTAAATGAACTAATATGAGTATATAACGTAACTATTAATGAATTAAATATATATCCAATTATTCATATTGATAAAATATGCCAAATTTTAAATTTGATAATTTTTAGTATTATATAATATTGAATTTCAAAGGAATGTTTAGTTAATTCAATATTAAAATATAAATAAGATAAAAATATTATATGTGTATATTATAAAAATAATTTAAATCGGTTCTAGTTTCGGATATTCGGTTGATGCGGTTCTCGATGCGAATATTTGAAAAATCTCGAGAACCGTACCATGTAAATTTTCGGATGGTTCGATTTAGAAAGTCAAAAAGTCAACGAAACTTTTCGGTTCGAATATTTTCCGGTTTGGATATCGGTTCGGGTTCGGTGATCTCCAAAAATCCATACAAAACTATTATGAACTAATCATAATCCACGAGTTTAATATTTTTTGCATATCTTTGCGATTTTTGACCTATTTAATTATGGACATAAAATTTCTTTATTCATATTTAAGTGCAAAATTTTTAATCATGCTATAATTATCATCTTTCTTTCATAAAAAACTATGGAGACATCCCAAACTATATATTCTACATATTAGTCCCAATAAAGTAAACTTTTAAATGATTTTTATATAATTTATAGTTAAAAGTGTTGACATTTTTTTTGGAACACTATAATATGTTTTCGATCGATATTATGTTATTTGTAACATACAAATATCGTAGAATATATACATAATGATATGTTTTAAATGTGCATAATAAAAAATTTATTTAAATTACAATGGCATCCCTTGACTTAGGAAAACTATAATTGACTAATATTTTATACTATATGCATTAATTTCTTGGTTTGACTTATTAAACGTTTATATGATTGTACCATTTAACTATCTTGAACTAATGCTTTTGATTACCATGACCTATCGTATCACATCTAACAACGTAAAATATGCATCAAATTTAAACATTCTCTACAAATCAAATCCGATTTTATAAATAATACCATTTATTGGTGATGTGTGTGATTTACGAGGGTACATTTAAATATGATGTCTAACGTCAAAGTATATCAACACTTGCTATGAATGGTGAATTAAATATGATATTCAATTTATCAAATTGATAAAATATCCAAACTTTAAATTTGATCATTTTTAACACCATCATATAATATTGAATTTAGGAATGTTTAGTTAATTCAATATAAATTCAATTAAAAATATATTTGAATATAAAAATAATTAAAATCACTTAGTATTAATATAATGTCTTACGTGTCTATCGGTTAGTCGATCCGAAGATTTGATGATACTCGGAATGAATGACTAGCAAGATGTGTGTAAATTTTCGGGATGGTTCATCTACCTAAATGTGAAAATAGTACATATTAATTATATATTTTGTTGTAAGAATATTAATTCAAGATATGGAATGTTAGTAGTGTAGTATCTCCAAGTCCGTGCACACCCCTAGTTAATAGAATGAGCTCAATCTAATCATCGGCCGTGGCAATGACACGAGGAACAATCACAAGGAATATGCCTAAGCCCAAATCTAACATAATAGGTAAACAAATGGCCACCGAGTATATACATTTATTTATGGGATGTGCAAATGTAAAGACATATGATGCTAAAATTAAAATTACATGTAATAGTAGCATGACACCACCGATGACATGCTTTCCATCTCCCCCTAAAAGTATAACTCTCCATAAAGTCTTTGTGCTAAAACATCACTACCCCACAAACACTAATCCATAGTCGCTCCAAGTAACGGGTCCAACTAAATATCGAACCCTATATACATATGATTTTTTAAATTTTAATTTATTAAAAATATAATTATTACTCCCGAGTCAACTAGGGTTCTACTTTCACTATTTTTATGTGATGTTAGTCTAAACGTACTCTTTAGTTTGCACATCACTTTCAATTTTTTTCTCTTTGCTCTTTTCCAAGAATTGTTCATTAACTCACTTCATCATGACATTGGGGCTTTTAAATAATGAATCTGGTCATGCTATGGCTTTTAAAGTTCATGATATCCATGTACTCCATCCTATGAAATAATTTAGAGTGAGGGTTTATCAAAGCTAGTTGAGACCTTAAACAAATATCAATCATGTCCCAAAATCCTTCTTCAACGTTCTAATCTCATATTAACTTTTTAAACATTCGAATTTTCAAATAAATTCAATTATGAATTAATGATTTTTTTGATATGTAGTTAAAATCACTTGTTGAGCCATTAATATAAGATCAACTTTATAATTCTTAACCATTTTTGTAGATCTTTTGATCCTTTTTGTGATACAAAAGTGAATATGGAGGAGCCTATGTTGGAGATCCAATCTTGAAGACTCTCTATAAATAGATGAAAATTTGAAGGATCAAAATACATTTTGCATTGTAAGAAAAATTAGCAAACTTCTTATTCTTACTTGTCTAGATATTCTTGTTGTATTTTTAGCCTAAGTATTACACTTGCACATATTGAGTATAGACTTCCTTCTTGATTACACTTGCAATCTTTTGATTTGTAATGTTTTCAAACAAAGTGTAATCTTGAAAATTCTCAAATCATCCAAAACATTTAGAAATGTAAAGACATATCATGCTAAAATTAAAATTACATGTAATAATAGTAGCATGACACTTCCTCGACAAGGTGACAGATTTTGATGTACCCTTCTAATGTCTAATGGATTTCAAGATCAAAATATCATTGTTACCTTCTTGGTAAGAACCTACAATCGCTCCAAGTTAATTCTAGGTGTTGAAGAGTTTGGTGCTCTTCATTGTTGATATTTTTTAATTTTAATTTATTAAAAAATAATTATTACTCTTCAAGGTAAATGTTGTATTTGTTTGGTATCAATAAAACTTTTTTTTTCTTTTGAAATCCATTCGACATGTTAGTCTCTAGGTGGGTTGAACTCTTAAATCATTTGCACATCACTTGTTTATATTTACTTTTTATTTCTTCATCATTTTCATTAACTCACTTCAAAAGGGGCTTTTGGAAAATCGAAAATCTATTCATCCCTCTCTAAAGTTCATGATAAACCACGTCCCATCCCGCCCGTTGAAATAATTTAGAGTGAAATCCGGGTCACTATTGGAGCTTAAACAAATATCAATCGGGTCATTAAAATCCTTCTTCAACGTTCTAATCTCATATTAACTTTTTAAACATTCGAATTTTCAATAGGGCAAAATCGGTGCCCTATGATTTTTTACAAAAAAGATTCTATCCAGCTTGTTGAGTTATTATTTAAGATCAACTTTTTTTTAACTTTTAATTTTGCATTTTTTTGTGACAAATTAAACATTGTTGTATATTTATGTTGAGATCCAATCATAGACTTGGGATGAAAAATAAATATGAAGGATTTGAAGGAAAACTATTCTTTTTGTGTCGCAACAACAAAAAAATTAAAACATTCTTTTTTATACTTTCACAAGTGTATTTTTAGCCTAAGTTTTACACTTAAAAACAAAAGAAAGACTTCTCTTCAAAAACACTACTACATCTTATAATAATTGCATCACCAAAAATTTCAAACAAAGTTAATCTTGGATAAAAATTAAAATATCCAAAACAGAAAATTGGTTTTGCAAAAAAACACACTTAAGGAAAAGAAAAGTTTTTTTTGAAAATTCAAATTTGTGAATCTTCATCTGATTTTCCCCAATAATCCAAAAATAATATCTTGTTATAAATTTTTCCATTTGAAACAATGAAAATATGATGATGCCAGGATCTCCCATTAACAGAGAGGGTTGAACCTCTATAAATCATTGTGTGTTGTTTATATTTGTGAATTTTTTTTTTCATCATTTTAATTTATCGGGTAAGAGGGCACAAATCGGGTATTTTATTATTCATCCCTCTCTATTTTTTATATATCGGGACTAACCCTAAACCAAAATTTATCCGAAAACCCGACCCGATCGGCCCGTGCCATTCCGATTCCTAGTCCGAAATGCCCACCCCTAATTGGAACTCCGCCAAATTTTTGCCGGCCTCCTAACTCCGCCGAGATGTGTGTGTTTGTGTATTTGTGTATTTGTGTTTAGTGTTGAGTGCTAGTGTGTTTGTATGGGAGATGGGTGTTAGGCGTAAAAACACTCGCATAATTTACCGCAAGTGTACAATTATCAAGTTTTAATATAGTGTAATGAGTAGGATTGTCGTATCCACAAGGAATATGTGTGTAAGTACCAAGTACAAATTACCTCTGTTATATTTGACTGGTCAATAATAGATGGATTTATGGATTTATAATAAACAATAATTAAATGTAAATAAGAATACAAACATCTAAATCTACGAGAGAATTATTCTAGAGGCTGATTTCATCAAGTTATCACTTATTTAAGATAAAAAAAAAATCTATCTATTTCATGCAATGGTTTATAAATTGAAATTCCCAATTTAATCAACTACCTCTCTCGAGTATCTAGTGATTTCATCTTATTTAAGATAAAACAAGATTTCGAAATCTCTATAAAAATCTCAAGAATTATAATTATAAATAGAATAAATGGAATTTCTACAACAACTTTAAATGATTTATAAGTCTCTCGATTATATAATTTCTATGTTGCGTTATTCTAGATCTCGTATTAAATCCCTTCTCTCGAATGTGGATTCACACATCAGGCATCAAAGATTAATGGCCAGGTAATTAAAATATAATTAATACAAATAAACCATAAATTGCATGAAGTAAAATAGTTCTACAAATCAAACATAAGATCAAACAAGATTACATCAAGCCCCTAGAATATCTAATTAATCCATCAAATAACATACGAAGAATTTTGATACATACAAATTAATACAGAATTATAATTTGGAAGAAAGATAAGAAGAAGGAAAAACTTATTTTTAATTAATTTGCTCGACAATTCTCCAGTGTTGAAGAATTAGTATGGTTCTTCCTCGCAGCATCGAATGATCTCTCCCACGCTTTCCCCAATATAAATTCCATTATTATATTTTTTTCGTATCAATTTCATTCTCCCCATCTTCCTATCCCTTTGTCCTTCCAACTCGCTCAATTAGACCTATTTATAGCGAACATTTCCATTCTTCTTGTTCATAAGAGTTTGATGTCAAAATGGGTTATTTGTTGTCCATCATCGACGCGTCTTCCATTATTTCTTCTTTTGATGTGTACTTTGGTGTCTTGTTCTTATCTTTCGGCTGATTGAGCCTTTTTTAATGTAAAGAAAGGTTTTGGTGGTTTTTCGTCTAGTTGAATTATTGTTGAAGGATGTTTGATAGGTACCGCGGTAGGCGTTGAATATATCGCGGTCAAAAATAGGTGAAATTAGGGTTAAACTGCGACACGGACGAATTGCACCACGGTATATAGTAAAAATTACAGTGTACCGTGGTACACAACATGCATACCGCGGTACGTGGGTGTTATTTGGTGATGTACCGTGGTATAGGCCCCTTTTTATGGTGTACCGCGGTACACAATCATGTACCTCGGTACATGATTGTTTTGTACTGTAGTACACTTTGCGGTACCATTTCTCTTCATTTTTCTTCCCTTCTTTCACTGGTGTGTCTCATTTTTTACCCTTTTTTGTCTTTTTCTTGATTTCTTTGATACTTTGATATCAATTACAACTTGATATACATTTCAACGATAATTTTGACTCAATCTACTAAAAAACAATACAATTTCTAAGTCTATAATACCTAATTTGTTGGTAAGAATCCAACTTAACAATAGGGGGTTATAGATCCGTGTGTGTGAGTGTGGGGTAATTAATGGGGTGGGTGGGTGTCGATGGTTTGTTTTTTTGAGAAAACACTTCGGCGCATAAGAGAGATGTGCCACCTCTACAAGATTCCATCGGGGGTCAGTTGACCACTCTTTCTATGTCAGCGCACTTAATGTCTCACGCCGGATTTTTTAATTTTTTTAAAATGGGTCAGGCGCACTTGACTCATGTGCTCGCCATTCGAAAATGAAAAAAATTATTGGCGAACACATTCAACCTGATTTTCCCGGTGCACAAGCCTAATGTGCGATCAAATAATTTAACTTATCCCCCACAAATCCACTTATTTTGTTACTATTGTTTATATTTTGCCTTAATTAGGCATATTACCCTTATTTGTGGGCCTAAGTTCCAACATTCCTTTATTCATATTTTACAAAGAAATAATTACTATTTTAAAAAAATTTAGTTACTATATTTAAATAATTATTTTTTAAAATTATAAATTAAAAATTACATAATATAAAAAATTATGACATTAATAATTGAAAGAGTGACTACATAAATTGAAAATTACATAATACGAAAATTTAGAAATTACACGCATCACAAGTTTCAATTAATGTACAACTATTGGCAAACCCCATTTCCCTTAATCATCTAGCATGCACATTGATGTATGATACATTGCTCCTTTTGCATTTCCGTTGTATCCTTAAAAAGAATTTCATATTCATGCATTAGAAATTGGGTTTCTTAGCTTCGAATTTTTCTTTGGTTGCTTCTGCTATGATTTTAATAGTTTCCACGTACTTTGGCTTTTCTCAAATATGTGAATTCAGAAAACTTTGCAAAAATATTGTTCAAATTTACGCCCATTTCTTTAATCCCATATTTGGCTATGTTTTTCCCTTCCCCTTTGCTTTGTTTTTGTCCAATTGACGAGTGTGGTTTTGGTCCTCTTCTATACCCAAACTCGTATATTGGTTAGATGAGGTGTTGCTTGCCCTTGATTCGAGGTCCTCACTTTCTTTGTGTCAAGTTCATGATTATTGGATTGTGGAGTAAACATTGGATGATTTTTCACGATTCTCTATACATGCTCGAGATTAAATGCAATACCTTTATTTCTTGCAAAAAAAAAAACAATAAAAAGAATGGGCAAAAGATGGTTGTATAGTTACATTATTACATACAATTGTAGGTCCCAAGGAGTGATGTGTAAAATTTAGAAGGGGAGGGGTTAAATAAACTTTACCAACATTTTGATTTTAGTTTTTTTAAACAATTTTATAGTTAACTAAAGTCGATTAAATCCTTGAGGATAGCTAGGTTGGCTTACACAACAAAGTTACCCACTCAACCGCACTGATCGAGCCGTTGATAGTATAACTTAGTTGTTTTCGGATAACCCTTAGAATGCGATTGACTTAGTTTTGTCAATGGATAATTTTCACCCTTAGAGTTTTTAGTACGTTTTTCAACACTTGTTTTAGCAATATTATTATCAAATGAGACTTAAGCAATTTTAACTTATCAACAAATATGAAAATAAAGCAAGAAATAAAATATGTTGAAAAGTAAATAGACACAAACAATTTTTATAGTGGTTCGAGGATGTGGTAATTCCTCTAGTCCACTCTTCTCCAACCCCGAAGGAATCCACTAAGTAACTTGACTTGGTTACAAAATAGTTAACGATCGAGTAGGCTTTGATCACACACCGCTACTCATGGGACTCAAGCTTTTCACAAGACGGATGTCCTGGTACTCCACTTCCTTCAAACCTTATGACTTGATCACGTAGCCCTCCAACAGGTTTAAAGATCTGGTTCGATGGAACCTCACTAATTCTCCTTCAACCTTAGAAAATAGACCCATTTTGTTATTGAAAACAAATTTTCCTCTTCAACTGATGAAGTTGTCTTTTGTTCACTGAGTGTGTTGGATTGGTTTCCTTCGAGTTTTTGGCTTGAGGATTTATTTGAAAGCTTGAGAGATATTTTCAGGTTATTGCTTGATTGCTTGTATGCTGGATAATCTGTTAAGTTCGTAGATTTGGTAACCTTCTCTCAAATGACTCATCAGCCTTTCATAGTGCACAATTGAAAATATGTCCGTTGAAGAGAGAGACACATTTTTCAAATCACACTCGTAGGTTGTTGTCTTTTTTTGTCTTGCAGCATTGATGTAGATCGTACCATGAACTTAATGGTCTGCAGCATTTCCTTAAACTCTGCAGATTTTCAGGTGCTTCTCATTGGTCCCTTGTCTTTTGCACTCTTTCAGCAAAATAGTTTTATTGTTGGCATCCTGACACATGTCTATTTCCAGCAAAACCTTGACTTATCGTGACAACAGATCTTTTTCAGCTTTCTTTGAGTCTTGTCTGGTGCATACCCCTTTGGCATTCGATTCCAATCATTTGGAATGACTTAGCTATCAGTCAGCTGACTCAGACAACTTTTCTGTCACTTGACTGATTCTTCACTTCACTACACCTAGCTGCCACAAAGTTGGGTCTTCACTTCAATCTTGATCGAGTATTGTAATCTTCAACTTGGTTGACTTCCACTCGGCTCATGCACCTATCTATTAAAAGTTGAATTACATTTGAAATGGGTGTCAACTTCCTAATCTAAATTTTACATGGTATCATCAAAATCTATACATAAATTTTCCCAACAACAACACATAGGCCCTTTTTACCAACCACTATCAGATGCTTTTTTAAGAGTGTTTATTGCACGCACCTTTCACAAACCTTGCTTGTTGCACACTCTCTTTTTCAACATTTTTTTATTTTATTTTTTGTTCTTTTTGGCTTAAAATGTTACAATCTATTAACGCGTGGATGAGTTGGCATTACTTATGGACTCCACATTAGTAATTAACGTTACTAAAATGTTATAATGCATGTAAAAACAACCGTTGGAAATGCTCTAAAAAGACTTGAAATTTACATTCGAATGTAGCTCGTGTAGTCAAATGCCAGTTACCGGACGAGCAGACTCGATTTTGAATCTTATCCTTCTTCCCTTCTATGACATCCCTTTTCCCTTATAAAAAAAAAGACTTCAGATTTTTTATTTCATTATTTGCATCACTTTTAGAGATGTTAAATGGGTCGCGACATGTTGGTTCGAACAGTATAACCTGAGAAAAAAGAGGGTTACAACTAAATTATTTTGGCCCGGACTACTTAGCCCGAAGCCTGTTTGGGCTATCTCGAAGGTTAACCCGGCTAACTCGAAGCCAACCATTTTTGTTTTTGAAAAAATAAATATAATTCTAATATTATATATCTATTTTTATTGCCTATTATCTATTACCTATTACTAGTAAATATATTTTTAAAATTCACAACTTACTCAAATTTAAGTCTTTAACTTTGCCAAAGAAGATATATTTTCAACAAGATTCTTATTCATTTATTTTATTTATTACTTAATTTAGCTTTCCAATTTTTATTCTAAATAAAAAAAAATATCACGAAGTTTGATTAGATTATTTAGGATATAAACTATATTTGTAAATAGTATTGCTAAATCAAATTTTATAACTTTTTTTAATGTAATGTAATTATAATCTACGCATTACTTTTTTTTATAAAGAATAGATTAAATTTAAATGCTACTTAAATGTTATATATGCTCAATTTAATTTTTTTGTTTAAATATATCATTTTGAAATTTTTGATTTATAGCCATACGAGTAATTCAGAAAAAAAAATATTTCTTTTTTGTATTTTATATGCGTATATAATGTTAAATTTATTGGTAAAATTTAAATTATAAAATATTTAACTTTATAACTTTGTTAATGGAATGTTATAAACTATGCATGACTTTATTTTTGTGATGAATGCTTTAACTTAAAATGCTAAATGTTATATATGTTCTAGTTTAAATTTTAGATTATATATCTAATTTTTAATATTTTTGACATACAACCTGATAGTGGCCTGTTTAGCTCGAAGTCTGCTAGGGTCAAGGTTAGGCTCCAATATTGCCAGTCCGTTTTGCCCAAATACTATTTGTCCTGAAGCCTGCTTGGACTAGCCCAAAACTGCTAGAACCAACCCGTTTAACATCTCTAATCACTAGTCTACTTTTCTAGATGTATAAAATGTATCCCTCATTGGAATGTGAGTTGTTAATTATTTGGATGTGATTTTGTTCATGGATCCCTAGCATCACTTCCAATAGTGGAATAAAAATACGAACCCAATATGATATGCATGCGATTAGATTATTTTACTTGCAATTACTTGTACGAATTTATGTACTAAATTATATGATTTATTTTGAATAATTTAACTGAATAAGTTATGAATTAAATATCTTTTAGATATACCCCAAAAATATCATTATACTTGCTATAGACAATCGTTGAAGACTAGTGTTCAAATTATATCAAGCCATAAATATATTTGTATTTGAATTTTTTTATATGGAATACTATTGGACCTTGGACAAAGTTTATGAGAATGAGATTACATTACAATTGTATGATCCACAATATTGTTGCTAGTGTTGTAAATAATTTTCTTTTGATGTAATATAAAGATAAAATATATGTATACTAATTGATTGGAACAATATCTATATAAGTAATGAACTGCAAAAGAAAAAAAAAAGAGAAATACATTGTTCAATGTGTCTTTCCGTTCATTTGATCCTTTATTTCTACGAGAGTTTTCTTATGTCATTATCAATTACTAGTAATTCACCCCGTGTGTTGCACATATATTTTTATTTTAATATTATGGGTTTATAATATCAATTAACATGGTATTTACTACTTTATTTAATAGTAATATTCGTATAAATAAGACTATTAAAAACAAAAATTTATCTATCAATTTTATATTTTCAATTATAAACTTAAATGTCTAATTCAACTCGTAAGGAATTATCCCTCAATTTATGCATGTCTCTAAATTATTATTTTATATATCTCTTTCTTTCTCATACACCTCTTTATAAACAATTATATATAATTTGTGAGACATGTATTTTTATATTATACTTGTACTGTTGAAAAAATGAATACTTCACATTGTTAATCAAAAATTTAAATTGAGATATTATTCAAAATAATATGGTAGAAAAAATCGTGAATAAAATTTAAAATAAATTATTATGTTATTGATATAAATGTTAGTAGTATTAACATAAATTTTACAGCAATATCATAGTAATCCACTAAAAAACTTACGAACATAAACATGATATAGCTGAAAACAAGGTATAGAAATAGTACAATTGATATCAATATTCAATTCTTTGACCTTTTTTTTCAATAGATGTATGTAAATCCCATGAGTTTTCTCATTTTGATCAACAATTGATTGATGTGAATCGCTCATCAATCAAAAGAAATGATAGAATACACTAGAAAGTTTGACAATCCAAAAATTTTTATCTGGGAAGTTTATTTTAAAATATAACATCAATCGATTAATCCTATATAAATGATTATATAATTGATTTTTCAACAATTTATTTAATTGCATTGGTTGACAATATAATTATCAATTATCATATATTGAGTTACCATCACATTATTTTCATTACAAAAAATCTTTCTATTGACTTACCAAAGCAAAACACCATCAATTTTGGATAACTCCAAAACATACATTGGTCGCTAGATATTGGTTATTTCATCTTCCAA
Source organism: Rehmannia glutinosa (assembly GCA_016081115.2). Lineage (NCBI taxonomy): Eukaryota > Viridiplantae > Streptophyta > Magnoliopsida > Lamiales > Orobanchaceae > Rehmannia > Rehmannia glutinosa. Next base: position 152,533 of record JABTTQ020001829.1, on the reverse strand, counting down.
TATTGATTTATTGATTCACCAAAATAAAGCACCAACAATTCTATGATTGTTTTCTAGAGTTATAGTTGATAACCTATAAAAAATAATAAATACTAATTGATTACATATACCAATTAAGTAATTATATGATTGATTTTATAGGACAATTGTAGTATTGATTGATCATGTCAATTACTTAATGTCAATTTGATTAGTTTTATTAATCTCATATCAAGATATGAAAGAGATATGTACAGTTTTCAAACAATCAAATATTTGTTACCATTTTTAGTTTGGTATATTTTAATTAGTTATTTTTCTTAATTAAGATAATATATTGTTGTCCAGTCATAAACTTGTGCACCCTTGGACATAAAAAAAAATTCAATTGACAATTACTGTCTTTTTTAAGTTAATACATTTTTCTAATTTGACAAATCTTTAATCATAAGGTAAGATTTTCTTAATTTTTGTTAAACTTATTGTCAATTATCCGTTGTGTGTAGCATAGTCAAATTTAATTAAAAATATAAATAGATAATGTCAATTGTTTTACCAAAGGCTTAGTTTTAAAATTCTTTCAATCAATAGTTGATGGTATCTATTGATTGAATAAATACAATAATAAATAACTATTGTGTCTATAGTAATGATTACAATCAATTTATTGATTGTATAGGACAATTATATGATTGATTATAGAATTTTTAAATTTTCAAATCTAAAAAAATATTGCAATCATAACCGGAAAAATAATTAGCCAATAATATATTTATGTTACTAAAGATTTTTGCCATTGACTTACCAAATCAAAGCACCACTAATTTGGATAACTCCAAAATATGCATTGGTTAGGATAATATTTGTATTTATTTGTCCAAAAATGTATCTTATTTTATATCTTTTCTTTTTTATTCTTTTTTATCTGATTGAGTTACCTTAGTTGTGTCATATATATACTAATTTTATTCGATAGTGATTAGAGTTATTAATTATTCTTACTTAAGCAAATTATCATCAAATTTAACACCAACGTTGATCAGTGGACCAATTAGAAGATAATTCATTTTTCTAGACTGAACTTAATTAGTATTTGTTCACACTTATGAAAATATCAATATTTCAAAAATAAATATAATAAATAAATATTGCAACAACAATGAATCAATATTAAATAAAAATCCAGACATTCCTTCAAAAGCATGATATAAAAATCAAACATCTTATTAATAATAATAAAATATTTTCGAAATCATCCATAAAAGAGTCTATAATCCAAAATCAATTTAAATAAAAATAGAATTTGGCAGCAGAAAAAAATATTTCAATCAATATATGAAAGAGATATATACAATATTTCTGAGCAATAAATATTTGTTACCATTTTGAGTTTTACAAATCTTTCAATCAATTATTTTTCTTAAGCTAATACGTTGTTGTCCAATTATACAATTATACTCCATTATAAACGAAAAAAATGCCCCATTGACCAATTATTGTCTTTTTTTATTAAAAAACAATACATTATAAATTTTATAGATTAATAATCTTTAATCTTAAAGTGTGATTTTCTCTTTTTTTTTCTTAACACATCTTGTCAATTATCCGTTCACATAGTATTGTCAAATTCGATTAATAAAATATTAATAGATATTGTCTATGAATAAAAGTACAATTAGATACCGCCAATTATTTTACTGAGGCTCAATTTTAAAAAATTCCAATCAATAGTTCGTTGTATGTATAAGATTGATTAGAAAAATAATAAATATTTATTGTATCTATAAGATTAAATATCATCAATTTATTAATTGTATTCAACAATCATAATTTTGGCAACCACATTGCATGAAAATCCTGGATTTCTCCTGCTTTAATCTGACTCAATATTGTCTTCCATTATGTCTTATAATTGCATAATTTTGTTCCTTGTGTGTACCCTTGATAAAATTGTTCCAAAACTTCATATGTATAGGTTGTTGATAAAAAAATATTAACAAAAAAAAATCTCTCCACTAAATAAACATAAGATATCGCGAACTTACACACACACACACACACCCATATATATATATATATATGTATGTATATATATATATCGGGAGGAGATCTTGTGATACCACCCTCCTAGGTGAGACCGTAGGAACATATCTACACTATGAAAAATAAAAAATCGAAGGCCAAGATTAAACAAATATATACAACTATTGGAAGAAAAATATACACTTGCAGGGGTAAAATAGGGATTGATGAAAAACAAACCATAACCGTCTCCTAAAAATTAGGGACGTGATTTGTTATTGATCACGTCCCCCAATCACGCGACCCACCCTTCTTCTCTCCCTTCTTCACAATAACACTCTGCATCGCAAACCAAAACTGTACTGCTCCATTCGTTTATGCAATTCTTCCATTGGATCAAGCTTGACAAAAAACATAAAAGCGTCGGATATCATACAATTGGCGAAGAGTTATCATCTATTGGAAGCAATCAACAATCAATGAACAACATTTAACTAAGTATACAATTTCACTGTATTAACTATACATTAAAATATTACTAAGTATACAGAGACATTTAATTAAGTATACAGTTACACTGAACTATCTATACATTAAAACATTACTAAATAAACAGAAACAATTGACTAAGTAGACAATTACACTGAACTACTTATATAACTAAGTATATAATTCCACTTAACCAAGATACAATTCTACTGAACTAAATATACATTAAAAGATAACTAAGTATACAATTTGTTAAGGATATTAATTCAAAAATCCTAAACTAAATCCTCCCTATAAATCATGTATAAAAATAATAGGGAAAAATCAAATTTGTTTAGATCCACTAAACTACTTATATAACTAAGTATACAATTCCACTAAACTAGATATACAATAAAACACAACTAAGTATACGATTTTTAGGGGAAAAAACCATAGATTTCAATCGTATCTTTTCAAACATGTATAAATAGATATGTATAAATAGATATTTGTCGAATTGTATATTTAATGTGTATCGTTTGTTTATTTTGGATTGGATGAATTGTATTATTTGATTAGTAGATTAATATATTTGTTTACTTAGTTAAGTTGAATTGCATATTTATTTGGTGGATTTGTATATTTAGTTGTATGGGTGATTTATTTGATTTTAGTTTTTTATTTTGGATTGTTGAATTGTATTTAGGTGCTTATGTACTTGTATAAATAGATATGTAGAATTGTATGTTTAATGTGTTGCATTTGTCTATTTTGTTGGATTAGTTGAATTGTATTATTTGTTGGATAACTAGATTAATACATTTGCATGAATCTTAAGGTACAAATTGCAGTATACAATGTAATTGTATACATAATAAAACAAATATGTATGCTTATCATTTTTTTTTTTTTGCATATTTAGTTGAATGTAATTTTTATATGCAATACATGTTTAGGGAGAAAAAATAACATTAAAGATAAATTAATAGTTCACACAATGTTACAAAAAAAAAAAAAAATTCATTAAACAATAAACTAACAGGTTTCACACTGTTTCACCCATTGTTGTTTTTGTAAAAATAGAAACATTGCACTAGGGTGTGGTGTCGCGGTTTGGACACGTTCTGTTGTTATGCATTCCGATCTCACCGCATGTTCCACATCATCTTTTGAGTTTTGTGCTTGCTTTAATGGTTCCATAGTTTCGGTAAAATTGTACACCGGTTTTCAACGTAGCGAAATGCATTCCCACTCGTGGAATCTTTTCTTGTTCCACCTCTGGTATCCAATATTTTGTTGATCCCGGCGAGATTTCGAGCCGTTGTCCTACGTTTTTTTTTTGACATCACAAAAGTTATTACACAATAATACAAAATGGATATATTATACATACAATTATATAATTTCATTCATACACTTTTGTTACCTAATAATACAAAATGCATCCTCTCTGTTCTCAAAGACTTGTTAGAATACAATAATCAATATGTATAAAATATACAGTTTTCACAGTCTATTTATGCACGTTTTGATTTATAAGTATACAAAGAACGTTTAGTTGATATTCAATTTTTTTGGATCAAACTGATTAATTTATTATGACAGACAATTTCTACCATACAATGAAATAAGCATGAGTAGATTCTTAATTGAACAAATTACGATTTAAAATATACAAGTGTTATATTATAAATATACAACGAATAAATGAATATATACATGTTGTAAATACTAAATAAACAGGCAACGAATTTGGTAACAAATGTACTATATGTAGATAAGGCGTAAGTATGCATATACATAATTCTATATACGCAAGACTTATATTCTAAATAGGCAAACTATCTGTACTAAACATACAAACTATTAATTGAGATGCAATCTTCATACAAGTCGTTAATCCACAAAAATATAAAACTATATATACAATATTGACACACTAAATAGACAACATTTGTATACTAAACATACAAACCAACAATAACAGAGGTGCATATATTTCATTCAGTAATCAATTTGTTGATTCAGAAGCGTATGAATATTGTAGCAAATTTCTCGTTAGAAATTACCTGGAGGACATTCTTCAGTTGCGTTGAAATTAATATTTTTTGCCATTATATAAATCTTTCCAATCAAATGGATGATAACTCCTTGCAAATTGTTAGAAATCCGCCGCGTTTAATCTTTTGTGGATCAATTGGAGGCCGATTTTTGAGTGATAATGGTGATTACAAATGTTTTGATAATGGCGATGCAATGTTTACGTTGAGAAGGAGACATACATTTGATTGTATATGGTGAATTGCGTGATTTATGGGGACGTGATCAATAACAGATCACGTCCCTATAATGTAGGAGGAGGTTACCATGTCTGATTTTATGGATTCCAATTTTACCCCTTCTATTGTATAGTTACTTTCGAAAACCTGTATAGATTGTAATGCATCTCGGCCATTGATTTACTATTTGGATGGTTTAGATTCGGTCTTATGGACTAACTTAGAAGGGTGGTCTCACAGGATCCTATCCCTATATATATATATATATATATATATATATATATACATACATGAGTAAATACTTACCAAACGAGGTTTCTTTATATGTGACTTTGAGAGAATCAGTCGAAAAGTTGGATTCTCAACAACATCCATCTTAATGTCACCATCGTCAGAATCATCGATGCATGTTGCACATGTATTAATTAAATCAATCAATTAATTTATAATTAAACAAAAATATCATATATATATATATGTGATTTAAACTATAATATATTACCTGAACTGATATCAAATACATGTATAGTCGGGTACACATCGATTCTTTCACATGAATCATCATTAAAATATATTGACACATAAAAAACGTGGTTGGCACGATAAGAGAAAATTAACACTTCACCATCTGAAATTTTGATATCATGGACGAATTTGCTCCATCCATCCGTAAAATAGAACGCGCCATAGGGGCTGACCATTTTGACCGTCCAAGTGTGTCTGTTCACATTATACATGTCACAATTTAGTGGTGTAAGACCATTAAATTGACTGCCGAATTTGCATGGAAGATGCTGACATAAATTTTTTAATGTAATTACAATTTGTAATGAATTTCTAATTGAACAATATAATAAGCTATTACAATAAGTAGATAAAAGTTTATTGCCGAATCAAAACGATAAAACTAATAACCAAAAAAAAATATTGTTGAATCAAAACAAAACAATAATTGCCGAATCAAAACTATAACACTAATAACCAAAAAAAAATATTGGCGGGGATATAAGTTTATATATATGAACAGAAAATGTATGTTGACACAAAATATATTAATAGAAAATATGTTAGTACGAGGAATAATAAAAAAAAACAAACAAATCATACAAAAAACAACTTAAAAAACTACAATAAAACTATCAAGAATAATAAAAAAAAAAAGAAACTCACCAAATATTGTCCATACAAATCTACAATATAGTTTATATAAAAATTCTTGTTTAATGCAGAATTCGAGATCAATATTATCGATGTTGGAGGGATACTTGATGAAAACGGAAATAGAGGGGAACGTGAAGATGAAGACATATTTGGTGGTTATGCTACGAATTTAGGATCAACAATATCAAAGTGTTTCTCTAATACAATTTAAGTAGTATAAATATAAGAGGATTTGACATAAATAATAAGTTGCCAAAAAAGATCTTTGAACACAAAATCAATTGTTAATTCAATGGTGAAAGATACATAAAATCATAATTCGTCTATGTTAACTATTATTAAATAATTTAGGAAAGTTTGAATAGTCATCAATATTCAAAACTTGATTAATTAATATTATATTGTACAAAATTGCCGCGACACCATTGAAATAAACAAACAATATATTTGATGAAGATATGATGTATAGAATCAACACATCATTGTAATATATATTTAAGAAAGAACTGACATATACTAATATCAATTATGGTGAAATACTATTTATAAATTTTAAAATCTATATATTATATAGATAAAATTGATACTATAGACTCAATTTTGGTATAAAGTAGGAATACCAGTAAATAAAATTTTCCTAATTTTACATATAAAATAGAAATACCATTTATGATATTTTCCTAATTTATATACATATAAAGTAGGAATACCATTTACAATATTTTCTTATAATATTTTCATAATTTATATAATTACAACGATTTTCTTATAATATTTTCCTAATATAAGAATTTATAATAATTACCATTTATAATATTTACAATTGTTTTCTAATATAATAAGCAAAAAGAGCGGAAAAATACAAGTTGCGGACTTCTGCTATTATATATATATATATATATATATTAATGTTCATGCTTTCGAATTTTGTGCTTAAAGTCCACATAGATGCTAAAGTCCGCAATGGTTGCTACTTTTGTCATAACAACTCAACCCACAATAAAAACCTACAATTATACTTGATTTATGGTTGAAAATTTATATGATAACCTTTATATACGTGACAAACATCCGTACAATAGAATATGAGACGAAATCACGAAACACTCTTTTGGATTAAAGGGCTGGTCCGTTAAAAAAGAGGTCAAAGTGGTCGAAATTAAAATATGTCGTGCCAAAGAGTAAAGAGTGAAATTGAAGAATCTGACTAAAATGAGGCTGGCTCATTGAGTCAACAATTTGGGCTTCTAATGTCCATTCTTGGTTGGGCCTGCTTGCCATCTGGAGACTGGAGCCCAGCCCAGCTGAACCCACCCTTAATATTTACTATGGCCTTGGCGCGCGAGATGATCATAAAATTCAGAAATTAAAAAGATATCGCTCTTCAGACTTCAGCTAGGGTTTTTGCTGTAGAAGAAAAAATTATCGACAGTTCAGAGGCAATTAGCAGCCATGGCTAGCACTAAAGTTCAGAGGATTATGACCCAACCTATTGTACTTTCATCATTCCCCTTATTCTCGCTTTTTTGTTATCAATTTTTTAACCGTGTGATTTAGCTAACAACCTTGTTTTTCTTTTTCTTTTTGTTTTGTAATTTTTGCAGAATCTGATTTTTAGGTTTCTTCAAAGCGTAAGTGGGCAGTCGAAATCTCACCAATGTTATTTTTTTAATTTATTTTTTGTGAATAAGATATATGTGAATGTTGTGCAGAAAGCTCGGATTCAGATATGGCTGTTTGAGCAAAAGGATCTCAGGATTGAAGGCAGAATAATTGTAAGTCTTGATTTTTCTATGCTGCTTTTATTTCTGGCAATTAAAGGCGCACATGACATAATGTAGGTTTTTCCTGAAATATCCCTTTTTGACTAATTATGGTGTATTGGTGTTCTATATTTGCACGGTTTTCTTGGCTTGAAAACTAGTAGTGGTTGTGCTGTATGATAACTTGCGTGAAAATTTCGGTCATCCTTTATACCAAATCTGGCACGTGAGATCTTCAGGCTGGACCTTAAAAATTAAGAAATGAAAGAGATGAGATCTAATTTAGTGGATGGAGGTTCTGTCTGTTCGAGGTTTTGATGTGAACTCAAGGTTACATGATTTATCTGTATTTCATTTTATGGCTTGTGTATACTGGTCAAGAAATTCAATTGTTTAGTTAGCTCATAGGTGTGAGGTGAATAATGCTGCCTCAATCTCTCAGTCAACTATCAGAGTATGTCATTAGATTTATATAATTTTGCCACCATTCCGTTGTCCAAGAGAGAAGACACTGGGAATGGAGCTCTGTGTGTGTGTGTGTGTTAACAAGGGTACATCTATAATCATACGTTGGTATGAACTATTTATTCTATGCTCTTGATTTGCTATATAGCAGAATCAGTTCCCGTGCCTTTCCATTAGGTTACTTAATAGCTTAGCATGTCATTGCAATATTACTTACTATTTTACAAACTACGACATTGCTCATCCCAGATTTCATTTTAAGATTTACAAGTGTAAAGCCTCTTTTGAAAATAGGGCTTCGACGAATATATGAATTTGGTCCTCGATGATGCTGAGGAAGTCAATGTGAAGAAGAAGAGCAGAAAGCAACTTGGTATATACTTATACTTGAATGATATTTGTTTAAATTCGAATACTTCAACCGTGGATTGTATCAATTACTTCCTTTTGCAAGCATAATCTCAAATGCGTACTTTCTCTTCTGCTAATCAGGAAGGATTCTGTTAAAAGGGGACAACATCACGTTGATGATGAACACGTATGTGCATTCTCTGCCTTAGTTTCTTTTGATATATATGCTTTAAGGCACATTAGTAATAGCTACCAGAAGATGTCTGCAAAACTATACACTGATTTTTCATTTATTTTCCTTTATCCAGGGGCAAATGAGGACTGTCAGTTAATGGTGTTTGGATTGGCATGTTTCGTATAGCCAGCTGTATAATGACATGACTTGGTATCTGACACATTCTTGTATTTCAGTATTGACTGGTATTTTGCTAGCAGAACTTTGAGCCATTTAGGCTCACTGAAATGTGCTTTTAAGTTTAAAATACATGTAACATCAAGTAGGTCTTACTGCTTTTGTCATTGATTGGTAAAGTGGATGTGCAATGTGCTCTAATGCTTAGATGATTAACACCACCTATTTTTAAAAAGAACATTAATCTTATATAGATATAATTGTATAAACTAGAACACTTCAAAGGAAGATTATTTTGAAACTTAGTGAGTAGATGAAGGATATTTGTTAATAATATAATTGTTACTTAATTTAGTATGTTTAAATCTTTAATATCTTAATGTTCTCAAGGAGCAATTTCAATACCATGTCAATAAGTCCAAAAAACATTGTCGATACAATATAATCTTAATTTGGTTTAAAAACTCAGTTTATAATATGTACATACAGATTATTATTTTTGAAAAAGAAATTGAAATAGCTTTATTACATTAACGAATTATCGGCTCTTACAATTTCATCGACCCAAAGCGGGACATTTCCCATCGTCCAAACAAAGGAAGTAGAAGAAAAGGCTACACAATTAGCTAATCTATGAGCAACACTATTTGCAATACGACGCACATATGATATTTTTGATGCTCCCAATTCCATTAGCATTTGTTTAATATCTTGAATAATGATAGCTAATATTCTCTTGAATGGCTGGGTGATTGCTTGACCGCCATCAAAGTCCGAATAAATAAACACGGCGAGATACCTGCAACCACGATAGCTAAGATTCTCTTAATGCCCCTGAATCATATTTGTCCTCCCTTTCATTGTAACAAGCATCAACATCAAAGATAGTAGTCTACTGAATAAATAAACACATTGGACAGAGATATACCCGCATTCTTGGATTTACATGAATTAAAGCCCCATCCAATAAAGCATTCAACTCACCATCTAACATATTATCCAATGAATCCCAAGGCCTGCCAAATGCCAACACCAATTTACGTGGCCCCTCCAATAAAGCATTGGATTTACGTAGCCCCTCCAAATACTTTCTTTGTTTTCATGTTTTCTATTTCAATAATTTGTCGAGTAGTTGTATATTTTCGGTATAGAACAATAACTGAGAACATGTAGTTTTTCTTGAACCTTTCAATTTAAAGAGAAATAAGTTGGTTGCTACTTATTATGTTTTTCGAAAAGACTCTTTTATATGTTGATCATATAAAGAACCGAGTATTTCAACTCCAGAAACATCTAACATATTGGCCATAAAATGTAATTTTGAGGGATTTGCATACGTTATCTGAAGACAATTAATTAGGTTTATCTTATTAAATTTATCGATAGCAAAAACAAAAGAAAAAAGAAAAAGAAAAAATGAAATGGCATCTATGGTGGCAAGTGGCAACTGTCCTCATAAGCTATTCAACATACTGTTTTCAAGTTATTGGTTTAGGGTATATCATATATGGCACTTTGTCTTATTTAGTTAAAAAATATAAAATATATAAACAAGGTTGAAAAGCAAACTAAAATACCAGAAATGCAAAAAGAGATTCATAATTAAAACACATATAAACCTGATTTATTAACTCCGCAAACAAAAGTTAACATGATTACAGATATTTAATTATTAAGGAGAAGGTATGCTCGCCAGGCAGCAAGCTGCCACAAAATAGTTAGTACCACTCCTATACTAAATTATTCAGAATATATTTTACCATGATTGTATTACACCTTTCACAAATTGAATATTAGCATACCAAAAACTGGATTCAGAAATGCCACCCTGTTCACCAAACAAATGAAACATATAATAATAAGCAATAGTCTATTTCATTAGGACAAGACCAAATTCAAGAGTAACTCCACAAAAAGCCACAATGTTACACCCCGTAAACACCAATAGTAATACAATTTCTCATCTTCTTCCTAAAACAATGAAAACCAAAAGGTATGAAGCATTAAAACGTTTTCCACAGAACTACATAGTAATTATAGTGAAACTCTGTTTTCTAGTACAACAGCACGACTTAAATCTTTCCAGAAAATAATATTTTAAAAATCCAAATGAGACAGCAAGCAGCCAGACAGCATTGGCCATTTCTTTCTGCATTGACCACCCTTCATTCATCAATCAAATCTTAGCAGAGCTTCAAAGATCAAGAAATACAAACTCATCAATTGCAGGCACCTCTCCGATTTTCTTGAGGGTCTCCTTATCAGGTTCTTCGTCGACCCCAATTGCCATAATGGCCTTTGTTCTCTTAACAGTTCTTCCCACACTCATAAAGCTCACATTCACATTACGCTCTCCAAGGATGTTTCCGACTTGTCCAATCATTCCAGGTTGGTCTACTTGACGGCATAGTATGAGATTTCCCTCCAAGCTCACGTCCACGCTAAATGATCCCACGCGAGTCAGGTGAGGTATCCCATACTTCACTTTCCCCTCAATGCTAATGTTTCCATTGTCCGACAATGCACTTGCAAATTTCGACTGAACATTACTTATCTGTACTTGAATTGACTCCACAGGGTTCTCAGGGGAAGAATTAACGTATACCCTCTCCTCGCTAATTCGAAGGCCTTTCTGCTTGGCTATGAAGTCTGCATTGACAAGGTTGATATGAGCATCGGATATAGGCTCAATAATACCCTTTGTTATCATGGCTCGAAGAAGTCTAGTGTCCAAGTTGTCTGGATCCCGAGCTGACTTGTAACCCACCTTCACAGATTGGATTCCACTACCACCAGCAACCAACTGTACAGCAAGCCTACCAAGCTTCTCAGCCAGAGTAACATAAGGAGCCAATTCAGACAGAACCTGATAACAGAAAAACAGAAACTTAAACCATCATTCATGAAAACAAAAAAGGAAAGGTTTGTCTCTTATGGGATGGCCTAGTGGTGTAGGGTGGGTTCTTGATGCCGAATGTCTCAAGCTCAAATCCCCACCTCGGCACCATTTGGTCGAGCTCGTCGCATAGGTCTTGCCTAGTACGGTTTAATTGGCTGGCGTGGTTTGAAGTCTATTCTGTCAGCTGTCAAGCCTCAGAGTTTACCTGTACACATTCGAAGGCAGGGACGGAGCTATAGGTGTGTGGGGGGTGGGGTCAACATCATAAGATTTTCAAAATTAATATAGATTTATAATTATTAAATTTTAAAATCTTGCCTCCTTAAAAAATTTAAAAACAACTCTTTCATAAATCCTCCCCGCCCAATGTTTATTTTCTGGCTTCATCCTCCTTGTTCGAAGGGAGTGGCTGTGAGTTCCCTCGTTACTTGGGGGGGGGGGGAGGGGGCAAAGAAGAAGAAAAGGAGAAAAGCTCTACACAGCAAAGTGCATTAACAGCTTTTTACCTCGGGCGGAACCATGGGAGCATTGACTGCAGTGGCAGAAAGTTCCCCTCTAAGAGCACCAACAACTGCCTCTGCTATTTCAACTGCAACTCCTTCCTGAAATGTTGGTTAAGAAAGAGCTCTGATTAATAAATGAGGGATTTAAGGAAAAAGAAGTTACAGCTCATACAAACAAATGATGCCACTCCAAATAAGCAAATTCATACCTGTGCTTCCTTTGTGCTAGCTCCAAGATGAGGTGTGACTGTGACATTCTCATGTTGCACTAATTTGCTATCTTTGGATGGGGGCTCCTCTGTGAACACATCTAGGGCTGCCTACAAACGTCAGGATGAAGAAAATACTCAGTTTCGCATTGCAAAAGCAAGTAGGATTATGTTACAACAGAAAATTGGAATGGTTCATCTTCTGAATATTGTGAGGAAGTATTCAATAAATTATAGTAGTCAGACAGGATAGATATACACTTTGATGAAGAACCTACAATAGTCTCATTTATTGCAAACAAGTCAACTTTAGAAGCCATAAACATCATAGAAACATAATTAAAATTTAAAGATGATTGAGACCCTTTTAGAATTTCAGCAGCATATACTAATTTCAAAAGAATGCAAAGAACAGCAGTGTACCTGGGCAACAATTCCACTGTCCAGTGCCCTCACTAGAGCATCTTCATCAATAACACCACCGCGGGCAACATTAATGATACGCACTCCCTTCTTCATCTTTGCAAATGTTGCATCATTAAATACCTTATTAGTCGTAGGAGTAAGAGGCATATGGAGAGAAACAAAGTCTGCAGTTGAGATGGCTTCATCAAAAGAGACCAAGTCCACACCAATTGCACGCGCTCTATCAGCTGGAGCATACGGGTCATGGGCAATAACATGCATTCCAAGTCCTTTCGCACGTCTTGCAACTTCAGAACCAACTTTTCCAAATCCCATGACTGCCAAAGTCTTCCCAACCAGAGAAACACCAACATATTTATTACGTTGCCATTTTCCTGTCAAGAGCATCACAAAAAAGAAAAAGAAAATATGAAGCCAAGTCCATTAGCTAAGGATTATAGAATAGTTAAACAACTCCTATGTCTCTGTTCATATTCATTCAAATATAAAGGAAAGCAATCTCAGGAATGAAGAAAGATGAGAACTAAACTGCAAGAAACAGCGTTAACATCTTCATTAGCCGACTGTCTGCCAATGCAGTTAGGTGACAATAAATAGAGATCAAATTAACAAGGAAAAGACAAAGATCCAAAGACCCACAGAATTTAATTCCAAATGCTAAATCTGACTCACTGATTTTTTTTTTTTAACTCAATCTACATGATATTTTGTTTTTAACTTTAATGAAAAGGAAAATCCCTTGAATTAATGCTTTGTTCCTTTCCTGGTGTTCAGATCTATATCGAATTAATGTTTCATCAGATCCTAGATTGCACTAAGGCTACATTTCATTTCTTCTGGTTCAGAGAAATGTGAAATTAGGACAGAGATGAGTCAGCCGTCAGGGACATCTATGCTAATTATAAGCTTATACCAAATTTCTTCTTCTTGTTTCTGATATTCAAATACATTTTAAAAAATATTAACGAAGTTTAACCCGAATGTGCTAAAAGGAATAATGCCACAATCAATAACAGTTCTCATTGATTTCTCTTTCTTTTCCAAAGTAGCATAAACTAATTGATAAAACAACAAAACCAAATAACCGACAAAAATCTAATTTACACCATACCAGCTTTCATGGACGCATCAGCCTGTGCAACATTTCGCGCCATACCAGCGAGCAAAGCAATCCCATGCTCGGCCGCGGCAATCGTATTGGCGGTCGGGGCATTGACCACCAAGCACCCAAACTCCGTAGCCGCCTGCAGATCCACATTATCAATCCCAACGCCGGCTCGCCCCACCACCTTGAGCCTTCCTTTAGCCGCTTCAAACACCTGGCGCGTGACCTTGGTCCCGCTCCGAACAATCAGCGCGTCGCACTCCCCAATCTTGGAGCACAAATCCTCCGGCGACAGACTATACAAGCACTCAACGTTCCCAAAGGAGCGGAGCAGATCGAGCCCCGCTTCTCCGAGCTTCTCGGAGACCAAGATGGTGGGTTTCTGGGATTTGATAACCGGATCTGAATCTCGTGCACTGGAAGCTAAATCCGAATGTTGGGCGGTTTTGAGGACATTGAAAATCGAGGAGCCGCGTGAGATAGGGTTGTTAAAATTGGTGGTGTGGACGGAGAGTTTTTGGAGGGAAATGGAGGAATGGGAAAAGGAAAGGTGAGCGGAGGAGGGAATAAAGTTTTTCTGGAGGGTAGAAGAAGCTGGTGTTAGGTTATTGAGGCTAGTTGCAGAGGAAATGGAGGTGGTAGCCATGCTTTCCCTGTTTTTCTCTGGTGTTGTCTGTGTTTTTTTGGTGTTGAAAAGTTGTTGGAGAGGTTGAAGAGGAGAGTTTGAATATGCGTGGAAGGAGCAAAGATATTTACGGAAATATATAATGTCTCATGTATCTCTGTAAATTATACATACATACTAACATACGTACAGGAAATTAGCAGCAGAGATCTCCAATAAATTAAATTAATTATATTTATATATTGCAGGTTATGAAGGTTGTCAATCCAACAAATTAGGACATAAAGTTGGATTTACGTTTACTAAATTGTGGTAGGTGAGGATTTTTGACAATTTAATTGCAATTGAGGGTGAATTATACAAGTTTGACTCGTGAGTTGGTGAATCTTGGATTTATACACGTCATTCGACTCATTTCATGGTATATCACATTTTTCTTCGGTCCTCTCAGATAAAGAGAACAAATATGTTCGATTCCCCTCAAATTTAATAATAGTTGATCAACCCCCGATCAAACCCACGTGAGTGTTCTATCAGATCTTCACCAGTTCGCATTAGAGCTGTCAATTTGGTCGACCCGATGCTAGCCCATCGGGCCAAGTGGGGAAATCGGGTCGGGCCAGAATTTTTTTCGGGTCGCTATTTTGGGGAACCCAACCCAGCCCATATATTAAAAATACACTTGATTTGCTTTTGGGTCAACCCAGTGTTTCGGGCCTAATGGGCCGGGCCAAATAGGCCTGACTCTTTTTGGGCTTGCAAAATCGCAGTCCGACCCGATCCTATTACCAAACCGGTCAGGCCAAGCCATCGGACCGGGCTTTTTTTGACAACTCTAGTTCGCATATGCCCCGAATGAGCAATTTGATAGAGTATGGTTTTGAAGCCGCAACTCCATTCCACAAGAGACCTAAGTCCCATGTGGTGGCGAAACCATCTGACCATATGAGTCTTGGCTATTATTTTTAACTTTATATAACCTCAATATAATATATTTTTATAGTAGACGTTCCCTCTCCGTATAATCTGATTTTGAGAAGGCCAAGCTTGAAGAAATTCCAAGCCATCCCCTTTACGGTTCACTTAAAGTTGAAGTTCCCTACGGACTCGAGGATAGGAGAGACTGTCAGAGACATCAAGATAGCTCGGGAATGCTATGTGGCTAGCTACCTTGAAGATGAGCAAGCTCCCGAGACCGAATAATGAAAGCACCATGCAACCGTGAATATCTGCTCTCCCTAGCCTCCCGGAGATTTTAGTATTTAGCGTTTTCTATTTCAGTTTATTTCCGCCCAAGAGACGTTAAAAATTTATTTACATTTCAATCATGTTTCCGCCCACAGAGCGTAAAGCTTTTGATTATAACACTTTCACGTTTTCTATTTTGATGTTGTGAATGCAGTTAATGGCCACACATGGCCAGTGTCAATGAGCAGTTAGACGCTCTCCTCAACGAACCCCATCTTCTCGGCTAACTCCTGGGGTGAGAGGGGCTTCCTCACGGGGGTCCTTGTAAATTTACCTCACCCGGCTAAGACTCCGGGTGGGATGACTCCTTCCAGCTAAGACCCCAGATGGGAGGGGCTTCCTCATGGAGGTCCTAGTAATTAACCTCACACAACTAAGACCTCGAGTGGGATGACTCCTTCCGACTAAGACCCCGGATGGGAGGGGATGAGGTCCTGGTAAAAATTCTTTTTCCTTCGGCTAAGACCCCGTAGGAAGCGCCTCCTTACAAGAGTCCCGGTGAATTCTTCTCCACGATGAAAATACGCAAGAAAAAAAAGGCGAAAAATACTAACACGTGGAAAAAGATACAAAGAATAGAACAAAGACTTGGGAAAATTCAAGGGGAAAGCTCCTTTCGGGCTCCAGAAGGGCGCCCCAACTCCCAAGAACCCCAAGGGGAGCCCTCCTCGGAGCTCCGGAGAGGCGCCCCTTGGTGTTAAAATACTAGATAAAATTTAATATCTCGCAAGAAATCACATGTAGATATCGCAAGTAAAGCATGATAAAGGGAAAAGAATATGCATAAGAAAAATGGAAGAATTATCCAGCCCACAGGGCAAACAAAACATCTCAAGACCAAAGGAGGGAAAAAAATATTCAAGTACGCAAGATGAAACATCCAAATGCATAAATCAAGCACTAAACAAGTGAACAGGAATCGTGGGCCATCAGGCCAAGAAAATACTATCACTGATCAAGCCGGGGGCGCCTCATCTCTAGCAGTGGCATCAGTCTCTCCAAGCTCAGCTCCATCGCCACCAACATCGTCGGGAAGATCCGCCAAGGCCTCGATCTCTCCCTCCTCATCCTCATCAGAAACGCCACAGTCCAATATGTCAATAAACTCGCTAGAAGCCTTCCCGCTCCGCCATAGAACTTTCCTTACCTGAAAAGCAAGCAGAAGCAATATCAGAAAGGAAACAATCAAAATATACAAAAAAAAGCGGGAAGCAATGTAAAGAAGTAAAGCAAGATGGTGTAAGTCCAAGCGGCTACGATAATCTAGAGGGGGGTGAATAGATTATCTCCATCTTTTCGATTATGCCCTCTTTTTCGAACAAAACAAGCCAAGACAATAATAAAGGTGCGGAATGTAAACAACACACGTCGATTTATAGAGCTTCACCCCACCTAGGGACTACGTGCTCTACCACCCCAATATATCCGAGATGGGTTTCGAAAAAGAAAAAGAATTTTATTAATTACCAAAATTAATACAAATTCAACTTACAACACCTTGAAGAGCACCACACTCTTCTACAACACCACCTTTGAGATTACCACAATCTCTCTTGAAGATTACCACAATCTCCAACGGCACCTTGTGAAGATTACCACAATCTTCAACCTTGAAGAATACCAAATTCTTCAACACCTCAACAAGAAGATTACCACAATCTTCTTACACCTAACACCTAGATCACCCAAGTGTGTTCTTACCACAAGAACACTCACAAGGATATCTTGTGTTGAATGATTACCCAAAAATTCAAGATTACAACTCGATTATACAATTGAGTGCAAATGTAATCAAGAATAGCCTAGACCTCAAGAATGTGAAAGTGATAAGCTAGGTAAATTATAACAAGAATAAAGACAATATAAGACCAAGTGTTTGCTTGAGTATATCTTGTTGTGTTGTGTTGTTCTCTCTTATTGATGTGCTTCAAATCTTCCTCTATTTATAGGAGATGATTGATACTTGATAGGCTCCTCTTGGAATCTGATATCTACAAAAAAATTGCAATTAAATTCAAGATTATAGCTGTTAGAAATCAATCCCACAATTTAGGGAAAAGTCATCACTTTGCAACGGTTAGAATTTTTCATTAAAACTTGAGGCGGCGGTCACAAGCAAATAAGAGTTTGAAAGAATCGCAACAAAATTTCACTAGGGGGACCGATCCATGGGGGGGTCGACCGGTCGCCATAGGGACCGGTCACCCCTGACCATTTTGAGGTTTCAGCAAGTTCTGTTTCGTGAAATGCACTCCCAGGTACTGGTCGCCTCTTTGGTCGACCGATCGACCTCCACAATGAAATGTTGTCCAATTTTTGTCGAAAATAAACCTCAAGAAATACTCCAAAAAATTAGTAAAAACATTTAAAACCGATCGGGAGTATTTTGGACAACATTAGAAATATAGTTTTGATGAAATAACTCATTAACACAAAATCATCAAAAGTGTTGTCCGATATAAACTTCAAGAAATACTCCGAAAAATAGTAAAAATATTTTAGACCGATCGGGAGTATTAGGACAACATTTAGAAACATAGTTTCAATATAAAAACCCATTGACACAAAATCATTAAGTGTGTTATCCAATATTATCGAAAATAAACTAGAAGAAATACTTAAATAAATAGTAAAAACATTTTAAATCATTTAGGAGTATTTGGACAACCTTTAAAGAACATTGTTTTGGTATAAAACAAAATCATCAAAATCATGATAAAACCATTTATCAAACAATCTCCCCCTTTTTGATGATTACAAACCAAAATAATATTAACGAGGTCGATTTTGAAAACAAAACAATTTTACCGGTTAAAAAGAACTATCCGTTGTGAGCAACAACATTCCACGCAATATAATCACAAGGATGGGAGTAGAGATATTCAAACATATATAGCAAAAGCTCCCTCTATCAATATGCACAACAAAAGTAATGTAAAAGCAATCAACCACAAGCTAAAAGCTTAGCTTTTACATATTGATCTTAAGTACAAGAGCATATAAGCCCCCTGTCAATAAAACATCATTAGACAAGTATATAAGTCCATAATACAACACTTGGACTAAGTATAGTCCACAACTTATGGTAAGAAGCCATAGCTTATAGCTTCTTTTTTGAGCTTATTTTAGCTTTTATGAGCTAATAAGGTTATAACCTGTTTCTCCCCCTTTGGAATCATCAAAAAGAATATTAGCACGATAAAAACATCATATAATCATATCAAAGTGCGCAACTAAACCGATGTATCGAGCTATTTGAACATTGAAGCTTATAGACCAAATAGGAGGGAAAAGTCGATCATATAGAAGCTTATGAAAACTCATTTGATTTGCAAAACATGATCTCTATAAATATATAGGGCATTTGAAAACAAGAGAATCATGTAGGTGATGACTTTTTCGTTGAAACATTTTATCGAACACTTGGCGGGCGTAAAAAATTGAAAAGGATATATAGCCCTTGTAAATGTAATCAAGCCAAGTTTTTCATCACCAAAAGCAATTTTACAAATATAATCCAACAACAATCATCATGCTCAACACAAATATATAAGAATTGCATTAAGAAATATACATATAGGCCAAGTTCTCAAGGGTTCAACCCAATTGAGATAAAGGAGTAGAATTCTTACCATTCAATCGGTAAAGACGAGCAATGATGATGATAGTCGAGCTAGATAATCCCCAAAATATGAAATTTATGCAACAAAACTCATTTGGAGTGAATTGTGTGTGCGAATGACAAAGGGGTCGAAATAGAGAGGAAAAACGCTAAAATGACAAAATGCAAGAACAGAGACGATTTTAACCAAAAAATCTTGGGGGCGACGGCGGGGCAAAGGCGACCGGCCGAGCATGTGGACGACGGCCGACCGCCCGCGCACTGGCGATTTCATTTTGTTCACTTTTTGAAAATCCGAAATTTGATCCAAAAATCCGATTTTTCACCCCTAAGTTTTAAAAACGTGCAAAATGCAAACGTAGACCTCATTCAATATGCATTATGTCTTAATCAAGTTCGAAATGAGGTAAAAGACTCGGCGGTGAACGATGAAAAAGTCCGCGAGTTATCCTTGAGACGGAATTAAACATATCTCAAGTTTTTGTTAAACATGCAATCCCTTAGAAAAAGATATCGAATCTCAATATGTTTAGTTCGATTATGACGAACCATATTTTGAAATATTATTATCACCGGACTTGTTATCCCGAAAATAAGAACATTTTAAGACTTTGGATACAACAAGTCATAAGGAAAAGTGCCTTTCAAATATTTGAAAATTTCTTTTAACGACACTTTAATGAGATTCGTTGGGATAGTTTTTGAAGTCGAGCATATAGACTTAAGGCATATGGAATGTCGAGTCTATGGGAGTAATAAAAGTGAATGAACATACCTTGAATTTGTTTGTCGACCGATATGCCTTCATCAACCTTTGTCGATCTTTACAAGGTAGTCATAGAGGTTGAGATGGTTCTTTCTTCTTCAATGCCTCACTTCTTCTTTTGTATATTTTGAGTGTGGAATATAACCACTTTCTTGGCATTGTTGAACTTGAATTCCAATGAAGAAATTGAGCTCCTCCATCATGGTCATCTTGAATTTACCTTGTAACAACTTAGAAAATATCTTGTACAAAACTTCATTAGTAGCAGCATAAATGATATCATAAATTTGTATAAGTAAGCATTCTTGCCCTTTTTCAAGAAACAAAGAGAGTAGATTAACTTTACCTCTTGTAAAAAAAAATAGCTAAGTCTATCAAACCATATATGGGGTGCTTGTTTTAAACATAATAAGGCCTTTTATACAAATCATTTTGGCCTAAGAATTTTCAAAACCCCGATTGTTTTTCATAGACTTCTAAAAACCGTTTTAGAGAATTGGATTTAACATCCATTTGGTAAAGCTTAAAATTTTCTTAAAATAAGAATGGGCAAGTAGAATGCGAATAGCTTCTAAATGTGCTACGGGTGCAAGTGTATCATCAAAATCAATACCTTCTTCTTGAAAATATCATTGAGCTACTAACCTTGTCTTGGTCATTTATCTTGTTCCAAAATACCAAAAATTCCTGCAAAATCTTATCAAGACATCTTGCATAAGAGCATAGTAATATCGAATAATAGAGACACTATAGCAAGTAACACATACTATGCTTAAAGAAAATCATCAAGAATATAATACAACATGTAAGTTCAAATAAGCTTGTAGAAAGCTATATAAGATCTCTTTTGAAATATGAAAATACGAGAGCACATAGTTGAGACCTCATTTACAAGAATCATATGAACAAGAGCTTTGACATAAGCATCCAAGAATAATGACATTTATAAGTGCAATAAAATGCATAACTTAGTAGATCAATTGTTTTATCAAAACAAAATATAATCCTTTACAAATCTTGGATAAAACAAGCTATGTCAAGTAATGCCTTTTCAAAAAATCAAAACATCCTCTTAATGGTACTTGTATAAAATAAGCACATAGGCATATGGCACAACATGTATCGAGTCTAAGAGATGTATAACAATAGTCAGCATACCTCGATAGTTCATGTTACTCTTGACATATTATGACGTAGATGGCCATTTGTGATGATATATGAATCTTACACAATTCTTAAACAAGACTTGCACAAAACAAAAATGATACAAGTGTAAAGCAAAACAATAAAAGATATCGCAAGTAAGCTCATGCCATAAAAATTTATAAGAAATGATAAATCAATTAAGTCTAAGCAAATACACAAGAGTTTAATATAAGCATCATACAAAGTCTTCTTTTCAAGGAGTTTTTTTTCTCTAAAAACACAAATATATATTGAAGACCTTAATTTTAAAAATAAATATTTTGAAAACTCATTTTGAAAATGTAGGCACAAATAAAGACATGCATAATAACTAAATAAAATGCATATTTAAATGGGGAGATACGGTTTACCAATTACGCCATTTCCATGGGTTGTGCCATTCCCATTGTTGATGATATCTTCCCCTTTGAAAATCATCTTGTTGATGATGGCTTCTCCAATTGCTCCATCTCCAAGCATTGTGGCCTTCCCATTTTTGAAAGTGTCTTTCTCTTGAAAATTCATTGTGGTGATATCTTCTCCTTTGATCAAATGAGACATTCATTTGATGTCTTCTTGGCGGTATGAATTTTATTCGATTATTATTTCGCCGGGTACCTAATATAACATTATTTTGTGGTACCCTCAAGTGCTTGGGTCCTTTGGGATTAGTCTTGAGACTTTTAGGTCTCCACAAATAATTAGAGCTATTTTTACCGCAATAAAAACAAGTAACAATTTTAAGAGCATAATGACCAACATACATAGGTACTTGATTTTTTTTCACATAATTAACAATACTAGGCTTATGATCAAGTCCTTGTTTCAATTTATCACAACTATCAACAATATTTGTCATTTTATTGGTACTCAAGTTGGATTTTGATAAATCCTTTTTCATGCAATTAATATCCTCAACAAGAGTACTATTTTCTTTTTCAAGGTTTCTAACCTTATCAAGTGTGGTGGTGTGAGCACATGATAGTGATTCATAGGAAGTAAATAAACTATCCTTATCATTTTTCAAAACATTGAATTACTTTTTCAAATTTTTGTACTTAACAAGTAAACTTTGGAATTCATTTTGAAGGTCATCAAAATCATTTTGCAAATCACTATAATCATTTTGTATAACAATATCATAGGAAGTAGAGGGTTTAAGACATACCTCGTTTTCTTCTTCGATGCTCATAAAACATTGTTCAACTACTTCATAGTTGGATGTTGTAAAAGGCTTGTTCCTTAGATTTGACATTGTTTCCCTTTGAGAAGTAGATGCTTTTGAGTTGCTCCTATCATTTGCATATACTTCATGAATGGCTTCTAATTTTTGCCATACTTCATGAGCCGATCGAATTCCTACAATAAGATAAAATTCCAAGTTGGTAAGTGAACAATATAAAATATTGAGAGCTTTACCATTTAAGGAGATGATTTTCTTCTCTTCATCATTGAGCTCTTTGAGGCCTTTGGAGGTGTGTGGTGTGTCTTTCATCGGAATAGATTCTCCATTGATGACGATGTTCCAAATATCGAACCCGCAACCTTGTAAATAACATTCCATTCTTTCTTTCCAAAATGCAAAATTTTTGGAATCAAATCGAGGTGGCTTGGTGGTGGAGGTGCCGGAAAGATGAGCTTCATTCATAGCCGACGATCGTTCCTCTTCACTCGCGATGTGAAACGAGCTTGCCAAAGAGTTTGGCTTTGATACCACTTGTAAGTCCAAGCGGCTACGATAATCTAGAGGGGGGGTGAATAGATTATCTCCATCTTTTCGATTATGCCCTCTTTTTCGAACAAAACAAGCCAAGACAATAATAAAGGTGCGGAATGTAAACAACACATGTCGATTTATAGAGCTTCACCCCACCTAGGGACTACGTGCTCTACCACCCCAGTATATCCGGGATGGGTTTCGAAAAAGAAAAAGAATTTTATTAATTACCAAAATTAATACAAATTCAACTTACAACACCTTGAAGAGCACCACACTCTTCTACAACACCACCTTTGAGATTACCACAATCTCTCTTGAAGATTACCACAATCTCCAACGGCACCTTGTGAAGATTACCACAATCTTCAACCTTGAAGAATACCAAATTCTTCAACACCTCAACAAGAATATTACCACAATATTCTTACACCTAACACCTAGATCACCCAAGTGTGTTCTTACCACAAGAACACTCACAAGGATATCTTGTGTTGAATGATTACTCAAAAATTCAAGATTACAACTCGATAATGGATTATACAATTGAGTGCAAGTGTAATCAAGAATAGCCTAGACCTCAAGAATGTGAAAGTGATAAGTTAGGCAAATTACAACAAGAATAAAGACAATATAAGACCAAATGTTTGCTTGAGTATATCTTGATGTGTTGTGTTGTTCTCTCTTATTGTTGTGCTTCAAATCTTCCTCTATTTATAGGAGATGATTGATACTTGATAGGATCCTCTTGGAATCTGATATCTACAAAAACAATTGCAATTAAATTCAAGATTATAGCTGTTAGAAATCAATCCCACAATTTAGGGAAAAGTTGTCTGCTGCACAACGATTAGAATTTTGCTGTCAAACTTGAGGGCGACCGGTCGCGCACAAATAAGAGTTTGAAAGAATCACAGCAAAATTTCACTAGGGGGACCGGTCCATGGGGGGTCGACCGGTCGCCCTGGGGTGCGACCGGTCGCCCCTTATAGGGACCGGTCACCCCTGACCATTTTGAGGTTTCAGCAAGTTCTGTTTCGTGAAATGCACTCCCAGGTATCGGTCGCCTCTTTGGTCGATCGGTCGACCTCCACAATGAAATGTTGTCTAATTTTTGTCGAAAATAAACCTCAAGAAATACTCCAAAAAATTAGTAAAAATATTTTAAACCAATCGGGAGTATTTTGGACAACATTAGAAATATAGTTTTCATGAAATAACTCATTAACACAAAATCATCAAAAGTGTTGTCCGATATAAACTTCAAAATACTCCAAAAAATAGTAAAAATATTTTAAACCGATCGGGAGTATTAGGACAACATTTAGAAACATAGTTTCAATGTAAAAACCCATTGACACAAAATCATTAAGTGTGTTGTCCAATATTGTCGAAAATAAACTAGAAGAAATACTCCGAATAAATAGTAAAAATATTTTAAATCATTTAGGAGTATTTGGACAACCTTTAAAGAACATTGTTTTGGTATAAAACAAAATCATCAAAATCATGATAAAACCATTTATCAAACAGATGAGATACCCAAGAACTCTCTAACATTTAGAAGATTTTTAAACAAGCCCCGAGACCTATAAGCTTCCGCCATATCCTTTCGGGAAGGGGGAGTGCCTTGGGCAGTCTTAACCTCCAAAACCCACTCATGAGGAAGCTCCCAACCATTAACCCTCAAATAAAAGAAATCATCCTTCCACAACGCACCAGGAGAAGGAAACACATCAATAAACTTGCACTAAGAACGTGGGGAGTGGAAGAAGGTGTCACCCGGAGACTTCTGGGCGTAAAACAAGGAATGAAATCCATACCGTCGGGATCACACCCAACTACCGCATAGCGTGCTGATAACCTCATATATATGCATAGGCCTGAGGAATAAACTGACCAACACGTGCTCCCACCGACTTAAGGATCGAGATGAGAAAAATATCTAGAGAAAGCACAAAGCCAACTGAGAAGCTGTAAAGGTACACTGTGATGAAGCCCTCATGTGGACGGGTAAGCTTGTAGCCCGAACCCGTGGCCAACATCACAAATGCCAAAGGAAACTGAAGCCGCTCGCACATCCTATGAAGACAAACATAGGACATTTGAACTGGCCAACTCTCCCGGGATAACTGCTCAACTCCCAAAAGGAGGCCTATGCTAGTACTTGGTGGTGCAGACCCCGTCGGGACTATCTCTTTCAGGCTCCACCTCGGAAGACTCATCACTTCAGCTCAAATCAGACTGAAGCTCTACCTCCCTATCACCATCAAAACACAACTCTGGAGCAAGGGGAAGAATATCAAACTCTATGGAGAAACGTGGACATGGGATGACTAAACTGGAAATAGAACGCTCGGTAACACCTCGACCTCCAAGTGGGATGGAAAAAGTACCGGAATACGGGATATGGCTCTAAACATACAAAAACTCGGGGAAAGACAGAGAAAAATGGGAAAGAAAATGGACTGGGGGCTCAGGACCCCCCCAAGGGCGCGCCTTTGCCCACTCCGGGGAGGCGCCCCGAGGCGCCCTCTAAGACTCAAAACACTCTCATCTCTTTCTTCGCTCGATGCACTTTACCTCTATATGGATTCTTACCTTAAGTCTCACCACATATCTCACTTGTAAGAAATTTCCTAAGTCTTCTACAAAGCAAAAAATTTCAAAGTTGAGAGGTAGATAGAGAATTTACCTTTGGAAGACATGGACACAAGCTTTCCTCCAAGTGTCCTTATACAAAAGTGGTCAATGATTCTCCAAAGACAAGACAAGATATACTACAAGACAAACCAGATATTTTTACACCGGGTTAGCTTCTGCACTGCTTCATCCATCCACAACACCAGAGCTAGGGGGCTTATATTGGGGACAAAAATGGTATTTAATTAATTAATATATATTTTTTTATATATGTTTATTTATTATTAATTGCCCAATGGGCTCTTAATAATTGAACTGGCTCAAAGGAGTCCGGATTTGGCCCAATCAACCGTTTTCTCCTGCGCAGACTTGCCCATAGGCCAAATTCTCCTATACGACCCACGGGGCTCATCTCTCAGGTATAAAAAGGTCTCTCCTATAATTTGTAAGTAAATTAGTTTATTATTCTCCTATGCATTTATTATACAGTATTCGTTTACTATTATTTTTCTCATTCAACGTGTTGATTTGAGCGTCGGAGGGGCCTCCTTGAGACAATCCCGGGGCCCTCTAATGTTTACGCGTGTGTGTAGGCAACTTTCCATCAAAGGATTTTCTAGCTCAAGGAGAAAAGGACGAGAAGACTTCCCCTTTGGGAAGAGGAGTGACGAGAAGAATTCCCTATCGGGAAGAGGATTTTGGTCAACTCAGGACGTTGGTGATCTGCCTTAAAAAAACAACATCAGTATGAATTCAATTTAGAAATCTGAAATCGAACTAGCACTTACAACGGTGTTAGCAAATATGGGTCAATATCTAAATCACATATTTGCACATATAAGGTGGATCGAGTATGCCTATTTGTAGTGGAACCGTCGATCGACATAGCCAGGAACGAACCCCGTAGATTGCTTGAACCATGAACAAAATCACGAACCATTTTTCTCATTGGTGTAAATCATTACTAGAATTATTTACTTGATGTGCACACCTTAAACCCTTGGATAACTTTGATGATGCTCCAAGAAGAAAATCGTAGAGAGAAATTTTAGGAGAGAGATTATTCTTTCTATGTTAGGGGACGATTTTTCCAATTTTTTTTATATTGTAGGGGGAGATATCAATATATATCTCAATCCCATATCCCGGTTAGAGTCCTTATTGGAAAGGTTTCTAGATAAACCTCATCTAAACAGGACTCTCTATTATCTCAAATATGGATGCAACCTAATTGCACCCAATATCTCTCACTCATACATATTTGACTCGACTCATTCAAATCACATCCTCATAGTTCTCATCTCACATCTCTTCTTTCATATAGGGAATAAGGCGTGTGACCAAGCGAGAAAGTATAGGTGAGGAGAGTTATATTAAGTCCTCACCAAACTAACATAATCCTACGACTCAATAACTCGACGTGTACCCGAAACCAAGTGGTCGCACCCAGTCAAACATCTCTCGATCCCTCAATGAAATAAATAGAGAATGCTTGACTCGCTCAAATTTGTTTCTATATTCATGATTAGTCAAACACATTTCGACATAGTCGCCCGGGCTATGAATCATAGAACATAAGTGCGTTACCAACTTAATTTTTTCTCGATCCCACATGCCAATTAGCTTGGTCTTGACAGATTTCCAAGACATGCTCCGATAGACAGAATCACACACAGCCATTAGATACATACTAAAGTAGTGTCATTAAGCCTATACCTCATGACATGGTTCAAAGTTCCAAAGGATACAAGAAAACAATATGGGCTCACATAGTGATGAAACATGGACCCATTCAGTCACTTTCCTATAGGTGGTCGCCTCAAAGCACATGTAGTATGAATACATGCTATGATGGAGCTCCCACTCAATTTAAGCATGTCATGCTCTAGACATCATACAAATCTTAGTCCAGTCGCTATTCAAGCGCCCGACCTGCATACTATTCATAGTCATTCCCAAAGTGTCATATGATAGTTCACACATTCGGCTATAAACAAGCTTTTATGAAGTTTGGACATACTTCATAATCAATCAACTCGTATCTCATCTTAACCTCTAGTTAATGCGGCTGTTAATTATACTTGTTAACCTTCCTCATCGCTCTAGCGCGAAGGCGATCATTTGCAAACCTTCTTATGCGACACAATCTTTTAAGTTTCATCCTCGCTCTCTTAGCGCCAGAGTGATTGCCAATGTGAGAGGGCCAATCAAAGCCTTGTGACAACTCACAAATTCAGTATCAAACATATAATGAGAATCCAACTCATAAAAGGGATAAGTGCCCACACCGCTCGTACAAAGTATGCCCGAGAACAATTTAACTATGCATAAAAACTCTTAAGTAAAGTAAAGCCTCGAGTAAGTATGTTTGGTCTACCACCAATGTTCGGCGCCCAAATCATACACCAAAGTGGTTTTACTATCACAAAGACAACAAAATACATCATGAATATGCGCGCAATGCGCATCATTTCAAGATGCCAAATTTGCCTCAAACAAATCATAGGCCAAATTATTAAGATATCTAAGTACCCACATGTCGGCATCGCAATAGCGCATGGATCACTTCGATATCCACTCACCAATCACACTTCTAAGTGCATGACATGTTGAGTACGCACATAACGCCTATCAAAAATTCGACAGTGCTTACATAAACTAGCTAGCATTTCTTTTTTTCTTCCGAAAATATTGTTTCTTGATTAAGAATATGATCTTTGACCATGGAGTGTAAAGACAACCAACACTGAGTGGTGATAACTCCATGTTCTTTCCTGTCATCACATTTTTGCCATATACAATGAGATACAACTCTTACATATGTTCAGTGAATTAATTAACCATCGTAGGCGTACCAAAATAATAGCTCGATGAAATCAATGATGACTCAAGTCACAGCTGGAGCTTCTTGATCAACAATCAATGTACTCTTACTCCACTTCTTGAATTCATCGGGTGATCCACATAGATCTTTTTATTCAACTTTCACTGAACTATGTCAACATCAATTATCGAGGACAAAACCTAGACAAAAGTGGCAATAATAGATAACATAGCAGGCGAATTGATGCAATCTCACCACTTAAGGAGAACATCTCAAAAAATTTATGCTCTTCTAATAGGCATAAACATTTCGTCCTTATTCGAGCTATACATGTTAATCAACCCATCTATATTGTACTTGACCTTCCGAAACCACATGTTTCAAATGGTCTTGCATCTAGATAGAAGATTAACAAGCTCTTAGACTATTCTTAGTCATTTGACTCATCTTTTCCTTCTCAACAACTATCCACTTAGAGCATCAAGTGAAGTCACATACTCACATACTCTATCGACTCATCAACATCCACAAATGTAATTATAGAGGATACCCACTTAATCTCATATAGATGATGGGGAGTATTTCATATTCACTCCTTTGACTCGTGGAATTTGAGAATCCTTTGCATGTGGAATACTAGCTCCCACTGACTTAGTGTCGCTCCCACTATCCCAACGATTACTAGATGAGTATAAAATACAACATCCTCGCTAGAGAAACAATCGTCTCCTAAGGATCTTGCAACTCGCATAGTTTCAAGATTTCTTTTTGACCTCGCATGTGCTCAAAAATCCCTTTGAGGGAAAACCTAAATCGTGCAACTTGATTCTCCACTTGAGAACACATATTCTCGAACTTACATAGGCACAAATCACTAATTTGGGCTTGTTACCAAACTAAAGCTCATACAAGGTTGAAGAATCATTTGGAGACACATATTTTATGATGTAGGCATCGACAAAATACACAAATTAATTTGCGCCATCATAAATCCAACTATTATGAAGTGATTGTCACTTCTTCGCAAGCTCATATAGCTGCAAAATACTTGGAACCACCATTCAACTTGCAACTTTATTTCCTTCTCCTCTTGATTGAACTGTGAACAACGAACGAACTCCGTAGATTGGTTAAACCATGAACAAGATCACGAACCATCTTTATCGTTGGTATAAATAATTACTAGAGAGAAATTTTAGGAGATAGATTATTCTTTCTATGTGAGGGGACGATTTTTCCAATTTTTTTATTTTTTTGATATTGTAGGTGGAGATATCAATATATATCTCAATCTCATATCCCAGTTAGAGTCCTTATTGGAGAGATTTCTAGATAAATCTGATTTAAATCGGACTCCATATTATCTCAAATATGGATGCAATCTAATTGCACCCAATAAACAGGAAAAGCAAATTGCTTTTAGCTCATATGGGTACAACCAATTAGGATAAACAACGGATTTGGTCATTTGGTAATAAAATCCGGTGTGGATATAACAAACCAAACCTTCTACTATAAAGAGAGAAGCCCTTAGACCAATATGGGAGGAAATGAAAGAAACCTTGGAAGAAGTGAAAGTATGTTTTATATATTAGTAATTAGATCCATCATCATTATATGTCTTTTTATATTTCACTTCTCAAAATTGAATGGTAGTGATGGTTTAGCACAAAAGGAGGTTACTTTTGTAATTTTCAATAATAATTAGTAAAGTTGTTGTGTCCCTCTTCATCACGTGCGAGGTGCGACTGCCGAGTGCGGGCTGCCTCTGTTTGTTTCTCCCGCATAATTATAATAACCCATCAAAAAAATGTTTTTTTTTAACTAATAACTTTCTTAATGTTATAATAAATTTGTAGAATATGGACTTTAGCACAATGTTTGTAGTCTAAAGTTAAAAATTCTTTTCACATGTGCAACTACTACATAAATTTGGTAGGTGAATTTTGGCTATAAATATGCCATAATTTTACTTGTAAATTACACACAACAATATCAAAGAGAAATAGAAAGAATTACTTTCTCTCTACAATATTTTCTCTCTCTAATATTTATTTCTTAGTATTTTGATAGTTCTATAATAATTCTCTTGTGTTCTTAAATTGTTGTTCTATAACACGTTATCAGCACGAGTCTCTATCCGATTGTTAAAGTTTTTGGTGAGTACGGTAAGTTTTATTCATTTCTTAATTTAAAATATTATTATGGCTAACCTCGCAAAACTCGATTTTATTGCTCTTGATATTGCTGGAAAATTTATATGTCATGGGCTTTAGATGCTAAAATTCATCTGACGCTAAAGGTTTGGGTGATACTATAAAAGAAAAAACTAGTGCATCTGCACAATATAAAGCTAAGGCTATGATTTTTCTCCGTCATCATCTGGATGAAAATTTAAAAATAGAATACCTTACGGTAAAAGATCCATCTATCCTTTGGAAAAATATGAAGGAAAGGTATGACCACCTGAAGTTGGTTATACTTCCAAAGGCCCGATATGACTAGATAAAATTAAGGTTTCAAGATTTCAAATCCGTAAGTGACTATAATTCCATGTTATTTAAAATTTCTTCAAAACTGAAATTATGTGGAGAACGTATTACGGATGGAGATATGATTGAAAAGACACTCTCTACTTTTCATGCTTCGGGTTTGCTCCTACAACAACAATACCAAGAAAAAGGTTTCACAAAGTATTCTGACTTGATTTCGTGCCTTCTTGTGGCCGAACAAAATAATGAATTACTGATAAAAAATTACGAATCTCACCATCGTTCTACTCCATTCCCTGAAGTGAATGCGACTAGAGCTCAAAATGTTAATAATTTTAGAGGACGGGGAGGCGTGGCCGTGGGCCATGGTCGAAGATTTACTCCATATAATCGTGGTAGTCAGAATAATTCAAATCATGAAAATACAAGTCACCATCTAAAGTGGAACAGAAATGATAAGAAAGGAAAAGAGAAAGTGATAAATCCAGAGAATGGTGGAGAGAAGTGTTACCAATGCGGAATAAAAGGTCATTGGTCACGTACTTGTCGTACGGCCAAACATTTGGTGGAGCTTTATCAAGCATCAATTCGCAAGCAAGATAAAAATGTCAAGCAAATTTCACTTCCGATCATCCTGAAGATGATAATTTTGATGACTTGAATGTGGATATTACACATCTGGATGCGGCTGATTTCTTTGAGCATCCAGAAGGGAGGATTGATCACTTAATTGGTGATGGAAATGTTTAATCAGTGATATGTATGCTTTAAATTAGTTTCTAAAATATTTCAAGTAATTCTCATTGGTATTGTAAAAGTGAGAATGTTTTGATTGTACTTATATTTATTTTCCTAAAGATATATTTCCTAAGGGTTGAACTTTTATATGAATGATATTTTATCACAATATTTGTGTTTATAATTTCAATCACAAAAATATCATTATAATTCCACTAAATCATTCACAAATTTCATATTCAAAATTTCTCCCCTAACGGTAATGTAACTATATGAACAATACTTTTTATCTATAAATATACCAACATTTCATTCAACAAATTCACACATATTCTCTCATCTCTCTAAAAACTTCACATTTCTTTCATTCCAAGAAAATGGTTAACTTAATTGTAGTTTATCTCATTACATTGGTCTTTTTGAACATTATCTTACTTTTTGTTTGGGAATATCCTCCGGAGCATTTTTGGCTTATGATTAATCTTCATATCTTCATGGTTTTTCCTTTGTTAGCATGGACAATTATTTTTAACATGTAATAGTTAGATGATTATGTATGTCTATCTCATTTATGATTTCGAATAATATCTTTTATATTTAAATTTTTATTATGCCTCGATGTTATTATTTAACTGTTTCATGATGATCGATTTTTTTTATAAATATGAAATCATAAACATAATTGTATAATATTAATTTAATAATGTTATATTAGGTGTATATGGGAAACACCGAGAAGAAAGATTATTGTCTACTTGACAGTGCAATAATGCACTAAATATTAACGAGTAAATCATATTTCTCGAGTGTAAAATCGCAAGGCACAAGTTACAACTATATCCGGTCCCGTTGAGATTATTGATGGCTCCGAGAATGCAACATTAATATTGCCTAATGGTACAATCCTGCAGATTGAAAATGCATTATTATCTAGTAGATCAAAAAGAAATCTACTAAGTTTTAAAGATGTGCGTGATAATGGATATCATTTAGAGACACTAAATGACCATGATAAAGAGTGTCTATGTATCACATCATATAAAATGGGCAAGAAGAACGTCCATGAGAAATTTGAAGCGACAATTTCTGGATTATATTATATCTCAATTAAAGTTTTTGAATCCTACGCCACCATGCCTTGAAAGCTGGTAAATCCTGATATATTTGGGTTATGGCATGATCGCCAAGGACACCCAGGAACTACTATGATGCGTAGGATTATTGAGCATACCAATGGACATCCATTGGAAGGTACAAAAATGTTGATTTCGAAAGATTATTTCTGTGAATCGTGTTCACAAGGAAAACTCATTTCTAGACCTTCAATGGAAAAGGTTGGTTATGAATCACCATCGTTTTTACAGCGTATTCATGGTGATATTTGTGGACCAATACATCCAGCAAGTGGACCATTTAGATATTTTATGATATTAATAGATGCATCATGCAGATGGTCACACATATGCTTATTATCTACTAGAAATGTTGCATTTGCTCGATTATTAGTGCAAATTATTAAACTCCGAGCACATTTCCCTGATTATCCTATTAAGAATATAAGAATGGATAATGCCGGAGAATTTACATCAAAAAGTTTTGATGAATATTGCGCAGCATTGGGAATTAATGTTGAACATCCAGTAGCACATGTTCATACTCAATGGGATGGCTGAATCCCTAATTAAACGAGTTCAGGTCATCGCTCATACATTATTAATGAGATCAAAGCTCACTAGTATAGCATGGGGTCATGCAGTATTGCATACATCAGCACTTATCAGATTACGACCTACTGCTTATCATATACATTCCCCTATGCAATTAACTCTTGGTTTTGAGCCAGATATTTCACACCTACGTACTTTTGGGTGTGCTGTTCAGGTGCCGATTCCACCTCCTCAAAGGACAAAAATGGGTCCACATCGTAGACTTGGTATATACGTTGGATTTGATTCTCCATCAATAATTCGATATTTGGAACCAATAACGGAGATTTATTTATCCGCTCGTTTTGCGGATTGTCATTTTGATGAAACAACATTTCCGCAATGGGAAATGATAAAGATGTGTTGCAAAAGCCAGTTGAGAATTTCTCCTGGAATGAACAAAGTTTATCCTATTTGGACCCGCGTACTCCTAAATGTGAAAGTGAGGTGAGTAGAATCATTCATTTACAGAATATTGCCAATAAACTTCCTGATGCATTTAATGATGCTAGTAAAGTTACAAGGTCTCATATTCCTACTTTGCGAATGTTCGGCCAGGATTATTGTTCCCAAGAACATAAGAAAATGAATGATAATATCCCACGCCAAAAACGTGGTAGACCTATTGCTCAAAAGATAATGTTCCTTGAAAAAGAAAAGGAAAAATTGATACTAATGAGCAAGCTCCGGATGAATTTGTAGAGCTAATATCTCGAAAAATATTCGATTAAAAATTCGATAAAGACCGAAACCCTCGAGCTATTGTAATGAGGTATGGGAACGAAATGAAATAATCATTGATGATAAATTTGCATTCTCGGTCACTCAAGAAATCATTGATGATGATTATGATAGTGAACCACATTCTATAATAGAATGCCGTCAAAGGACTCGATTGGCCTATGTGGGAGGAAGCAATAAAATCCGAATTAGCTTCCCTAGAGAAACAAAATGTATTTGGACAAATTACTCGAACTCCGCACAATGTAAAGCCCATAGGATACAAATGGGTATTTGTTCGAAAAAGAAATGAGAAAAAATGAGATCGTGAGATATAAAGCCCGACTTGTAGCTCAAGGATTCTCTCGAGACCTGGATAGATTATGATGAGACATATTCACCGTGATGGATACAATCACGCCCGCTTTTCTCATTGGTATGGTTGTCCATGAAAGTTTGGATATCGTCCTAATGGACGTAGTAACGACATATCTATATGGTTCACCGGATTCGATATTTATATGAAAATCCTGATGGATATAAAATGCCAAAGTCGACACTCCTCGTGAGATATACTCGATCAAACCGCAAAGATCGTTGTATGGGTTAAAGCAACTGGTCGCATGTGGTATCATAGTCAATGAATACCTTTCTAGAGAAGGTTACAAAAATAATCCTATTTGTCCATGCGTTTTTATTAAAAGATTAGACACCGGATTTTCTATCATAGCTGTATATGTCGATGACATGAATTTGATTGGCACTCCCGAAAAGTTATCTAACGCTGCTGAATATCTAAAGAAAGAGTTTGAGGTTAAAAATCTTGGGAAAACCAAACTCGCTCTTCTTGGTCTTGAGCTAGATCATAAAGATAATGGAATATTTGTCCACCAATCGCTTATACAAAAAGATTGCTCAAACGGTTTAATATGTACAATACTATTCTTGAGTACCCTATGGTCGCATTTAAGTTTAGATCCAAATAAAGATCCACTTCACCAAAGGAGTCCGATGAAGAGATTTTAGGTCCTGAAGTACCTTATCTAAATGCTATTGGAGCATTAATGTATTTAGCACAATGCACCATACCAGATATCGCTTTTGCTGTCAATCTACTTGCGCGATACAATTCTGAACCAACTAGAAGACACTGGAATGGTATTAAACATATTTTTCGATACCTCAGTGGTACTATAGATTTGGGGTTATTCTACTCAAAGGAATCCACTAACTCTGGATTAGTTGGTTATACTGATGCGGGATATAGATCAGATCCACACAAAGCTCGGTCACAATCTAGTTATGTATTTTGCTATAATGGTACAACTATATCATGACGATCTACCAAACAAACATTAGTGGCTACTTCTTCTAATCACTCGAGATAATTGCTCTTCATGAAGCCGAAAAATGTGTTTGGTTAAGATTTGTTATATCTCATATTCGGAATAGTTGTCAATTGAAGCGATTCTGATGATACCGCCACTATTATTTATGAGGATAATGCAAAGATGTATAGCACAAGTAAGATGAGGTTACATAAAAGGTGATAGGACCAAGCATATTTCACCAAAGTTTTTCCATACACATGAACTCCAGAAAAATGGAGAGGTGGATATTCAGCAGATTCGCTCCTGCCATAATCTTGCTGATTTATTTACAAAATCCTTGCCGACGTCAACATTCGAGAAACTAGTTTGCGGCATTGGAATGAGAAGAGTCAATATGAAGCAAGATTAATGGATCAAGTTATGCAACTAATATCCTACATTTCAGGGGGAGCGAATATATTGTGCGTTGTACTCTTTTTCCCTTTTGTCTGGTTTTTATCCCATTGGGTTTTTCCAGCTTAAGGTTTTTAACGAGGCAGCTTATGCACAAGTCAGGATTTGAGAATGTACACTTTTTCCCTTATGTCCGATTTTTTTCCCACAGGATTTTTTTTTTTTTTTTTGAGGTTTTTAACGAGGCATACTCATCCAACTTACTACAAACCGTCTTTACGTCCAAGGGGTGTTATAATAAATTTGTAGAATATGGACTTTAGCACAATGTTTGTAGTCTAAAGTTAAAAATTCTTTTCACATGTGCAACTACTACATAAATTTGGTAGGTGAATTTTGGCTATAAATATGCCATAATTTTACTTGTAAATTACACACAACAATATCAAAGAGAAATAGAAAGAATTACTTTCTCTCTACAATATTTTCTCTCTCTAATATTTATTTCTTAATATTTTGATAGTTCTATAATAATTCTCTTGTGTTTTTAAATTGTTGTTCTATAACACTTAATAATTTTTGATGCTATTGAAATTTTTATTACTGTACTCATCCCAAAGTCATTTTTAAATAAAAATAATATAATTGAAATTCCCGTTGTTGTGTGTTTGCGCGCTTTTCTTCTTTTTCTTTATTAATTAAGGGGAAATTGAAAAGACAGAAAATGGTCACTGGCTTTCCAGTAATGTAATATGTATAATTGTATATAGAGGAAGTGGAAAATTTTGAGTGAACGTGGACGGTAATACGGCTACAAACATAGCTACTCTGTCGTACCAAATACCAATCCCATATCATTTCGCACAATTGTGTTATGATATGCAAGATAATAAGGGAATCATAAATGGATCATTTTATCTGTTTCCTTTATGAATTATTTGCAAGCTGCGCTATTTGTTTCACACTAAAAGTATGGATTTTTTTTCCTTCAGAAAAAAGATAAAGGAATTGGGTTTATAAAGGCTGTGATTGGTTGTGAGAAATTTTCCAAATTTTCATTTTGAGAGAAAATTATAGGGGGTGTGATTGTTTGTGAAATTATTTTTAAAAAAAAGAAAATATAATTTATTTCCAAAATTAACTCATTTCTCTCTTTATTTTTCACATTTCCTAATGCACAGCTGACAACTATACTATTTATTATTCTCTCTTCCTCCTATTTGTGTAAATAATTTCGGTAATTTCTTTAATTTATCATTATATTTGTTATTTTTCTCTTAATCTTGATAATAAAAAGTATAAAATGAGATCCATATTGCTTATTTTTGTTCAATTTTTTAGTTTTTATTCAATTTTCTTACATTATATTTCACACTATTATTTCCACAAAAACATCAACAAACAATCAACATTTCTAAAAGATTCTCAATCACATAAGTATTACTTTTTCTCTACCTATTCAACTTTTACTTTTAATTTTTTTCCAACAACTATTCACTTAGAAAATAAATAGACGGAAGGAAAGCACAACCAATTACAACCTAACTCTTTGATAGTTGGCCCCTTATCGTTTATCAGCTAACTCTTAATAAGTAGATCAAACATGACAATTTGCAGTGATCGCCGGGAGGTATGCCTT
Organism: Rehmannia glutinosa; assembly: GCA_016081115.2. Classification (NCBI taxonomy): domain Eukaryota; kingdom Viridiplantae; phylum Streptophyta; class Magnoliopsida; order Lamiales; family Orobanchaceae; genus Rehmannia; species Rehmannia glutinosa. The sequence goes on along the minus strand of JABTTQ020001829.1, from coordinate 114,899 downwards.
ATTGACTTGCGTCACATCAAGTATATATTTTCGGTATAGAATTTAGGGATAATTATGAAAAACTCCCCAAGGTCTAGACTAATTACTAAAAAATCCCAAAAAGTCTTTGAAAATCACAAAAAAAAAAACTTTTGAGATTTGATTGTCTCTTGGATTTAAGGGTGTAAATATATATTTTGATAAATGCAAAGAGCTTTTGAAATATTTTTTATATATGAAGAGAGAAAATATAAGACGGTTTGAACTTAAGGGCATCTGTAGTGGTGGGTTTTTTGAAAGGTTTGTGGGATGAAAAACCTTGAGAAAAAACCCACCACCATTGTAAAGGCAAAGCTTTTTTGTTCCCAAAAAAAGCAGTACCGTAAACACGGTACCGCATTCTCCAATTTTTTTTTTCTTTTTTTGACAAGCCCAAATGTTTTTCTGAAGTGGGAGGAAATTATGGGTAGGAATATTATTTTTAAATGGGGAGTGTAGGGTCCACAAAAAAGTTGTATAGAGGTTTTTTGATTGTGGAGAGAAATGTGAGGTTTTTTTCTTTTTGAGGTTTTTATGAGATGATAATATGGGCTCCACCAAAAAGTAGGTTTGTAGAGGTTTTTATAAATATGACATTGAAAATGCCCTAAAGTAGGGGTTTTGTAATTTCCGAAAATATTTGAATTTTTTTTATATTAGCCCAAACCTTACGCTTTTTTTTATAATTGTTCCTAAAATTTATAATTCTTTTGGAGACCTTTCAATATTGGATCGATCTATAACTTTTTAGACGCCCTACTAATTTCTTAGGATGAAATTTACCCAATTTTTTTTAACAGTTTTGAAATTTCCTACACCCAAGTCAATGAAAAAAAAAAACTAGTAACTATAACTCAACTCCTACATTTATGATGTAGCCCTTCCTCAGTTCCTCTCCAGTCTCTACCTTACTTCTAAGTTCTAACAACCCTTTTTTTTTTTTTTTTCAATTCCAAAAGGTGGGTCCGTGTCACCAATCATGCAAGTGAAATATCTGAATATTCTTCAAGTATTCTCTTTCTTATATTATTATTTCTTGAGTCTTTTTCTTTTTGAGAATATTATTTTTTGAGTCTTAAATAAATATAGGGCCCATTTCTGATCATTAAAGATCGACTTTTTCAGATGCTCATAATAAATAAAGGAAACCCTCCTTCACTTTTCACTTTTCAGCGTTTAAACTAAATGAAACCATATTAATTCTTTTATTGGACCCCAAATCTTAATGGCTACCTATTTGTTAATGTGTCTGGGTAGGCCAAGACACCAGCCCAGCCCACTAATACCCAAGAGTCGAGCCCTTCGTTCATGATATGGGCTTCTGAAGGCACATCCACATATGCTATTATCTCATAAATATGTAAAAAAAAAAAATTGATACTCCCTCCTATCCAGAATAAGTGACATTTTGGTACACAAAAATTCTTTAGAAAGAATGACGTTTTGACATTTTAGAGACTGGTAAGATTCTTTTTTCAAATGACCCTTAAATGTATAAATTTGGAGGGCATTCACTCTTAAGACACATCAAATACCAACAAAGAGTGCATACATATGTCCCTGGATATTAAGCAACACTTCATATACACTTCTGAATTAAAAAACAAAAAATGTATTGAAATGAATACAGCATCCTATCTTAGTTATTCATTATTTGCCCTTCAAGAATTGCTTGAATGAGTCTAAAACTTCACACAAACTGAAAGGGTACAACAATAATGTGAAATCACCACCCCTTTTTCTCTCCAAGCTACCATTTCACTCATCTCTACTTCTAAAACATGTATTTTAGTTTCTATCAGTCACTATGTAATGTCTGTCTTGTAATGAATTAATACTACAAATACAACACAAACACATATCAGTCAGAAATTCCTAAACACCAAACAACCTAAAAGGAAACTAATACTCAAGGGATTGCATTTTTGCACCAGACAAGCGATCACGTCTATCTTGTTCGCTCCCGAAGTAATTTCATACCAAAAAACCTGCAACAAATATCATCAAAATCTGTCAAGCTTCATGTTTGCTAAAACAGGCCATTGAGTTTTAAAAGCTTAATGCATACTGGATATAACTTACCTCCCCATCATCAGTAGAGTAGCCTGAGGATTGGTACCAGGTGACACTGTCAACGTTGATCCATCGACTACTCTCAGACCATCAATTCCTATAACTTTGAGGTTTTGATCAACTACCTTTCCCATCAGGCAGCCCCCATGATAGTGCCATATCGTGCTCACCGTACGCCTACAGAACTCTCTCATCTCCTCATCGTCCGACTGATCACGTGGCAATGCAGGCCCCACATACCGAAACTCTCTAGCTCCAAACCATTGATGGAACCTAAAATCATCCATAGCACGGCTTCTAAGTACATCGCCAATTTTTCGTGTCCCATTCACACACAACTCGAGATCACTAGGATCACTGAAGTAATTAAAACGGACAATCGGATTCACTCTCACATCCGTGGATGCTAGTCTCAGAGAGCCAGTTGAAAGCGGCCCGACTATTTTCTCCATAAGTGTGGCGACAGTGAGATAAGCCGAAGAACTGGGTGACCTAATGAAAACGGGCCGAGCAGGGGAAGTAAACGGGACGATATTGGAGGCTGCTTCCAAGTAAAAACCAGAACTTGTAATGCCTACAACCTGTATGAGAGAATGATCCAATGGCACTCTTGGTACAATGGATATTCCATTTCTTGGATTATCATACAAAAACTGACCAACATAGGGCAAATGGTGTGCCACTGGGATTCCCCACGACGCGAGATAAGGCCTCGGCCCGATTCCACTCAGCAGCAAGAGTTGTGGGCTTCCAAGAGCCCCTGCGCACAGCAACACCTCACCCTTATCCCGCACCATGGCGTGGTGATACCGTCCCGTTCGATCACGAAAAACGACCCCAATTGCTGACTGTTTTCGGTCTGAATTAGCCGATGAGGATGCCATTAGAACCCTCTCCACACTAGCATGTACTGCTACCTTAATATTCGAGGGGTTTGCGTAATTTAGTAGATCGGCCGCACTATGCCTTGTGCCCGAGCTATCAAACGTCGAACCGCCTATTTTAGTGCCCACAACGTGATCCAAACTGAACCCATGGTAAGGATCAATCCCAGCTTCTAATAACGCATCTCTAACAGCAGATTGCCAATTCCTTAAGTCAGGCCTAAACACAATTGCTTTTTCGACCCATTCATAAGACTGATTTACCATTCTGAGATCCCACTTAATTCCTGATTTTTGGTAAAAATCTTTATCAGCTCTGCTATAGAAACCCGCATTTATCGCACTACTTCCTCCAAGAACTCTACCTCTGGCATTAGGAACTCCATCTTCTGAGGTGAAAGCTTGAGCGGGGGATTCGTAGGTATCAACTTCCATTAGGGTTGTGAGAAATCCATTTGGATTCATCAAATTAGGGTTCCCAAATGGAATTCCCCCTCTTTCAAGAACAAGAACCCTAAATCTTTCTGATAGGGTTGCCGCCAATGGGCAGCCGGCGGTGCCACCTCCTACGATGATGTAATCGTAGTAATCTTCTGTGGGAAATTCTGTGGCGTTCGATAAGAAGCCCAAATACACTGGACCTGTAACACACAACAACAAATCTACAGTTGACTAAAAAATTCAAGAAAATTTGAAGTACTCAATAATGTGTTCAAGAAACTGCAATCAATTAAGGAATTGAAGGTACAGAAATGTAAAAGAGGAGTTCATGAATATTACTCTGTTGAGAATGCGATTTGGGTAGAGAAATGAGAGTGGTAATAATCAACGAAAGGAGATATGGATGCCAAAGAAAATAGAGTTTCTTCGGCATTGTCGCGAAGTTTGGAGTTTCTTGGTTTTTTGAGAGGTAACTTTGTGGGTGGAGAAAGAGAGAGAGGAAGGAGGGAAGGTGGGGGCGTTTTAAGAGCTTATGGTTATGGTTACGCAGATGCTGAAAGAGAGACAGAGAGAGAGAGAGAGAGAGAGAGAGAGAGGGAGGAAGAAGTAGCGAGTGGAGCAGTATAATTTTGGTGGGAAATTCAGTTGAATAATAGATGCTCAAGTGAAAGTTGTTTCTTCAAAATTAAACTGCTTCTCAAGGCTAATGGCTCTGTGCCTCTGTGGCACTGGACGGTTGTGCTTGGGCTATGGGAAAAGGGCATGAACACCCCATTTTCTATACCCAATTCCTATACAATACCCATTTTTCGCTGATTTTGGACAAAAATACCATTTTTTGCTGAATTTTGACAAAAAATACCCATTTTCCGCTGTTTTTTTTTGACAAAAATACCTATTTTTCGCTGATTTTTTTGCGTTGGTTTCTTTGTTATTTCAAACATTTTTCTTGTTTCTTTGTTGTTTCATACCTGTTTCATTTGGGTTTCTTATATGTTTCACTTAGCCAACTTTTCATTGAATTCCACAGTTGCATGGAGAAAATCTCAGCTGTGGTATGCCACAATGGACAATGGGAAGAAAATAGAGAGTATACCAACTTTGAAATAACAAGAATACTGATTCCAGTGGACTGCACATTTAACACCCTAAACGAAATCTTGGAACAACAAATTCAATTCAGAAAATTTGAGCTTACTTGTCCATCATCGGCTACCAGAAATGGACAAGACTCCACTGTCAGACCAAAAAATACTTTGTATTGACTTCCAACATCGTAGAATTATTGAATGCATCAACTGTAGCGGGGAAAGACCTACTAGTAATAATTTTGCTAGAGTACGTGAGATCTTTAGTTCAAGATTAGGCATGCAGACATCGAAATGAAACAAAGATCAACATTTACAAGGATGACAAAAAAAAAAAAAAACTGAAGAGTATATGGGAAAAAACTACACTATTTCTCTAAATTTAATAGCAATTTACTACAAACTTTTATCACATGATCCCCTATTTCACAATTGTTTCTTATATGTTTCATTTATGTTTCTTACATGTTTCAACGGATTACACCATCATTAAGATTTACATAACAACAATTCTCTAAAATCATTAGAAAGTGGAGGTAGAAACTCAATGTCGTTGTCATCGTCATCACCATTTTTGCAGCTTCAACTTAACATGATTGTGAAGCAGATGACTGAGTCTTGCTTGTTCATTCTCTATCTCAAACGCTTCAACGTCCATATCCTTCCTACCAATAAAGTGCTCGGCATAACAAGCAACAAAAAATCACACATTCACTACAAAAGAAATAAAAACAGATACACAATCAGATACATAACACAACAAATCAAAAACAATAAAAAAGAACAAATAAATGGAAAATAAATAGCAAAAATGGGGTTTCCTGAAAGCCTAAAGTTGGTTTTCAGTTAATTAGTTCTTCAAATTGTTTATAACATCAAAAGAGAACTTAATATATATTCTAGCAGTATACCAGTCTTTAGGATCAATAACATATTTGAAAACCCAGAAACAATAAAGAAATATAACAGAAACAACTTCGAAACAACATCGAAACAAATAAAAAACTTCAAATCATAAACTAATAAAAATCTTCTCAACATCACCTCCCATGACCTAAACCTTTCATGCCTTTCCCGCCTGTTTTCTCCCTCCGCCGCCACTATATCCTTGATCTCTCTCCCAAACCATATCTGCTCCACACAGAGGAAAAAGAAAGAAAGAAAAAAACATGAAGAGAAAAAAGATCCCAAAATCCCAGAAATTCTACCTACCAACTATTGAATGAAGGAAAAAAATCGTTCATTTCAATGTTTTTCACGATCCCTTTTAACAAACCAGGCCACCATTTTCTCCCATAAACCCGATCCATGGCTTCCCCATCTCCATCTTCCTCTCGCCCCCACCACCAACGCCGCCGCCGTCCCCACTTCGCAGAGTCGGTTTCTCCACAAAATGCACGCCGCAAAGACACCAGGCCTTTGACCCTTCATCGCCCCCATCCCCACCACCGCCGCCGCCTGAAAGGAAGTTTTTCGCCGTGGCCACCAGGGAGCTCTTCCTCGGGATCTCCTCGCGGGTTTTGAATAGTGGTGGGAAAATCGTGAATGGAGGACCGACGGTGGAGATGTTTGAGGCGGTGGAGAAATATGTGTAGGCGGTCTCGATTTTTAAGTAATCGGTGGAGATAACTTATGACCAGGTATATTTGTCATGTTTATGACCGGGTGGGCATATTTGGGATGGGGGTGGTATTTTTGTCCTTTTTTCAAAAATCAGGGTATTTTGTGTAATTTCCTCCTGCATTTATACCACATTAAGGGCCGCAACGTCCGAGAGTTTGAGTTTGACTCGTTTATTATCGAGTCGAACTCGAGCTTGAATTTATCGAATATATTGATGGCGCGCGAATTTTATGAGTTTAATTGAGTCTAAACCAACTTAGTAAATATCAATTATAAATTAAATTATTCATCAAGTATTACAAAAATAAAAATTATATATTTCTAAAATGCATAATGTATCTATTAAAATCTATGATTTTATTTAAACAAATAAATTTATTTAAATAATTTTAAATTCATTTTAAGTAAAAGTATAAAATTTTAAATTAAAGTCAAACTATTAGATAATTTATACGAGCTGCTAATGAGCCTGCTCACGAGCTTACTAATTAATCCATTATCTCTCAGTTTGAGTTAGTTCATCTATTTTAACGATGTTTATTAAACAAATTCAAACAAGCTTTTAACAAGTCGAGCTTCGATTAACTTACAAGCGACTTGATTCATATGTAGTCGTTTGCGCATTACTTGTAAAATGATTAAAAGAATTAAACACACATGACACAACTAAAGTGCAAAAGCATTAATTAGAGGATAAAAATCGCTAATCTTTATAATCAGGCATGTTACATTTGCAAAGATATACTATGACTTCACTGTCATTGACATCTGAAAGAAAATATTGTCAACTAGGAGTGGTAACGGGTTGGGTTGGGGCAGTTTTGGCATTCTCGTACCTGTCCCACTAAGAATTGGGGCACGATCCGGGCGGGTGAATCGGGGGAGGGGGAGGGGGGAAGGACGGGATTGGGTATCCCCATTTGTATTTTTTTTATAACTAGTAAGAAACACGCGCGTCGCACGTGATCCACATGACTTTACTTAAATATATTATTTAATAATTTTATTAATTAATATTTAAATATTAAAAAGTGATTTATAAATAAATAAATATTAATTAAATTTAAATATTAAAAAGTATTTAATATATTTTTCTTTACTTTAATATAAATCTATATGAATTGTTGAATATTTATTTTCAAAAACTCAATCCAACAAAAATTTAAAATTAGTTTAACAACAATATAAGTTTTATATTAGCTTACAATGACATTTATTATTATTTTATTTCATTTTTTTTGGCTAGAAAAGTATTTTCTTCTTAACTAATCTTTGAATTCCTTTACCATTGGATGCATTTCACACAATTTAGCTTATAATTCATAAGCTAATAATTAATAAATCGCAAGTTATCGAATTAATTAAAAAAAGTAATTAATTCACTTTTATACCAAAAATCCAGCATAATGTCATCATTTTAATTTGTTATGTTATTCGATTCAAAAAAAATAAAATAAAGGTTAATCAAATTCTTATGCTTCTTGTGCTTACTTCTTTATTCTCTCTCAATTCTTTGATTAAAGAAATAAAAAAAATAAAATTACAATACAATATATAAGTAAAAAAAAAACTTGTTCCATATATTATTTTTATTCTAGTAACAAAATCAATATTTTATCATAACACTTAAACATAAAGTTTGTAGTCTTCATGTTTTCACTGTCTTAGAAATAATACACATTAATCTAAAATATAAGTTAATCCATTATTTCATCGAGAGTCAGGTATTAAATAAAACTATGAAAAATGATAAGTCAAAATCTGAGTTTTGAAACTCTATTCAATTGCACACAGAATAACTTCACTTAATAAATAATGCAACAAAAGATAATTTTATGAAAGAAAAATAAGCTAACAATTTTCATGCATCAGTCTTTAATAATTAAATATAATACTAATTAATTTTTATGTTTGAAAATTATTGCTAACACTTAAGGTTTTAAAAGTTGTATAATAAACTAAAAACTAATTTAGTTTTTTTAAATTTCATAAAATTTTAGAAAGATACGCTATGCTATTAGTGTTTGTATTTGCAATTAAATTTGGCTATTTTGGTCAATATTAAAATTTACATAGTTAGTGAATTTTGTAAGACGTATAGTCAAGAAAATAGCATTTATTCTTAGTATACTAAACCTAATATATATTTGTTTGAAGAGAATGTACATTTAAAATTGATCTCTTTTAATCTCATTTACAAATCATATTATTTATTATAAAATATAATTATCAATTTATTTTTAGTGCCTTTATTGCGAAAAAGGTATATAGTACTTTAATCATTATTTGAAGTTTTTATTAAATTTTTGATCAAATAAGAAATACAGTTACCAAAAATTTAGATATCAAGTTGTAAAAAAACCCTTAGCTATTCTCTTTTTCCTCCTTATGCCCATGAGAATTCATATTACGTAGCATAATCATGGTCATTTCACTCTAATTTATTTTTATATGGTCTAACACAGTAAGTTTGATACATAAATAGTATTTTGAATATTATATTGACACCTGAATTAACATGTAATTTAAGAAATATTGAACTTTGACATAGATATCAAATTATTTCATATTAAATAAGTTTATCTCATTTATTTATTTAACAATTTCACATACATACAGTGACTTTTCATTTTTGATTCTGGTTTTTCAATTTTTTCATAATATTTTATTTTGTAAAAATAAGAATAATTTGTACCAAATTTTATAATAATTATTTTTGTTCTTGAATCTTTATAAGTCATAAAGCTGTACTTTTATAATGAACTGATATTTTACCCAAAATGTCAAATTATACATATTATGAAAGTCATTTGATTTTTTTTTAGAATTTCCCGCTATGACACACATTTTTTTTTAACTATTTACTTTTATTCTTTCAGTTTTTATAATATATTTCATTTGGTTTAATCCTGAACTATCTATATATATGAAATTAACCCTTAAAATTATTTTGGCCAGTCTCAACTCATTAATGTCAAATATAACTATTTTTTCTAAAAATATATTTTATTCTTAGTTTCAACTTTAATTTGTTGTAATTATTTAATTTAATTAGTTTGTTATGAATGTTATATTTGTATTTGAATTAACATAAACTTTAAGTAATATATTAATTTCTCAACAAATGTTAACATTGTATATGTTAAATGAGTTTTTTTTTTTATTTGTGTATCATATATGATCTTTTACACTTAATCCGATTTTACCTTATGTTTCACTCTTTCACATCATTTCATTAAATTTATTTATATTGGTATATATTTTTATTATAAATATATATCATACTGATATTGTAAACTTATAACTTTTTAAGGGTGTAATTTTCAAACGACATTCAGGTTTTATCATAAATGTCAATTTAATACATATGGATTTTTTTATTAAGTTTCCTTATGATTTTTTATATAAATATATTTATACAGAATTTTTAATATTTTTTTTGCACTTGATCTTTTATTTTATAGGAAATAAAATAATTAAAAGATTGAAATCATAACATATTCAAAAAATTAATAAATTAGAAACTAAAACTTATATTGTAAGATATAAAAAATTAAATAAAAGTTATATTAACACATATAGTTAGAATTTAAAAAGGTAAATTCTTTTTGTTGGGACAAACTTGTTTTGGTTCTTATTCTCTTTTTTTTCCATGTTAATCTCATTATTTTTATTTTATAACTTTATTTTTACTGATATGGCTAATTAAAACAAAATATGCTTAGGATTTTAATAAATATAAAATAAGAAACTATCTTGTTTTCAATATTATTTATTTAACAACCATAATAAAATTAATTTTCAAAATTACATATTACTAATTGAGGGATTTTCCCGACCATGTAAGAATTATGTATTTTCTCTACTTTTTATTTAATATCAAGACCACTAAAATATTTTTTATTTTATTCTTTCTCATCATATCTATTGTATTTGATATGTTTCTTATAAATTATAATAGACAAATTTAATTATTGAAATGAAAATTTTCAAAAAATATAAGAAATATACAATGTTTCATCATACTAAATATTAAACAATTAAAATTCTCTTCTATAACGATATATGTTTGGAACATATGGTTGACGATTTATTGAAACCAAATTTAATTTGAAAATAATTTTATAAAAAATTTAAAGTATTCTTAGTGTAATGATTAAGAAAATATATTTTTGATTTTTTGAAAGGAAAAAAATGGGTATAAATGAACATTTTAGAAAAGTTTAAATAAATAACAAAACTATAAGAAAACATAAATTCTTAATTCTACATATTGCTGAACTTTATAAGGTTGAAAATTTCTCATGTGAAATCCTTATATATGCTTATGACATATGATTAGAAAGCTCTCGAAATGTAGTTTAATATGAAACTAATATTATTTCAATATTCATAATATTTTAAGAGTTATAGATGAAAGAATAATACTTTTGATGTGTAGAATATAAAAGGTCACTTGTCTTATAATTGAACAAATAGAAGCCAAATAAATATCCAATTACTTAGTTGCCCCTAAATTTTACCCTGTCAAATGGATATTTTTGTCAAATCAAAAATTTCAAGAAACATTCACACTTTTAAGATAGTATAGATATAGATATAGATAGATATAAATATTGATTTAAATAATATTTTTAATTCTCAATTTATATATTGGATAACAAAACATATATATACATATTTTGTTAAATTTATGTGTTATATTTGTTAATAATTTTAGAAGTTACTAGTAAGGTGCACGTGCATTGCACGTGATTTTTAATTATTTGAAGTTAATATTGAATATTCTTTTTATGTATTTATAAATGTTTTTCATATTGTAAAATATATTTGATATGAAAATAAAACCTGCAAGATTAAAGTATAACCTTTACATTGTATGACCTAGATTTTAATAGGCGAAACACTGTGAAACATTTTGAACCAAAAAAACTTGAATGAAATTATCACTGAATTAAATCCAATGAGGATTAAAAAATTAATAACCAAAAATACTCATTTGGAACTTCAGTGGGTAAAGGTTTAAGTTTTCCATTATCTCAATAAAAAGAGATCAAGCTCATACTCAAAACTTACTGCACCACAATAATGTGCTATGTGTGTAATCGTGCATTTTCCAGTTAATGTATCTCCAAATTAAACATGCATATTCATAAAGTATTGAATTAAGGGAAAAAAACAAATAATCTAATTCAAAAATTTAAATAGCTTGATTCAATATAATATACTTACTAAATACATTTAAATCATTATCCTTCTGATTTGTACGAAATATAGAAAAAAATGTAACATGTCAACTTTGTATGTTCTTATGCTTCTTTATTTTATCAACAAATTCTGGCCTTTGGGTAGTATTTAATTGTCATATTTTTTTTATCTTCTACTGATCTACACACGTTTCTTTGTGGAAAATGTAGCATAAAAATTGTAAAATCTTAAACACTAAAAATATATAGTGAATCAACTTTACCTGATGATAAAATTGAAAAAGACAATCTTCGATGAGTTTGCATATTCTGATAAAAGTCTAATGTTTGAATTATTGATTAATCATGCCTAATTAGGTATATATTACTCACGTGCCATAAAATGACTTCTTATACATAACAAAACTTGCATTTTTATGGTCCTATAATTCAAGTTATAATACCAAAATAACAATAACAAATAAAGAAAATCGTATTAAAATAAAATGTAAAATTTGCATAAAGACAAACTTATTATGTTGTACATACATATATGCTCAAACTTATTATGTTGTACATACATAGTATACTTCACCAGATAAGACTGCAAGGAAAATAAAACAAAAAGATCAGAAATAGAGAAAACTCGTAGGAAAATAGATATTTATATACTTACTACATTTGAGATCGTTGCTATGTTTTGAGGAAACACACTAATTTGTCCAAACTAGCTATGTGTCTTTTTACACATAATCATACCTTTTTTTCTTTTTTAACTTAACCATACCTTTTTTTTTTCTTTCTTTTTTACACTTAACCATACAAGTTCCACAAGTTTTGCACTTTGCAATATATTGGCCACCGACCGTGGAATATCTTCTCATGTGCCAAGCATGCGAGAGGAAAACCTTCTTTCCATCAAATCTTTACTAAAATTGTTAAACTTAAGTGACAAACTGAGATCGCGCAAAGTTTAGATGACAAAGTGAAAAACCATACAAAATTCATATGGCAAAGTGCAACAACTTTAGTAAAGACTTGATGAAAATATGATTTTGCCCTTGCATGCACATGACACATGACGAAATATTCGGGAACATTCCATTGTGGGTGGTCAATATATGCTAAAATGCAAAACTCGTGGAGTTTGTATGATTGACTGTAAACAAAAACATCTATTTCTTAGGACTCAGTCACTTTGTTGGGAAATGGGCAGGCATAAACCACCTCCACACGTCGACCCAGTTAGAAGGAACAATGAATCATTATATTATGTTAATTTGAAAATTTTGTTTAAATTTTATTTAATTGCATTTTATGATTTAAACTCATCATACGTACTTATGAGATAAATTGAATTTAAAATAATCAGACCGTATTTCTTTATCTTATAGATGTATTATACATTAAAAAATAGAATACAGACTACTAAAACAAAACAAATGATACAAAGAATTTGAAGCTCAAATAAGAGTGGTTCTTGGAATGCTTGTATGGGCAAGAAAATGGTCCTAGTGCAATCTGGGTGATGAATATTAACTTGGTCGGCAATAATGAAATGCCCAACAGCTGCAATCAGGGGCGGGGGTTCCCCCGATCCCAAGCACACCCCAACTTGGGGCTTTAAGGAGGAATTTTTTTCTTTGTTATATATTTAAGGCTTTGGGCTAGGGAAATAAAGACTTGGGCTAAGGGTAAAATACTCAAAGTCCAAATACTTAGCCCACTCCAAAAAAAAAAAAAACAACAACATGTCTTTATCTTTCTTTTTGGAACAGACCGAGAGTACGAGAGATTGAAGAAGGTGTTTGATAAATGGTTTTATCATAATTTTGATGATTTTGTTTTTATACCAAAACAATGTTTTTAAAGGTTGTCCAAATACTCCTAAATGATTTAAAATGGTTTTAATATTTTCCGGAGTATTTCCTCAAGTTTATTTTCGACAATATTGGACAACACATTTAATGATTTTATATCAATAGGTTTTTACATTGAAACTATGTTTCTAAATGTTGTCCTAATACTCCCGATTGGTCTAAAATATTTTTACTATTTTTCGCAGTATTTATTGGAGTTTATATCGAACAACACTTTTGATGATTTTGTGTTAATGTGTTATTTCATCAAAACTATATTTCTAATGTTGTCCTAAATACTCCCGACCGGTTTAAAATGTTTTTACGAATTTTTCAGAGTATTTCTTGAGGTTTATTTTTGACAAAAATCGGACAACATTTCATTTAGAAGGTCGATCGGTCGACCAAAGAGGCGACCGGTACCTGGGAACGCATTTCACGAAACAGAACTCCCAAAACTCCTAAAATTGGGCAGGGTGACCGGTCACCATGGTGGGCGACCGGTCGCACCCTAGGGCGACCGGTCGACCCCCCTTAGGACCGGTCACCCTGTTGAAATTTTGCTGCGTTTTTTTCAAATCTTATTTGTGCGCGATCGGTCGCCCTCAAGTTTGACAATAAAATTCTAACCGTTGTGTAGCAGACAACTTTTCCCTAAATTGTGGGATTGATTTCTAACAGCTATAATCTTGATTTTAATTGCATTTTTTTGTAGATATCGATTCCAAGAGAGCCTATCAAATATCAATCATCTCCTATAAATAGAGGAAGATTTGAAGCACAACAACTAGAGAGAACAACACAACACAACAAGATATACTCAAGCAAACACTTGGTCTTTCATTGTTATTATTCTTGTTGTAATTTGCCTAGCTTATCACTTTCACATCCTTGAGGTCTAGGCTATTATTGATTATACTTGCACTCAATTGTATAATTCATTATCGAGTTGTAATCTTGGATTTTTGGGTAATCATTCAACACAAGATATCCTTGTGAGTGTTCTTGTGGTAAGAACACACTTGGGTGATCTAGGTGTTAGGTGTAAGAAGATTATGGTAATCTTCTTGTCGAGGTGTTGATGAATTTGGTATTCTTCAAGGTTGAAGATAGTGGTAATCTTCACAAGGTGCCGTTGGAGATTGTAGTAATCTTCAAGAGAGATTGTGGTAATCTCAAAGGTGGTGTTGAAGAAGAGTGTGGTGCTCTTCAAGGTGTTGTTGTAAGTTGGTGTTGTATTAATTTTGGTAATTAATAAAATCTTTTTCTTTTTTTGAAATCCATCCCTGATATCTTTGGGATGGTAGAGGATTAGGCCCTAGGTGGGTTGAACCTCTATAAATCGACGTGTGTTGTTTACATTCCGCACCTTTATTATTGTCTTTGAGCATTCGGTTCGAAAAAGAGGGTAAAATCGAAAAGATGGAGATAATCTATTCACCCCCCTCTAGATTATCGTAGCCGCTTGGACTTACAAGTGGTATCAGAGCAAAACTCTTTGGCAAGCTCGTTTCACATCGCGAGTGAAGAGGAACGATCGTCGGCTACGAATGAAGCTCACCTTTCTGGCACATCCACTACCAAGCCACCTCGATTTGATTCCAAAAATTTTATATTTTGGAAAGAAAGAATGGAATGTTATTTATAAGGTTGCGGGTTCGATATTTGGAACATCATCATCAATTGAGAATCCATTCTAATGAAGACACACCATACACCTCCAAAGCTCTCAAGGAGCTCAATGATGAAGAAAAGAAAATCATCTCATTAAATGGTAAAACTCTCAATATTTTGCATTGTTCACTTACTAATTTGGAATATGAACATATTATAGGAATTCGATCGGCACATGAAGTATGGCAAAAATTAGAAGCCATCTATGGAGTATATGCAAATGAAAGGAGTCAAACAAAATCATCTACTTCTCAAAGGGATACAAGTTCAAATCTAAGGAACAAGCCTTTTACAACTTCCAACTATGAAGTAGTCGAACAATGTTTTATAGGCATCAAAGAAGAAAACAAGGTATGTCTTAAACCCTCTATTTCCTATGATATTGTTATTCAAAATGATTATAGTGATTTGCAAAATGATTTTGATGATCTTCAAAACGAATTCCAAAATTTACTTGTTAAGTACAAAAATTTGAAAAAGGAATTCAATGTTTTGAAAAATGAAAAGGATAGTTTATTTACTTCCTATGAATCATTATCATGTGCTCACACCACCACACTTGACAAGGTTAGAAACCTTGAAAAACAAAATAGTACTCATGTTGATGATATTAATTGCATGAAAAATGATTTATCAAAATCCAATTTGAGTACCAATAAATTGCCCAATGTTGTAAATGTTTATGATTGTGATAATTTGAATAGTAAACTTGATCATGAGCCTAATGGTATAAATCATATGACAAGGAATCAAGTTCCTATGCATATTAGTGATGTTACTTGCTTTTATTGCGGTAAGAATGGTCATACGGTAAATACTTGTCGAGCTAGAAATAACTCTAATTATTGTTGGAGACCTAAAAGTCTCAAGACTAATCCCAAAGGACCCAAGCACTTGAGGGTACCACAAAATAATGTCATTTTAGGTACCCGACAGAATAATAATCGAAGAAAATTCATACCGCCAAGAAAACATCAAATGACCATTTCATTTGATCAAAGGAGAAAACATTTTCAACAAAGTCATTTTCCAAGAAGAGGAAATAATCAAAAATGGGATGAACAAAATCCTTGGAAATAGCAAAGACATCATCAACAAGATGATTTTTCAAGAGAAAGACACTTTCAAAAATGGGAAGGCCACAATGCTTGAAAATGGAGCAATTGGAGAAACCATCATCAACATGAAGATTTTCAAAAGGGAAGATATCATCAACAATGGGAACGACACAACCCATGGAAATGGCGAAATTGGTAAACCATATCTCCCTATTTAAGTATGCGTTTTATTTTCTTGCATATTTTTATTTGTGTCTAAATTGCAAAATGATTTTTCAAAATGAGTTTAAATATTTATTTTTAAAAATAAAATAAAATTAAAGTCTTCAATATATTTGTAAGTTTCAAAATATTTTTGAAAAGAAGACCTTGCATAATGTTTCTAAAACTCTTGTGCATTTACTTAGACTTATGTGGTTTATTATCTCCTATGTAGTTATGTAGCACAAGCATGCTTAAGATATCTCTTATTGCTTAGCCTACACATGTATTATTATGTTTGTGCAAATTTGGTTTAAGAATTGTGTGGATTTACATATCTCTTTCAATGGTTATCTACTCGTAATATATCAAGAGAGATATGAACTATCGAGGTACACTTATTATTGCTATTCATATCATAAACTCGATACATGTTATGCCATATGCCTAGGTGCTTATTTTAATAAGTCATGCATTTTATTGCACACATAAATGCCATTATTCTTGGATGCTTATGTCAAAGCTTTTGTTCATATGATTCTTGTAAATGAGGTCTCAACTATGTGCTCTCGTATTTTCATATTTCAAAAGAGACCTTATATAGCTTTCTACAAGCTTATTTGAACTTACATGTTGTATTATATTCTTGATGATTTTCTTTAAGCATAGTATGTGTTACTTGCTATAGTATCTCTACTATTCGATATTACTATGCTTTTGTGCAAGATTCTTTGTTGAGATTTTGCAGAAATTTTTGGTATTTCGTAACAGTTTGATGAACAAGGCAAGGTTAGTAATTCAAAGGTATTGTCAAGAAGAAGGTATTGATTTTAATGTAATATTTGCACTCATAGCACATTTAGAAGTTATTTGCACTTTACTTGCCCATTCTTGTTTTGAGAAAATTTCAAGCTTTACCAAATGGATGTTAAATCCAATTTTCTAAATGGTTTTATTCAAATAAAAGTCTATCGGAGCTTAAAATTTTAGGCCAAATGATTTTTATAAAAGGCCTTGTACGGTTGATACAAGTATCCCGTATATGGTTTGATAGACTTAGCTATTTTTGCAAAATGATTTTACAAGAGGTAAAGTTGATACTATATTTTTTTTGAAAAAGGGCAAGATTGTTTACTTGTGCAAATTTATGTTGATATTTTTGGTGCTACTAATGAATATTTGTGCAAGACATTTTTTCCAAGTCAATGCAAGGTGAACATAAGGTGATCATGATGAGGGAAGCTCAATTTCTTCATTGAAATTCAAGTTCAACAATGCCAAGAAGGTGGTTATATTCCACACTCAAAGTATAGAAAAGAAGAAATGAGGCATTGAAAAGGAAATAACCATTTCAACCTATATGGCTACAAATGCGAAAATTGACAAAAGGTTGAAGTAGGCATGTTGATTGACAAACAAATTTGAGGTATGCTTATCTTCGTCTATTACTCCTTAAGACTCGATATTTTATATACCTTATGTCTATATGCTCGACTTAAAACAATCCCAACGAATCTCATTAAAGTGCCGTTAAAAGAAATTTTCAAATATTTGTAAGGCACTTCTTCTTATGACTTGTTCTTCCAAAGTTTTAAAACGTTATTATTTTTCGGGATAACAAGTCCGGTGATAATAATTTTTCAAAATATGATTCGTCATAATCGAACTAAACATATTGAGATTCGATATTTTTCAAAGGGATTGCATGTTAAACAAAAACTTGAGATGTGTTTAAATCCGTCTCAAGATAACTCGCGGACTTTTTAATCGCTCACCGCCGAGTATTTTACCTCATTTCGAGCTTGATTATGACATAATGTATATTGAATGAGGTCTACGTTTGCATTTTGCACGTTTTCAAAACTTAGGGGCAAAAAATCGGATTTTTGGATCAAATTTCGGACTTTCAAAATAGAACAGAACCAGTGGGCTGCCAGGGCAGGGGCCGACCGGTCGCCCACTAGCTCGACCGGTCGCCCTATGCCTTGACCGGTCGCCCACTGCAGAATTTTGGTTAAAACCGTCTCTGTTCTTGCATTTTGGCATTTTGATGTTTTTCTTCCCCATTTCGACCCCTTTGACATTTTCACACACAATTCACTTCAAATGTGTTTTGTTGCATAAAATTCATATTTTGGGGATTACCTAGCTCGATTATCATCATCATTGCTCGTCTTTACCGATTGAATGGTAAGAATTCTACTCATTTATCTCAATTGGGTGGAACCCTTGAGAAAATGCCTATGTATTGATTTTTGTTGGAATTCTTGCATATTTACGTTGTGAATAATGATTGTTGTTGGATGATATTTGTAAAATTGCTTTTGGTGATGAAAAACTTGGCTTGATTACATTTACAAGGGCTATATACATAGTTTTTATTTTTTGACGCCCGCCAAGTGTTCGATAAAACGTTTAAATGAAAAACTCATCACCTACATGATTATCTCGATTTCAAAAGTCTTATATATTTATAGAGATCATGTTTTGCAAATCAAATGAGTTTTCATAAGCTTCTACAAGTCGTATGATCGACTTTTCCCTCCCATTTGGCCTATAAGCTTCATTGTTCAAATAACTCGATACATTGGTTTAGTTGCGCACTGTGATATGATTATATGATGTTTTTATCGTGCTAACATTCTTTTTGGTGATTCCAAAGGGGGAGAAACAAGTTATAAGCTCATTAGCTCATAAAAGCTAAGTTAAGCTAAACAAAAGAAGCTATAAGCTATAACTTCCTAAGTCATAAGTTGTGCATTATACTTAGTCCAATTATTGTATGATGGACTCATATACTTGTCTAATGATGTTTTGTTGACAAGGGGAGCTTATAAGCTCTTGAACTTAGATCAATATATAATAGCTAAACTTTTAGCTTGTGGTTGATTGCTTTTACATTACTCTTGTTGTGCATATTGATAGGGGGAGCTTTTGCTATATGTGTTTGAATATCTTTACTCCCATCCTTGTGATTATATTGCGTGGAATGTTGTTGCTCACAATGGATAGTTCTTTTTAACCGGTAAAAATGTTTTGTTTTCAAAATCGACCTCGTTAAAATTATTTTGGTTTGTAATCATCAAAAAGGGGGAGATTGTTTGATAAATGGTTTTATCATGATTTTGATG
The DNA here is from genome assembly GCA_016081115.2 of Rehmannia glutinosa. Taxonomy (NCBI): domain Eukaryota; kingdom Viridiplantae; phylum Streptophyta; class Magnoliopsida; order Lamiales; family Orobanchaceae; genus Rehmannia; species Rehmannia glutinosa. Next base: position 95,663 of record JABTTQ020001829.1, on the reverse strand, counting down.
ATTTTGTTTTTATACCAAAACAATGTTTTTAAAGGTTGTCCAAATACTGTTAGATAAATGTTTTTATCAAGATTTTGATGATTATGTTTAAATGAGTTTTTATACCAAAACAATGATAATAAATGTTGTCCAAATACTCCTAAATGATTTAAAATGTTTTTGCTAATTTTTGGAGTATTTCTTAGAATTTATTTTTCGATAAAAATGGACAACACTTTTGATGGTTTTGTTTAAATTGGTTTTTACACCAAAACTATGTTTATAAATGTTGTCAAAATACTCCCAAGTGATTTAAAATATTTTTACTAATTTTTTGGAGTATTTCTTGAAGTTTATTTTTGATAAAAATCGGACAACATTTCAAATTGGAGGTCGACCGGTCGCACAAGAGGTCGACTAAAGACTCAAGAGTTGAAAAATGAAAGCAGAATCGAAACAGAAACAAATTCTGTGAAAAAAAGAAGGAGGGGGACCGGTCAAGGGTGAGGCCAACTGGTCGCACCCCCCCGTCGACCGGTAGACCCCCCTGACGACCTGTACCTGGATCGCACTAATTTTTTTCAAACGGTCGAAATCTTCAACAGGGCAACCGGTCGCCCTATGCTATTTTGTGACAACAAAATTATGCTGTTTGAAATTTTTGACAGCAAGATTTACTTTTGATTTTTGTACAATATTTCTACATCTTGTGATCTTCTTTTTGTAGACAAAAGTGAAGATAGAGGAGCCTATGTTGGGAGGCTATGTTGGTGAAGACTTTCCTATAAATAGAAGATGAATTGAAGACACAATATACTACAACATATACAAGCAAAACACACAACAAGAAATCTGCAAATTGTTCAAGCTTTCATTTTTACATTCTTGTTGTAATAGCCTAAGTACTTTCACTTGCACATCTTTGAGGTCTAGGCTTTTTGATTCTTGATTACACTTGCACTCAATCTTTGTATTGGTTTCATAGAGTTATAATCTTGAATTTTGTCCATCATTCAACACAAGACATCCTTGTGGTAAGAATACACCTGGGTGATCTAGGTGATAGGTGTTTGAAGAGTGTGGTACTCTTCAAAGGTGGTGAAGGAAGATTGTGGTAATCTCCTTGAAGGTGTTGTAAGAGGATTGTGGTGATCCTCAAGGTGTTGTATTAATTGTGGTAATTAATAAAATCCTTTTTTCTTTTTGAAATCCATCCCGGAGATACTGGGGTGGTAGAGGATTAGGCCCTAGGTGGGTTGAACCTCTTTAAATCAACGAGTGTTGTTTAATTTCCGTATTTACATTCTTGTCATTTGCTTGTCGATTCAAAAAGAGGGCGATTTGCGAAAAATCGGCATAATCTATTCACCCCTCCTCTAGATTATCGTAGCCACTTGGACTAACAAATACTCCTAAATGATTTAAAATGGTTTTAATATTTTCCGGAGTATTTCCTCAAGTTTATTTTCGACAATATTGAACAACACATTTAATGATTTTATGTCAATAGGTTTTTACATTGAAACTATGTTTCTAAATGTTGTCCTAATACTCCCGATTAGTCTAAAATGTTTTTACTATTTTTCGGAGTATTTATTGGAGTTTATATCGGACAACACTTTTGATGATTTTGTGTTAATATGTTATTTCATCAAAACTATATTTCTAATATTGTCCTAAATACTCCCTATCGGTTTAAAATGTTGTTACGAATTTTACGGAGTATTTCTTGAGGTTTATTTTCGACAAAAATCGGACAACATTTCATTTAGGAGGTCGATTGATCGTCGACCAAAGAGGCGACAGTGCACTGGGAACGCATTTCACGAATCGAACTCCCGAACTCCTAAAATTGGTCGGGGTGACCGGTCACCATGGTGGGCGACCGATCGCACCCTAGGGCGACCTGGCGACCCCCTTAGACCGGTCGCCGTGAAATTTTGCTGCGTTCTTTTCAAATCTTATTTGTGCGCGACCGTTCGCCCTCAAGTTTGACAGCAAAATTCTAACCGTTGTGCAACAGACAACTTTTCCCTAAATTGTGGGATTGATTTTTAACAGCTATAATCTTGATTTTAATTGCATTTTTTTTGTAGATATCAGATTCCAAGAGGAGCCCATCAAGTATCAATCATCTCCTATAAGTAGAGGAAGATTTGAAGCACAACAACTAGAGAGAACAACACAACACAACAAGATATATACTCAAGCAAACACTTGGTCTTTCATTGTTATTATTCTTGTTGTAATTTGCCTAGCTTATCACTTTCACAGCCTTGAGGTCTAGGCTATTCTTGATTACACTTGCACTCAATTGTATAATTCATTATCGAGTTGTAATCTTGGATTTTTGGGTAATCATTCAACACAAGATATCCTTGTGAGTGTTCTTGTGGTAAGAACACACTTGGGTGATCTAGGTGTTAGGTGTAAGAAGATTGTGGTAATCTTCTTGTCGAGGTGTTGAAGAATTTGGTATTCTTCAAGGTTGAAGATTGTGGTAATCTTCACAAGGTGCCGTTGGAGATTGTGGTAATCTTCAAGAGAGATTGTGGTAATCTCAAATGTGGTGTTGAAGAAGAGTGTCATGCTCTTCAAGGTATTGTTGTAAGTTGGTGTTGTATTAATTTTGGTAATTAATAAAATCTTTTTTCTTTTTGAAATCCATCCCGGATATACTAGAGTGGTAGAGGATTAGGCCCTAGGTGGGTTGAACCTCTATAAATCGACGTGTGTTGTTTACATTCCGCACCTTTATTATTATCTTTGAGAATTCGGTTCAAAAAAGAGGGTAAAATCGAAAAGATGGAGATAATCTATTCACCCCCTCTAGATTATCGTAGCCGCTTGGACTTACAGAAGGGTGAGAGAAATTGTAAAAATTTCTAAATCAAACTCTAATAGAAATCCATCCATCAAAAATCGAAATACCTTTAGCCGAGAAAGACCTTCAGGCGGCGCGAACTTCGGCAGTCAACAAGAAACAAGAGAAAGACCGGGCAGTGGCACCGAGTTTAAGTGTGTTGTGTGCAAGTGATCCCTTATTCCTTCTGATTCATTTGTTTTTCAAAAAAGTTATTGTTTCTTATTTTTGCAAAAAAATTACTTGAGATTGTAGAACCATATATTCATGCTAATTAGGGCAAAAACTGAAGTTTAATAGCATTAACTAATTAAGAAACTGATTTAGTAATTAGGGTAAAAATTGAATTTTAATAGCAAAAATGTTAATGTTTCTTAAAAATAGAAGAATCTTAAAAACTGATTTAATAATTAGGAAAAAATCAAGTTTAATTAATCACATAGAATCTTAAAAAACCTGAATGATGCAAGTGGACTCATTTTTATGCTTTGATTTCTTGGCAGAGTGATTATAATACATGTTATAGATTTATTATACTTGTTAATGCTTGATTATATAGATTGTAGTTTTTCACAACTTAATGTTAATGTCTTATTTCAATGATGGTATAGATTTTCTTATGGGCTCACAATAACCATCTAGCAAAAAAGACAAACAACTTTGCATTCTTTCTTCAAGCCATTCTCTGATCAACAACATGTCCCTCCAATCAAGAATCTACTCTTTCAACTGAAAATCAAGAATTCACTCCTCCAACTGAAAATTAACAATCTATTCCTCCAACTGAAAATCAAGAATCTTCTCCAAATGAAAATAACCAATTTGAATGGGATCCAGGAAAAAGAAATCTGTTATCATTTTGAGCAGCATTACCATTTTGAAGTTTTTAATGAGTGCATAGATTTTCAACTGGCAGAGTTGAACTCAAGGTTTAATGAAAAATCTGTTAGATTGCTCGAGCTTAGTATGGCGCTGGATCCAAAAAATTCTTTCGAAGCATTTAATGTTGATTATATCTATAAGCTTGTTGTGGAGTTTTATCCCGATGATTCTGATCAACAAGAAAGACATACTTTGACGAGTAAATTGCAGTATTATAAAGTTCACGTGATTCTAAATCCTGAATTTCAAGTGCCTACCCTTGCAAAATTGTGTGAGAAGCTAGTGGAAACAAGAAGGCCAGGAGACTATAAAATGATAACTAGATTGATTCGCCTTGTGTTAACTTTACCTGTTTCTACGGCTACAACTGAGAGGTCGTTTTTAACTATGAAGTATGTGAAGACTGCAATTCACAACAAAATGGATGATGAGTTTCTTGGTGATAGTTTGACAATTTATATTGAAAGAGAACTTGTTTGAAAAATAGATATAGATTCTCTTATTGATGAATTTGCTAAAGTAATAAATTGGATGGTTCAACTTACTTTTTAGCTTTGTACTAGATTTTGGATTGTTGAACATTTTTATCGTAATGTTCTTGATGTTGTGTTCTATTTTTTTTTCTTGTTAATATAATTATATAAAGGGTTTTCTCAATTTTTGGTCAGGCTAGGGGTAGTCTGGTATTCTGGCTACGCCCCTGGCTGCAATGTAAGGAAATTCAACTGGGTCATTTGTCTAACCTCATAACCTGTTCACAATGATATCATAACAAAGAACCCAAAAAATACTTAGTTCTGTATCTCTCATAAAAACCATTGCTATGTACGTAATTTGATTTGCAAAAGGCCAACAATTTGTCACATCTAACAACCAAAATAAGACAGAAAAATACATTAACCACATGGATATGGAGCTCAAGATACGAAAACATCATCGTTAGAAAATAATTCACAGAGTATGAACAATTACAATAGTGTAGATGGGAATGCATATACAAAAATTTTGTGAACATCTATACGCAACTGCAATTTGGATTCATCAGCTCAGATTTTCATATTCTTACTATGCCTAACATCTGAAAAGAATCCTAATTACCAAGAGTAAACATGCCTAATTTTCAATGGAACATCTCATTACTGCATTTTGACAGAATATAGAGTATGATTGAAGAAGAAGAAGAATTTCATTATACTGTGTTGAATTGATTACATTGATCAATGTACATACTTATAGAGTGTAAGTTCTGGAATGTAACAACTTAACTAACATGCTAACTATATGAACTAATATAACTGTGTAACTAACTATTAACTGACTTCTGGTTGTAGTTTGTTGGTTGGTTGAGATGATTCTGTTGTACTGTTAGTATCCCCCCTTTTAAACTAAGCCGAGTGAAGCGAAGGGGAAGTTTGTGACGAAGAGCAAGAAAGCGAACAGTAGTAAGAGTCTTTGTAAGTAAATCAACAAGTTGATCCGCGGAGGATACATGGCGAACAAGAAGGGTTTGGCAAGAACATGTTCCCGAACAATAGTAAGAGTCTTTGTAAGTAATTCAACAAGTTGATCCGCAGAGGATACCTGGCGAACAAGAAGGGTTTGGCAAGAACCTGTTCCCGTACAAAATGGTAGTCTAAATCAATATGTTTTGTGCGATTGTAAAAAACTGGATTGCTAGACAGAGCAATAGCAGACTTGTTATCAATCTATAAGGTAGGAGGAGAATGAGGAATGTGAAGATCATGGAGAAGAAAAGTGATCCACCTAATCTCTGCAGCAGCTGTGGCCATAACACGATATTCTGCTTTTATGGACGAACGAGATACGATAGACTCTTCTTGGAACACCAACTGATAAGGTTGGAGCCCAAAAAGATTGTAAAACCAGTGGTAGAACGCCAAGTAACCTGATAACTAGCCCAAGTACACTGAATGTATCTAAGAATTCTTTTGAGAGCATCAAAGGCAACTTGAGTGGGATGATGCATATGTTGGCAGATAGTATTCACAACAAATTGGATGTCTGGATGAGTGGTGGTAAGGTATTGGAGTGCACCAGTGAGATTGCGGAAGGTTGTAGGATCGGAGAGAGGAGCAGAGTCAACGGAGGAAACACTGGATGTAGGAGAAGAACAGGGCTTGCAGCTGGCCATGCCAGCTTTAAGAAGTAATTCAGAGACATATTTTGACTGATGAAGAAGCATATCAGCATAAGTATTTTCAACCTCGATACCAAGAAAATAGTGAAAAGGGCCAAGATCCTTCATTGCAAACTTGGAGCTCATAGTGCTAATTAACTGTTGGATGGACTGAGATGAATTACCTATGATAATAATATTATCGATATAGACAAGAACAACCAGAAAAGTGGTCTAAGTTTTAAGGACAAACAGAGAAGAATCAGCTTGACTGCAGATGAATTGTTGTTGGAAGAGAAAAGAGGATAAGAGCTGGTACCATGCGCGAGGGGCCTACTTAAGGCCATATAGGGACTTATGTATTTTGCAAAAAAAATGAGGGATTGCAACTATCAACAAATCCTTGAGGCTGCTGCATATAAACATCTTTCTCTAAAAGACCATGAAGAAAAGCATTCGAGACATCAAATTGTCTTATACACCGGTTGAAATGCACTGCTAATTACAAAACAATCCGAATTGTTTGAGATTTCACCACAGGACTGAAAGTCGCCTGATAATCAATGCCATGAGTTTGATCATACCCCTTGGCAACCAAACGAGCCTCGTATCGAGCAACAGTACCATCAACATTTTTCTTAATCTTGAAGACCCATTTGCACCCAATTGGAGTCATATCATCAGGTAGAGAAACCAAAGACCAAGTATTTTGCTTAAGTAGAGCAGAAAATTCGTCGTCCATGGCCTGTTGCCAATAAGAATTATGAGCAAATGCCTTATAGGTGAGAGGCTCACATTGAAGAGGATCAAGGGAAACACCATTGACACGGAAAACTCGTGGTTTAAGAGGGCCTGTCTTAAAATGAGTAACCATTGGGTGAACTGAAGATGGAGCAATAGAGCTAGGGGAATAGAGTGGAGCAGGAGATGAGGGATAGGGAATTGGAGCAAGTGGAGGAGAGGATGAAAGAGGATTGGAGATAGGATTGGGTAGGATAGGAGGAGGACTGGGAAGGATAGGAGTAGGATTGGGTGAGGTATGAGTAGGACTGGAAATGAGTGGAGTAGGAGAAGAGAGGGAAGAAGAAAATGGAAGAATGTGATGTAGGAGAGAAGATGAAGCTGAGGAGGAAGGGACAATGGAGGATTTAGAGAAAGGAAAGCTGAATTCTTTGAAAATTACATCCCTGGAAATATAAATGCGATGAGAATCTAATGAAACACACCTGTAGCCTTTGGAACTGTCTGAATAACTCAAGAAGATACATGGAGTAGACCGATATTCCAATTTATGTTTGCAATATGGCCTTAACCAAGGAAAACAGAGGCACCCAAAGGACCAAAGATGAGAGTAGTCTGGTTTAGTGTGATATAGACACTCATAGGGTGACTTGTTACCAAGAATGTGTTTAGGGAGGCGATTGAGAACATAATTAGCAGTGGAGAGAGAGCTTCAAGCCAAAATGAGAAAATAAGATGGGCTTGGTGTAGGAGAGCAAGAACAATTTCGATGAGATGCATATGTTTTTGTTCACTTTTCCCATTTTGTTGTGGGGTATATGGGCAAGTGGTTTGGTGTATGGTGCCAAGAGTTTGAAGAAATGAACCAAATTTATTATTGACATATTCCTTACCATTATCAGATCTGAATATTTTGATTTTTAGTATGAAATTGAGTATGAACCATGTTATTAAAGGCAACAAAGGCAGAAAAGGCATCACTTTTGATTTTTAATGGATAAACCAACTGAATCTTGTAAAATCATCAATGAATAAAATGTAGTAACGATAATTGTTGTGAGATGGAATATGAGAGGGTCCCCACACATTTGAATGTACAAGTTCAAAGGGTTTATTAGTAATAGAATTGGATACATGAAAAGGCAATTGATGTGCCTTAGCTACGAAACAATGGATACAATAAAAAGAAGTACAAGTAGAAACTGAGCCAATGTCAGAGGCCAGAGCTTGCAGAGTTGAGGCAGAAGAATGAGCAAAACGATGATGCCATAGTTGAGAAGTGTTTGTTGTGGTGCTGAGGGCTAAACAAGATGAAGCTGCTGGAGCATGATGGAGATTTTGTGGAAGAGGATAGAGACCATTCTTACAAGGGCCGTGAAATTTGAGATGGTGGGTAAGATTGTCCAGGATGCGAACCTCCTTTTTATTAAAAAGCAAGGAATAATTGTTATCTTTGGCCAATTTATAGACAGAGAGAAAATTAGTAGAGATATGAGGAACATGAAGAATATTAGAGAGTTTGAACGAAGAATGAGGAATAGATATATTACCATTATCAGTGTGAGTAATATTAAGGGCATTACCATTTCCAACTGCCACAGAATCACACATCATAAGGCTGAAACTCAAAGAAATGAGATAGGTTATTGGTAACATGATTGTTGGCACAATATCGAGAAACCAGGGGAATCAGGAGGAGTTGGAGAGGGATGGAGAGACGTTTGAACTGTTAGAGCTTGCCTATCCTTATGAGGCTTGGTGCTAGCAAAGTTGACAAAATCATTGCGAGACCAACAATCAATAGTTCGATGATACGGCTTGACACAAATTTGACACTGTCTTTGGTCATTTCAAGAATCAAATGAAGTATTGGCAGGAGTAGATTGTGAGAAATTACCCTGTATAGGAGGAGAATTTCTACCAAAAAAATGACACCTTCCAGAGGATCCACCACGAAAATTACCTCGAACATAACCTCGACCATGATATGAACTACGCCCCAATGATTTGTGTAGAGAATCGTGCGAGGTTCGGGAGTGTGGGTGGTTCAACAAGGAGAGATGTTTTACTCAACCGGAGATTGAGTTCTTCAAAGAATTAAGAGACCAAAGAAAATCATGAAGGGTGAAGAAAACATGTAAATTCGCATTTAAAAAGAGGTCTTGAAAGATTCATATTCGTGGAGGTAATCCTCCGAGGATATATAACATCGATCTTCATATTTTTATAGACTCGTTAACTGCAACAAGATTGTCACTAAGCACCTTAACATCATCCAAATATGTTTGCATCGATTTTGATCCTTTACTGAGATTGAGGAGTTGCAACTTCAATTGGTATACATGAGTTCTAGAAAAGGAATGATACCTCCTGTTCCAAAGCAAGCCAAATTTATGAGGTAGTCGATAGAGAAATAACATGAGGAAGCACAGTCGGAGAGATAGATGCAAATAGACAACTACGATGATACTTGTCAACAAGTTGCCATCGAACAAACAATGGATTTGGAATGGACATAGCATCTATGAATGAGAAGAATCGAGAAAATGACTGAGAAGATCATGAGCATCGAGTATTGAGTAGATTTGAGCACGCCATAGATTGTAATTGTTGTAATTGAGCTTGAGATGAAGACGGGAATTCATATTTTGAAGAAGAATACGAAGGCCGGAAGGAAGAGTAGTAGTAGTATCAGCCATATCAACTGAAGTAGAACTAGATAGATCAGGAGATTCTGCCATTAACAGAGCTCGGAAAAAAATGGATGCTAAACCTTTGTGGCTCCAGATACCATGACAGATTAGAGAGTATGATTGATGAAGAAGAAGAATTTCATTATACTGTGTTGACTTGATAACATTGATCACTGTACATATTTATAGAGTGTGAGTTCTGGAATGTAACAGCTTAACTAACATCCTAACTGTATGAACTATATAACAGTGTATATGACTATTAACTGACTTCTGGTTGTAGCTTGTTGGTTGGTTGAGATGATTCTGTTGTACTATTATCACAAACCATAGCAGGTCCAAATCCACCCAGACCAATTTCAGTTATCTTAACGTTAGTCAAACAGTTCTAACTGGAAAAATCCCTACTGCAACATGAAGTTACATTCAAATGATTCAATGTTGGTAATAGAAAGAGCAGTTCCAACATAAACAATCTAGTAAAATCACAGCAAAACATAAGGTGGGATAAATGCAATCATAGTAATGGGATACAATTATCCCAACGAAATTACGATTAACCTAAGAAAAAAGTTTGGATGTATTAATGTAATTTCTTAATTTTTTTTAAAATAGTGTGACGATTAATTATTTTTGTGAATATTTACATGGATTGCCTTAGAAATGCTCAACCTATAATGTAGGAAGATCAACTTTTTTAGATGTGACGATAAATTATTTTTGTGACGATTAATTAAATTATTCTTCAATATATTACAAAAATAAAAATTATTTATTTCTAAATGCATAATATATCTATTAAACTTATGATTTTATTTAAACAAATAACTTTATTTAAATATTTTAAAATTTATTTTATGTAAAAATACAAAAATTAAAATTAAAGTCAAACTATTAGTTTAATTTATACGAGCTTATTAACGAGACTGCTCACGAGCTAACGAGTGAATATCTCTAAGTTTGAGTTTTGTTCATTAATTTTAACGAGCATCATTAAATGAACTCAAACGAGCTTTTATCAAGTTGAGCTCCGAATAGCTCACGAGCGACTTGATTTATTTGTAGCCCTATGTACATTGCTTGTAAAATGATTAAAAGGATTATACACACATGACACAATAAAGTGCAAAAGCATCAGAGGATAAAAAGCGCTAATCTTCATAATCAGACATAGAGCTGCAAATGAATTAAGCTGCTCATGAGCTACTCGGACCTCGACTCGATAAAAGCTCGTATGAATTTGTTTAATAAGGCTCTTTATGATAAACGAACCAAACTCAAACTTAGACATATTCGATTCGTTAGCTCGTGAGCAAGCTCGAGAGGAGGCTCGTTAGTAAGCTCGTATAAATTAAACTAATAGTTTGACTTTAATTTTAAATTTTATACTTTTACTTATGATAAATATAAAAATATTTAAAATGAACTTAGTTATTTGAATAAAATCATACATTGAATAGATGTATTATGTATTTTAGATATATATAATTTATTTTTGTAACTAAATTGAAGAATAATGTAATTTATAATTAATATTTATTGAGCTCGTTTAGGCTCGATTAAGCTCGAAAATGTTCATGAGCTATCTATGTACTCGAAATTCAAGCTCGAGTTCGACTCGATAATAAATGAGCCAAACTCAAACTCTCAAAAAGCTTGGCTCAATTCTTAGACATGTTACGTTTGCAAAGATATACTAAGACTTCAGTACTGTCATTGACATCTGAAAGAAAATACTGAACTCTGACGATCAATTCAAATAGAAAAAGGGAAATTAGGGAAAATACCCCCCAACAAGGGGGTATTAAGGAAAAATTCCCCTTCATTATTAAACAAGGAAATATACCCATTTTTTTCTCTTGAAAAGTCTAAAATGCTCTTTTATTTAAAAAAACAAAAAAAAGGAAATAAGTACATGAAGAGGCGGGAACAGTTCATTCATCACTACGTTCGATCTTCTTCCATTATTCTCATCTTCCAAACCCACCTCACGTCCGACTCCTCTGCTCTCTCGACTTATGCTCCTTTGACTCTTCTCTCTTCGACCCGACGAGCACCTATTCCGATGAAAGATTCAGTTCACTCTGTCACTCGCGATTGTTTGACATCTGAGGGTTTGAAAATAAAAAGTCATTCGCGAAAATCTTCGGTTGAAAAGGTTTGTTTTTTCATCTTCTTCTCTTTTGTGTATATTTTAGTTAGTTGTGTTGAATGATTTTGGGTTTTGTTTTGAAAAAAAAAATAATAAATAGTTTAGGGTTTCTTTATATGACTGAAAACGAGATTTAACGTTAAATGATTCATGTTTTGTGGAGTTAATGATGTGTTTAGGTTGGAATATGTGTGTACTTGGGTTGGGTTTAATCGAACATTTTTTCTGTTGCCCACTTATTTGCCCTATGATTTGCTCACGGCTTTGCCCACTTCAATGCCCACTTCGTTGCCCACTTCTTTTCCCACTTTGTGGAGTCTCTGATGTGTATTGTGGAGTTTATAATCATCTTCTGTGTAGTCTATAATGTGTTTTTAGGTTGGAATATGTATGGAATTGGGTTTTTTTGAGAAATTTTAATCTTGCCCACCTATTTGCCCTGCAGTGTGCCCACCTGTGTGCCCACTTGTCTCTAACACTACTTTTCATTGTGCAGTTCAACAAAGATGGCGCTTGTTCCCAACAAAAAGGATCAATTTGCAGCGAGATTAAGTGGTCGTTGCAATTTCAATGAGGAGTTAAACGAAATAATTGGTTTTTTTGAGCGATCAGAATAGAGAAAGGTTCAGGCAATCTTTCTTTGGACACTTCCTGGATGTACAAAAATTGAAGTTTCAAGGCTAGTTATATCTGCACCTTCTCTTTAGACAAGTGATGTGAACCGCAGCAACAAATGTGCATACGACCCAATAACAATATGTTGTTAACCCAAGATCTTCACTAGTTTGGTTAATTTGGTGGAAACCTCGACCCGTTGCTTAGCGAAGCAAGAACCTCGGTATGCGAAGACGCCACAAGCAATTATGGATTATTGCCTGATAAGTCGATAATTGCAACAAGAAACGTAAATCTTGAAGCACTTGGAGAAACACTCAATTTGAGAGTAAAAGATTAATTGTATTGATAACTGCCTGAAAAATAACAAGTTTACACCCTTATAAAGGGTCCAAACCCTAACCTACCAAGAAAACAACTTTAAAACTGAAAAGGAAACAAAAACATGAAAATTTCGAAAATCCGGTAAAAAGCACGCCCGTGCCAGAGAAACACGGCCAGGCCGTGTTTCGCACGTCGCCCGGATCCCAGTCCCCACACGGCCGTGCCAGGAAGCACGACCAGGCTGTGTTCGCGAAGGATTTTCCGAACACGGCTGTGTTCCCAAGCACGGCTAGACCGTGCCTTCCACGAACCCACGAGCTCTCCTTCCCACACGGCCGTGCCTAGAAGCACGACCAGGCCGTGTTCGCGGCGAACGGTCCGAACACGACCGTGTAACTTAAGCATGGCCAGATCGTGCTTTCCACGACTTTTGCCTCCTTCGATTTCTTCAGTCTTTTATCCCCTGCTCGTCCTAGACTCGAAATAACAACTCATAACGCGGCCTTAAAAGTTTATTTGGCCTCAAAACACTAACATGACTCAAAATAAAAACTAAACTACAACTAACTTATGATAAATGAATACAACACCATCGAACACTTGATTATGAGGTCTTCAAGAAGCTAGGTGGCTTGTATTCCTGGCATCCTTTAGTTGCTCAGTCTGAGGTGGACTCTAGACCGTTGATGACGCTAATCAACTGGACCACCCGATCATCTTCCTCCTTCGGTAATGCACTCTCGGCCTTGTTCTGAATGACTTGAATCAGCCTATTTAGTCCATCCTTGAACTTCCTTGCCCTCGCCCTCATTACCGGACCAATTGGTACTGTTACTGGGTGTTTTGTCCATGGATTCTCATCATTCCCCTCCTCTTGAGAAGGATTTGTCCTCAAATCTGAATTGACATCAAATGGACTAAGATCCGCAACATTGAAAGAAGCACTGACCCCATAGTCGCCCGGTAAATCGATTTTGTAAGCATTGTCATTGATCCGCTCGAGCACTTGGAATGGACTATCTCACCGCGGCTGCAACTTGGACTTTCGACCTGCTGGAAATCGTTCGGGCCGCATGTGTACCCAAACCCAGTCGCCCAATTCGAACACCATCTTCTTGCAATGTTTGTTAGCTTGCGCCGTGTATTGCTCTGTCCGCCGTTCGATGTTGAGTCTCGCTTTCTCATGTAACTGTTTCACAAAATCATCTTTCTTCTGCCCATCTAAGTTAACATGCTCAGAAACAGGTAAAGGTGATAAATCCAATGGGGTTAGTGGATTAAAACCATAAACAAGTTCAAATGGTGAAAACTTTGATGCAGAATGCATAGCACGATTATAAGCAAACTCAACATGCGGTAAACAATCTTCCCAAGTTTTAATATGCCCTTAACAACATAGACAATGTTCTATTCACTACTTCAGTTTGACCGTCAGTTTGGGGATGACATGTAGTCGAAAATAACAATTTAGTTCCCAACTTCTCCCACAAGGTCTTCCAAAAGTAACTTAAGAACTTAGAGTCTCTATCCGACACAATGGTTCTAGGCATACCATGCAACCTCACAACTTTTTTAAAGAATAAATCGGCAATCAAAGATGCATTATTAGTTTTATGACATGGAATGAAGTGTGCCATCTTTGAAAAACGATCTACGACAACAAATATAGAGTCGGACCCATGTTTAGTTCTTGGAAGTCCTAAAACAAAGTCCATAGAAATATCAACCCACGGTGTCGTTGGAATGGGTAGGGGCGTGTAAAGTCCCTGGTTTTGAACCCGGGATTTAGCTTGCCTACAAGTAATGCACCTACTATAAATCGCTCAACATCTCGCTTCATATGTGGCCAATAAAAATGCTCTTGCAAGACGGCTAAAGTTTTAGCTACTCCAAAATGTCCCATAAGACCCCCACCATGCAATTCTCTCACTAGTAAGTCTCTCAAAGAACATTCAAGAATGCACAATTTATCCTCCCGAAATAGAAAACCATCATGCCTATAAAACTTACCCTCGACCCTCTTTTCGCACGCACCAAATGGCTCAGAAAAATCAAGATCATTCAAGTACAACTCTTTAATATGTTCAAACCCAAGGATTTTAGCATCTAAAGTAGAGAAAAGAGTGTACCTCCGAGACAGTGCGTCTGCCACAACATTAGTTTTACCTTGCTCGTACCGGATGATATATGGAAATGTCTCGATGAATTCGAGCCACCGTGCATGTCGCTTGTTCAACTTTTGCTGCCCCTTGAGATACGTTAGGGACTCGTGATTGGTGTGGATTATGAACTCCTTTGGCCACAAATAGTGCTGCCACGTTTTTAAGGCCCGGACCAAAGCATACAACTCCTTGTCGTATGTCGGGTAGTTCAAGGCCGCACCACTCAGTTGTTCGTTGTAGAACGCGATCGACTGCCCCTCTTTCATTAGCACGGTGCTGATCCCAACCCCCAACGCGTCACACTCGATCTCAAAGACTTGGTAAAATCCGGTAGTGCTAGCAAAGGCGCATGTGTTAGCCTTTCCTTCAACAACTCAAATGCCTTGTCTTGGGCCTCGCCCCACTGAAACGCAACATTCTTTTTAATAGTTTCCGTCAATGGTGTTGCGATAGTACTGAAATCCCGCACGAACCTCCGATAAAAGCTCGCAAGGCCATGAAAGCTATGCACTTGGCTGGCCGATGTGGGTTTAGGCTAGTCCTGGATAGCTTTAATATTCTCCTCATCCACTGTAATTCCCCTCGAGCTCACTACAAACCCCAAGAATATCAGCTGTTCTGAACAAAAGGTGCACTTCTTGACGTTTGCATACAACTTTTCCTTCCTCAACACCTCCAAGACGGCCCTCAAGTGATCCAAGTGTTCATACAATGATTTACTATAAATGAGAATATCATCAAAGTAAACCACGACAAACTTACCAATGAAAGCTCTCATAACATGGTTCATAAGTCTCATGAACGTGCTAGGCGCATTGGTTAGCCCAAATGGCATGACTAACCACTCATACAAACCATGATTCGTCTTAAAAGCCGCTTTCCACTCATCCCCTTCCCGCATCCGAATCTGGTGGTACCCGCTCCTCAAATCGATCTTGGAGAAGATGCTAGAACCATGGAGTTCATCTAACATATCATCCAAGCGATGTATGGGGTGCCAGTACTTGATAGTGATGTTATTAATAGCCCGACAATCCACACACATCCTCCAAGACCCATCCTTCTTCGGAACTAGTAACACCGGATCCGCACAAGGAGTCTTGCTTTCCTGAATGAGTTTCTTACTTAGCAACTCATCAACCTGCCGCTGCAACTCTTTTGTCTCCTCCGGATTAGTTCTCAGACGCTTCTGTTAGGTTAAGCGATGCACCACCAAATGAAATCAATCTAATGCTCAATCCCTCAAATAGGTAGTAATCCGTCCAGCACCTCGTCTAGAAATACATCCTCGAACTCCTGCAACAAAGACAAGATAGAACTAGGCAAATCGGGGTTAAAACTGTCAGTAGATAAATAAGTGCCCTTGTAAACCAAGAGTATCATCGAACAACCACTCGTGGTGGCTTTCCTAAGGTCACTCATTTTTTCCATCAAATTTATTTTTCCCTCGTTTCTTACCTCATGGCCGTCCCACCCCCCTTTTTGTTTTCTGGCCCTCTCAAAATTATTGCTCTCCTTTTTCCCGGCTATCTCTCGAACCTCACTTCTACCCTTAGCCGGACCCTCACTCTTGTTTTCTCTTAAACTCTCTTTTTTCTCGGCTTTATTTTGATTTTTATGCTCACTAGCCAAACTCTCATTCTCTCTTACCTCTCTCTCTCTCGATTCCACTTGATCCTCATAGATTTCTTTTGGAGTTAAAGGAAGAAGTACAATACGCCTCTGATTATAAACAAGAGTATATTGGTTAGTGTAGCCGTCATGTTGAACCCTCCTATCAAACTGCCACAGCCTTCCCAACAGGATGTGCCCCGCCTGCATCGGCACCACATCACACAACACCTCATCCTTATATCCCCCTATTTGAAATGCAACATTCGCCTGCCTACTTATCCGCATCTCCCCACATTAAACCACTGCAACTTATACGGTTGTGGGTGTTTTATCGTTGGGATTCCTAACCTATCCACCATCTTTGCACTTGCTACGTTAGTGCAACTCCCCCCCATCTATGATGACACTACACACCTTTCCATTGACAAAACATCTTGTATGAAAGATGTTTTCTCGACTTCTTCCATCCGACTTAGGTTAAATCCTCAGCGCCCTCCGAGACACCAAGGATAACGCATCCCCCTTCGCCACCTCTATCATCTTCGGAATATCCCCTAACTCTGGCATATCACTATAATCCTGCTCTCCCTTACTCTCCGACTCCATCTCCCTATTCTCACGCAACACCAACACCCTCTTATTTGGACATTGACTAGCTATATGCCCAAACCCATGACATTTGAAACATTTAATATCCCTTGTGCGAGCAGTAGAGGGTTCGATTTTACCTGCGGGTTTAGGCTCGGGCGCCCTCCCCCTTTGATCTGCCACCTTCGAACTCTGCTCCTCCTTTTTGTTGGTGTTTGACTTCCATGCATTGGAGTTAGAGTTTGGTACTTGCCGGTTGAAACCTCTCCTCTTGAGTTGTTGCTCCACATTCACCGCCATATGCACCATCTCCTCGAGATCGACATAGTGACGTAGGTCGACGACATCCGCAATGGGCGTGTTCAAACCCGCGATGAACCTGGCCATAGTCACCTCCGGGTCCTCCTCGATATTCGCCCTTGACATAAGCATCTCCATCTCCTTGTGGTAGTCCTCCACACTCTTCAAACCCTGAGTCAACCTCTGCAACCTTTGATAGACACCCCTATAATAGTGATTTGGAACCAAACGACGTCTCATCTCCTCCCATGTAGAAACTGGCCGCTCGTTGTTTCTCCTCCTTGAGACCATTAGTTGGTCCCACCACACACTTGCGTAATCCGAGAACTCAGTTGATGCCAATTTTACCTTTTTCAATTCGGAATAATTTTAGCAGTTGAACACATTCTCGATTTTCCTCTCCCAATCCAAATAGGCGTCCGTATCACTCTTTCCTTGGAATGAGGGGATTTGCATTTTGATGTTACTCAAATCGCTATCCTCACGTCCCCGATCATCCATATATAAGCGCCGACCTCTACCTGGATTATAATTTTGCTCTCTTTCGGAATCAAAATCATCAATCTTGTCTGCCCACTCTTCTAATTCGAACCTCCTAGGCCTCCGTACCCTAGTAGCAAGCTCTTCGATTCACGGCGCCTCTTTGGGATTCACGTATGTCTCCAACATTAATTTCTTTAACATGTCTGCAATCACCTCCATATCTAACTTGTTACCTAAATCTGCTGGTTGTCGTTTTTCCTCAGTCATGATTAAATCACTCCCTCACGTGTATACACTCTTGTATCACTCAGCTCACAATCCCCAAGTACCCGCACTTGTCGCGATTATAAACCAATCAGACAGTCGCAAGTACGCCTCAACACACCAAGGAAATTACCAAGCCAATCAACAGATCGTAAAGATGGAATTGAAGATTAGGGTTTAAATTTTCGAATTTCCCAGAATTTTCATTTTTTTTGCACGCGGTTTACGATTCTTTACCCGCTGATTTTTTGTGCTATTCGTTTTTTTTGTACCCTTCAAGAACTAGGGTTTATGAGAAATTCTGGAAAATAACAAAAAATTAAAGAACAAGGATAGACTTAACCTTGCTAGATGGCTCTGATTACCAACTGATGTGAACCGCATCAACAAATATTCATACGACCCAACAATAATATGTTGTTAACCTAAGATCTTCACTAATTTGGTTAATTTGGTGGAAACCTCGACCCGTTGCTTAGCGAAGTAATAACCTCGGTATGCGAAGACGCCATAAGAAATTATGGATTATTGCCTGATAAGCCGATAATTGCAACAAGAAACATAAATCTTGAAGCACTTGGAGAAACACTCAATTTGAGAGTAAAAGATTAATTGTATTGATAACTGCCTGAAAAATAACAAGTGTTCACCCTTATAAAGGGTCCAAACGCTAACCTACCAAGAAAATAACTTTAAAACTGAAAAGGAAATAAAAATATGAAAATTTCGAAAATCCGGTAAAAAGCACGCCCGTGCCAGAGAAGCACGGTCAGGCTATGTTTTGCACATCGCCCGGATCCCAGCCCCCACACGGCTGTGCTAGGAAGCACAGCCAGGCCGTGTTCGCAAAGGATTTTCAGAACACGACTGTATTCCCAAGCACGGCTAGACCGTGCTTTCCACGAACCCACGAGCTCTCCTTCCCACACGGCCGTGCCTAGAAGCACGGCCAGGCCGTGTTCGCGACGTAGGGTCCATCATCGGCTAGTTACCGGGCCCTCCTTTGGTAATGCACTCTCGGCCTCATTCTGAATGACTTGAATCAGCCCATTTAGTGCATCCTTGAACTTCCTTGCCCTCGCCCTCATTACCGGACCAATTGGTACTGTTACTGGGTCTTTTGTCCATGGATTCTCATCAACAAGACAAGTCAATGTCATTGGAGAAGATAACATTCCACGTGAACAACAAAGAGGCAAACTTTGGAATAACCGAATTCGCATTGATCACAGGACTTGGTATTGGGTCCAAGTGTACTATTCCATCGTCGTCGGGGATTTTCAAGAAATGCTTTAGGTGGTTTAATCCGCTTTGTCTGATACACGTGGAAAATGCCTTGGAAGAATGGTCCAAGAAAGAAAAAGGGGACGGAGATATGACCCTGAAGTTGGCCTTGCTATGTTTCCTCTACGGTATTCTTCTTGTGAGAGACCGAAAAACCAAAAGAATTGTGGATGAGTATATTCACCTTATGGATGATTTAGAAGCTTTTAATGCTTATCCATGGGGACAAGTTGCTTTCGCTTTCTTGGTAAAGAAAACACGTGCATGCATGGTCGGTCGAGTTCAGGGTTATTGGGAAAGAAAAGAAACCAAGAAATAGCATGATTGTGAAAACTTCGATATCTACAGCTTCTACCCTGCGCTACAAGTCTGGGCATATGAGGCGATCCCAGATGTCGCCAAATTGTGTGTCGTCACAAGCAAAGCTTCTAAGAATAAGGTGCCATGTATTTTACGTTGGTCAAGCGAAGCTGCCATTTTTTCATTTGATAAACTGAAAAAGACAATCTTAAGGAGTTTGCTTCCGGGAGATGATTGTACTGTAAGTTTTTTATGAGATTTTTTGTGTATGCATGCCTGTTGTTGTGCCCACTTGTATGCCCACCTTGTTATTGTTCATTCACTAATGTACACCTGCCCACTCATTTGCCCACTTCACTGCCCACATGAGTGTCCACTTGTATGTCCACCTTGATATTGTTCATTCACTAATGTACACCTGCCCACTCATTTGCCCACTTCACTGCCCACATGAGTGCCCACTTGTATGCCTACCTTGATATTGTTCATTCACTAATGTACACCTGCCCACTCATTTGCCCACGTTACTGCCCACATGAGTGCCCACTTGTATGCTCACATTGTTATTGTTGTTTCGCTAATATATACTTGCCCACTCATTTGCCCACTTCACTGCCCACTTGAGTGCCACTTTTGCACTATTTTTTGACTTTTGTTTATTTGTTTATAGCTTGTTGTTCACAAAAACCTGAGACCGTCCAAATTGGAGCAAGATACTGAATCGTTAAAGAACTTGTTGTGTGGGAAGATACCATTGAGAAAGAGAATTTGAAAAGGAAAAATAAAGAAAGAAGGAAGAAGAAAATTTTGAAAAGAAAATTGTTTGAGGAAAAAACTGAGGGCAAAGGTATTGATGAGGATGAAGGAGGGCCAAATCCCCTTATGGACTTATTTGGTTTGTCGATGAGAGTCAACAAAATAGAGTCCATGCTGAAGACTATTATGGAGCATTTGGGATGCTCAATTTCTGAAAAGGTTGGCAAAGATCATGCTCCATCAACTACCAGTGCCGATCGTGGTGCCGACAGTAGTGCCGAACAGGATGGCAACTAGGATGCCGCCTGCATTGCCCAACAGGGTGCCGACTTGGGTGTCGACAGTGGGCACCACTTTTAAAAGCAACACATAGGCTCTCCACCCTCATCCCCTCCTGCTGTTTCCTCCAAAGGGCATGATGTTGGCCCTGTGTTTGCTGACTCTACTTCTGATGAGCAGAAAGATATACCAGGACCTTTTGCCCTTGTTCCTGCCGGTGGTGACGCCCAGCCCATTACATTTGTCCCTCACAAAGCATTTGAAGAATTTATTGCTAACCCTTCAAAATTCAATGGTTCAAGCCACTGAGGTTGTGGGTTCAAATCCAACAATTGCTGCCGATGGTAAGGATGGTGCATCTGAAAGCGATGGGGACAATGCCAAGCCTGCTTTTGTTGATATTGGTATTCCTGTCAGAGTTGGATCTCCAAAAATTGATAACATTGTGTATCAGAAATGGAAAAGGATTATAAGACCTGGCCCCACGAAGAAATTGCCTTTTATGGATCCAAGTCATCATGTCCCACCGAAGAAGAAGGCTAAGGTTGTTCCTGATGCTCCGGATAGTCGTCAGTTGCAACTCTATGATCCAATGGGCCTTTACCCAGAGGTCGTGATTGAAGAATTTGAGAAGTGGTTTGCTGAAAACAAGGACAACTAGTACGTATTCGTTCATTGTTCAGTTGAGGAAGGTCACAAAATTTGTGCCTCATGATTCATGGATATCCGTGACCCAGAAGAATGGCTGGATGATCAGGTATGTGAACAAAACCACTTACATTTTTCTTGCCCACTTCTTTACCTATCTTCCTGCCCACTTTTTTTATTTATTTACTTGCCTACCCTTTTGCCTTACTGTGTGCCCACATATGTAACCACTTTGTTCATTGCAGCAAATGGACTTGTTGATGCGTCTCGTCATGTATAAATCAAAAAAATAGCCTGACCGTTTCTTGTCGAACTAGACATTCATTGATATAAATTTATTTCTAACATTGATTTACTTTAATTTGACAGAATTATTTGACTATGAAATGGGCTAACATGTTTGCAAAAGCTTCAAAGAAAAAAGAAAGAAAGATTGGTCTTGGTGGAAGGTGGACGAAGCTATAATGGAATATTTGACCGGCGTATATCCAGTGGACGGTCTCGGGAAATCATGGGCTGATGTTGACAAGGTCTATGGCATAGGCCACGTCACTGGTAATCATTGGGTGCTATATGAGTTGGACTTGAACAAAAAATTGATCGTTGTATATGATTCAATCTCCGAGTCCAAGTCTTTTAGTACTTATATTGGACAATTCAGGAAATTAGCGTCAATGCTTCCAAGTTTGTGCGATGAAGCTCACATTTGGGACAACAGGGTCGAGCCCCCCCAAAAGAATTGGAAGATTGAACGGTATGAGCATCCCCTGCAACAATTGAATACCAGTGATTGGGCATAATGTGCATGAAAATGGTGGAGTCCTTGGTGACAGGGCGTGGCGTGGTGAAAATCAACACCAAGAGGTGCAATGAATTCAGGCTCATAATTTGCGCAAAATTATTCCAAGAAGGCAATATTAGATGTTAATTTGTAAGTATATTGTGTGGATTAAACTTTCATTTGTGTTCCCTATATTAGATGTTAATGGTATAGTACTTGTATATTATGTATGGCGTTAAACTTCATAATTATGTATGAGGTTATTCCGAAAAATAGGCATGCCCACGCTGCTGCCTACGTAGATGCCTATACCAATTCAAAATTAGTATAAGACATAAAAACATTAACCCTTTAACATGCCCATGATCCTGCCTACGCAGTTGCCCACCATTTCAAAATTAGTATAAGACAGATATAAAAATATTAAACACTTTAACATGCCCAAAGAAGGCAACATAATCAACCGAATACAAGAGTTGTACCTAAAGAATATAAAATTCTCAAAACATTAAACCCTTTACCATACCCACAATCATGCCTACGCAAATGCCCACTATTTCAAAATTAGTATAAGACACAGATCTAAAAATAGGCATTCCCACGAACTTGCCTACAATTTCAAAATTATTAAAAGATATATCTAATATATAACATTAAACCCTTTGACGTGCCCACAATCCTGCCTACGCATCTGCCTACGCAAATGCCCACAACGCAAATGCCCACATATATAAAAATAGGCATTCCCACGAACTTGCCCACAATTTCAAAATTAGTAAAAGACACAGATCTAAAAACATTAAACCCTTTACCATGCCCACAATCCTGCTTATGCATATGCCTATGCAAATGCCCAAACCTAATATTATTATTAATATTAAGTACAGAACTTAATATTATTATGAATGTTAAGTCCAAGTCTTTATTTTTCCTTTTTTTAGTAATTGAAAATGATAAATTATTTTAAAAAAAATATCAAAATATAAAAAGTAAAAAAAAAAACAATTTCGGTTAAACCAAGTTCCGGTTTGGAACCGAAACCACCGGTTTAGGTTTTATTCGATTTTGGTTCCTCATTTTGGGGAAACCAGAACCGGTGGTTTTGTAATCGGAACCGCCAGTTTTGGAACCAAAAACGGCGTATTCCGGAACCGTAGTCACTCTTATGCCAGAGTTGTTATCTATCTACAAACATAGTCAAACTTATGATTCAAAACTGGGTTATGAAAAAATAAAATATGCGCAAGGTATATGGAAAAACACGTATATATTTAATCACATTAATAACATCTACATCCAACTCTCACAAAACTGCGTAAGGAAGTATAATTTCAAAGTTTTATATATATTTTCCGAGTATGTCTTAATGTTATTTTTTAGCGTCAAAATGAGTATCATTTATTAAAAGAATCTTACAACTGATTATAACATCGAGTAAGAAATAGTTGCAAGACTTGCTAAACATAAACTTATACAGATCTAACAAAATTTTAAACCTAGACATATCTTACTAATCCGTAGAATCAGAAAATCATAATAAAAGCGTTAGACAAAGCACGTACCACGAACTATTTCAAAATTAGTATAGGACACAGATCTAAAAATAGGCATGCCCACGAACCTGCCTACAATTTCAAAATTATTAAAAGACAGATCTAAAAACATTAAACCCTTTGACGTGCCCACAATCCTGCCTACGCAGACGCCCGCTATTTCAAAATTAGTATAAGACAGATATAAAAACATCAAACACTTTAACATGCCCAAAGAAGACAACATAATCAACCGAATACAAGAATTGTACCTAAACAATGTAAAAATCTCAATACTTGCTGGAAAAAAATGGTACGGAACTACCTACCATCAATATAGTACATTACACAAATATTTGCCTACCCAAATGCCTACCATATTACAATGTAATACACCAAATTATAAACAACCAATGTTCATCAATCCACACTTTCTAAGATTTGATGTTACTTCTCACCGGGATGGGTTTCTTGCATGTTTTGCGATTATGACCAGTTCCTTTACATCGCCCACACTTCCTTTTCATTTTTTGCTCGCCCTGGGACAATATCCTCGTTTTTTGGGACCTACCGTTAGGAGGACGCATGATTGGAGGCAACACATTCAACTGGGATACTTCCTCGGGGGTATTCCAGAAGTCCACGTGGCCTACAGGGAAGATGGTCTCTGTATATACAGCTATTAGTGCTTCAGTTGTGTAAAATTGAGAGGCGAGTTCATACCTTGGCATTCCAACTTTCCTAGCTGTTGCTAGTGCATGTGCACATGGTAATTGATCCAGTTGGAACACATTACAAGTGCACTTTCTTGCATTCAAATCGACCTCGGCATTCCTATCACCATCAAGTACATAGTAGGTGTAGTAATGCGATGTTTGGACATCCATCCTCATACTCTTTTTATCCCTCTCTCGAACAATTTTCTCAGCCCAATCTGTCAATAGATATTTCATCTTCACAGTCACATTACGCCGTTCTGCATACCACCTCATCAACATCATTAAGATTGCATCCAAAAGGGCCATCGGAGGGTATTCCCTAGCATTCTTGAGCACAACATTAAGACTCTCCGCGATGTTGGTAGTCATGATACTATACCGTCTACCCGGAAAAAACACACGAGCCCATTGCTCCTTCTAAATATTTTCAGTCGTCAGGTAGTTATATATATCACTAGATACAAAATATATCTCGTTCATGATATGTCGAAATTCGGATTCATTATATGTCTTAGCGGCACAATAGAGTAGAGCCGATACATCCACATCCTTAAATTTGGCAACAACATTTTGTCTTAGATGGTAGATGCAAATTCCATGGTGTGCATTTGGGAAAACTTCCTTAACGACATTAGCAATAGACTGATGGCGGTCTGAGATAATAACCAAATCCTTCTTCTTCGCCAACAAGTCATTTATCTTTTCAAGAAACCATTTCCCTGAAGCATCATTCTCCGAGTCGACAATGGCAAATGCTAAAGGGTAAATTTGGTTGTTATCGTCCATACCGGTAGCCACTAATAACATACCTCGGTACTTTCCCTTTATATACGTACCATCCACGGCCAATACAGGTCAAATACATGTCCAAAATCCACGTATACTGTTAGATATTTTTCTAACTGCAATTCTACGGTGTCAAGTTTTAATATAGTGAAAGTAAGGTTGTCGTATCCACAGGGAATAATTATCGAATTATTGCTAAGTACTATAATATAGTAGTCTAACTTTATTTAGAAATTTAATATTTGATGGAGTTGATTATATTAAAAATACCAAAAATAAATCAAGAATATGAAAAACATCAATGAGTTTATCCAAATGATTAAATGAATTCTAGAGGTATGATGAATCTAGTTATCCCTTATGTTATCAATATGGTTTATCAATCATCAATTATCAATTTATAAGTCAAGATTTCTACAATAATCATTTCCTCTCTCGAGTGACAAATGATTTTAGATCTAATTGGGAAATCAATATCTCTATAAAAATCACCAATTGAAATCTCAATAAAAGCTATGAATCTTGATAAATGACTTCAAAGGATTCACAAATCTCTCAATTCTATGAAATCCTAGGTTATGCTATTCCAAGGTCATGTATTCAATTACCTCTCTCACGTGTCAAATCAAATACACCAAACACTCTAAATTATTGATCAAGTAATTTAGAAGCAATAGATCCAAATAGCACAAATAAATTGATAGATCTAGATTGACAAACCACAATTGTAGGTCCCAAGGGGTGTGAGTGTAAGGTTTAGAAGGGGAGGGTTGAATAAACCTTACCAACTTTTCGATTTAGTCCTTTTAAATATTCAGAGTTAATACTTCACAAAGAGTCCTTGATGGACAACTAAGTTAGTTAATCAAGAGTTAGTTACTCAACAGACTCATTGACTGAGCCGCTTCATAGAATAACTCAAATTTGTTTTGACTAAAGACTTAACTCGATTGTGATTTGTTTTCAGCGGAAGACTTTACACCCTTTAATTTGGTTTAGTTTGATTTAATACTTGGTTTTAGTACTTAGAGATTATCAAGTGGATAGCAAATTTATAAGCAGAGTTAAATAAATAAGGTGCAGGAATTAAAGTGCTTTGAAATGTAAATGACACGATAAGTTTTTATCGAGGTTCGAAGATGGGGTAATTCTTCTACTCCTCTCTTCTCCGACTCCGGGAGGAATCCACTAAGTATTGATCGAGATACTGAGTGGTAACAAGTCCGGATACAAGTCTTGATCACACAAATTGACTTGATCCTTTGGGACTCGATCTGAGATGCCTTGTCACGCATCCGGCTTTTAAATGCGACTCGAACTTCTTCACAGGGCGTTGCCTTGCTTTGCTACTACACCCACTTGCTCAAGCTCTTTGGATTTACTCACGAAGCCCTCCAAAAACTTGAGACTGGTTCGACCTTGAACCTTCCTACAATCCTCCGTGGAATGTAGACCCCTTGATTCTTCAACAATTTCCTCTTCAACTGATTGAAGTTATCTTTTCTTCAACAATTCTTCGTAATGTAGGCTTGAGGATTAATCTTGAATGATTTGAGAATATTTTTGGTTACAGATATAACTTTTCTTGCTCGTATTTGTTTTCAATTGCCAAGGTAACCAACATTCCCTCAAATAAACTCCTCAGCCTTTTATAGTGTTCTTTTGAAAATTTGCCCATTGAAGAGATAGGCTTATTCTCAAAAGACACTTGTGGTCGTTGGCTTGTCTTGTTGCAGTCCTTGGAATTGCCACTTCCTCGTATGAATTGTTCTTGACTTTTTCGTTTCGACATGGTGCGTGTTTCCCATTGGTTTATTCCTTTTGCACGCTTCGGGGTGAGCACTTCGAGAAAGGTAGTATGGAGGTATTACTTATTTAAGTAATTCCTTGATTTACGTAACGGATCTCTTCCAGATTATCTCGACTTGACTACATTTCCTTACTTTCCCCAATTGACTTAGAGTCGACTTCCAATCATTGGATGACTCTTCTGTCACTTCAACTTGAGACTTGGCTATCTTGAGTTGACTTGACCGATACTCTACTCACCGCATCTCGATTTGCTCCTTCAATTGAGTTCCCGTCTTCTCTTCTTTTTGCCATACTCACTGTCTTGCAATGAGTCTTCCTTCTAGTCTCCATTGTCTTCTTGCATGTTTAGGCATAGGCGACTTAACTCGGCTTGACCAAATTTATTTATTACAATGCGGTTTACAACGAAAATGGGGTGCCAACTTCCTATTCTAAGTTTTACATGGCATTCATCAAAATCTAAACAATAAATTTCCCAACAACAATTTCAAAACATAAGTTCAAACATAGATTACATCATCCCTCTAGAATTATAGAGTTTAGCTCATGATTAAAGAAAATGAATCCATAAGTATACAACAATACATCTTACAAAATATAGAGAAAGTAACAAAATAAGAACAAGAGTTGAGGAAAATCCGCCCGGAGCACATGGGCGCCAAACAATTAAGTGCAACATAGTCGCCGTCGTCCACCTTATTTTTGCGGCTGCAGCATTCCGGACTTGCTTCGCGCCCCTTTGGTTTTTTCGCCGACCAAATGTCCGAATTTGGTTTCCCGTCCTTCATCCAAGTTGTATCCCTATCTCTTAGCTTTCTATAGCCACTTGAATCAGCTCAATATCAATTTTGTAGAGAGCGTTATGACCAAAATACGAAACCACTGCCAAAGATCTTTAGAAATTCCAGGCACGCATTTGGACTTTTCTTCAAATCAATCTCTCGTTGTTTGCTCGTTCGTACTTCTTTTGATACACGATTCATTAATATGACTATAAACTCAATATAATTGGCTCTCAACATGTCTTGACCCCTCAAATGACTCGAAACAATGGAAATTAATGCCTAACCTATGAGATATAGCAAAAATGACTCAAAATACTCAAAAACAACACAAAACTCTAGTATCGGAAGTCCAAATCAATTGTATAAAACCAAGTGAACAAATACCCCCAAACTTAGAATATTGCTTGTCCTCAAGCAATTACAACTCTAAAATGAAAAATACAAGACAGAACAATACAAACAAACTGCAAAACTTCACAACCAAACTCATTCGTCAAATTTCATTTCACTATCAATCAAGCGCGTATTTTCACAATGTGATCATGACGGTGGAATGTTCATGCCAACCCCGTTTTCATTATCCAGATAGATTCACGCAATCAAGTGTTTTCAAGATGATCCACTTTTTGAATATAGAGATGAGATATTTACCAGACTCCATAGGCTTGTCTTTCACACTAATCTCCACTAATGTAGGCTAATGTAACACAAGGATCAATAGAACTTTTAAAGCTTGTAATGTGGGCTTAGGGTAAGGTAGGAAAATATAGGAATAAGTGGCTCAAATCACCCAAACACACAATTAACATTTCAAATTATCAATAGGCACTACCCTTCACCTTTTTTTTTTTTTGACATCCCCATTGTTTATGAACTTTCAATCCCATTGATTTTTTTTTCACATTTTTTTCGGAACCCTCAAACTTATTCTTTTGCGTACATGGGGTTTCATCTTTTCTTTTCTCGGGCAACTTCATTCAATTAACCACATACCCTTCTCATCATCCCCTCCTCAACCTTCAATATTTTTCTATATTACGTGTGTACGTATGAGTGATGGGTAATTAGAATTTTCACATTTAGGCTCTGGGTATTCGATTGGTTGCCAAAGAAACGGGTTTATAAGGCTCAAAGGGGGACACTAGGGAAAATATAATACAAAGGTAGGCATTTTAGGCTCTAGCTTGTTCAAAGATGGCCTAAATCACTTCCTCATGGTTATTTCGCCTAGGATTTCGCCTCGACTAGTGATCATACAAGTTCTAGCATCTGGTGGGATCATAAAGGAACCACTCAATTGCATAAATCATCCCCAAATAAATCAGCAGAGTTAAGCACATAGATGGAATTAATGGAAAGAAGATTAAATCACAGTTCAAACACATGCTATTTTGACCGTTCAACTCATATTCAACAAATTCACTTAGTCATGCAGTTTCACAGTTTTACAAATGCCCCGACTCAACTCTAGACTTTTTTTTTCATTTTTTTTACTCAAGACCCGACTCGATGAATAAAAGCAGTCGCACCCCCAAACTTAAACGACGTTGTCCCCAATGGAGAGGTGGGAAAAAAGACTTTCCTGGTAGCCGAGGAGTGAAGGCTCCTTAAGTCATGTGATACTACTACGTGTATGAGGTGTCTCGTATAAGCTCACAATGCATCCTAGCGCACAAGCCCGTGGGTATTGTATGCTCCGAGGTGTGGTCTTATTCTTCCCTTTCGCCTTGGCCCAGCCCCTTTTTGGCTTCGCATCTTTGCAACCTAGCAAGATAGACAGGAAAACAAAACTCGTGGAACCAAGGAACTCGGTTATGGGTGAGATATCGAAAATCACAGCACATACATAATGCACCCAAGTAGAAAATATAGTGCCCTGTCAAAAAGATAAGCATGGAGATGCAAAATAGCACTAAACAATGTGAAACTATCATTGGGGCATTTCATCAAACACCTCATATGCATGAATTTGGGCAAAGATAGTAAATGTAATGGATAACTCAATTCAGTCCCAAAATTCAACACCAAACCTAAGTCTAGCATGATCAACCAATCCACAATCCATACATCAACACAATTATCCTAGCACTTCTACAATCCAATCACACCAAAAATCACAAGATGGGGAAAACCATGGGGTGGGTTTTGGAAGTTGCAAACTTACCAAATAATGAGTGAATGAGATAAAGATGGTGTGTGTGGTGTTAAAGTGCTCCGTTGTGACGATAGATTGAGATATGTGGGAATTGCACAAATAAGAGGGGTGGGATGTGATGCAACTTACTACTCCTAATAATGCAAAAACTCAGAAAAAAAAAAAACAACTACTAAACTAAATTAAAACTAAGAAAGCAATAAAAGGGGCTTGGGTTGCCTCCCAAGAAGCGCTAAGTTTACAGTCTTCAGCCAGACTTTGTCAGATTCTCCTCAAGTTGGAGATCCAATAGGCATGTTATCCACATTGCCCTTAGAAACTCCCCAACCTCCAATGTCTTGACTATATTCCCAACCATCTTTACCATCATTTAATTCAAATTTTATCATGTTGGTTGGATGGATGGTGAATACAACTTTCTCCCGATTTACCCAGAGTTAGCTCCCCCATTTCTACATCGATCAAAGCCCGTCTTTGTAGCTAAAAATGGTCGCCCAAAGATGATAGGTATTTTCTTGTCCTCATTCGCATCCAACACTACAAAATCCACAGAAAAATAAATTTATTAATTCTTACCAATACATCTTCAATGATTCCCCATGGATAGGCGATGGACCGATCAGAAAATTGCAAAGTGATATTAGATGGCTTCACCTCCCGAGCCCAAACTTCGTCACATCGAAAAGAGATATAAGATTCACACTGGACCCAAGATCACAAAGTGGTTTCTCAAAGAAAACTCCTCCAATAGTACAAGGAATAGTGAAACTCCCTGGATCCTTCATTTTCTAAGGTAGTTTACTCTGGACTATTGCACTACATTCCTCTGTCAAATAGACAGTCTCAAACTCTTCCAACTTCATTTTCTTGGATTCCACTGGTTTCGCATAAATGGGTGATTGTTCGGGTGCAAGCTGAATTTCTGCCTCCGTTCTTACATAAATTGCATTGCAATGCTCCCTTGGATTAACCTTGTATCACTCGGAAATTTCCCTCTCTGCTGCAATGAATTCACTGTTGTTGCTAACTGCCCTACTTCTGTCACCAAGGAGTTGATGTGACCTTCTATTGTTGTAACTCTCAAGTCAAGCTTGTCCATGTTAGCATCACTCTTGTTCATCCAAGCTCGGGTTTCTACAATAAATGTGCCAAGTAATTCTTCCAAGGACGACTTGTTTTCTCCCACATGTGTACTCGCACTTGCCTGAGTTTGAAATCCCAGAGGTGGTTGCAACACATTTCTCGTATTGCTATATGAGAAATTTTCATGATTTCGAAGTCCTAGATGATAATGTGTTGGCAACTAATTCCCTTTATTGTTGAAACCCCGATTGTTCACATAATTGACTCGTTCCATGTCGGGCCTCATCATCTCTTGACTTATTTCCATAACAACTTTTGTTTGCTGTTTTCCACTAGAATTGAGGGTGGCAAGTTGCTTTGACAAGGCGGAAATTTGAGAGGCCAAAGCGGACATATTATCAAGTTCAAGAACACCGGCAGCTTTCCTTGGCATGGATCTCTCAGAAGGCCATTGGTAACTATTGGCAGCCATTTCTTCTATCAAAAGCATGACTTCACTTGGAGTTTTAGCCATCAATGTACCTCCTGCTGCAGCATCTATAATAGTTCTCGGATGACCATTCATACCATTATAAAAATATTGAACTTTACGCCAATCTACGTGCCGTGTTGTGGACACCTCCTCAATAATTCCTTGAATCGCTCCCAAGCTTCATGGAGTGGTTCAAAGTCAATCTGTTGAAATTGAGCAATCTCACTCTTCTTCAGATTGAAGTGTCTTGCTAGGTGGAAAGAATTTTGCCATAAATTTTTCAGTGAGATCATCCCAACTAGTGATACTTCCGGGTGGAAAGATTTGAAGCCATTGTCTAGCTTTATCATGAAGTGAAAATGGAAATAACCTCAACCGAATAGCTTCATCAGGAACCCCATTCATTTTGATAGTGTCACATATCTCAAGAAAAATCACCAAATGAGCGTTAGGATCATCCACAGCACTTCCCCCAAACTGGTTTTGTTGTACCATGTTGATCAAGGCCGGCTTTAATTCAAAATTGTTCGCGTTGATTGGTTGGCGAACAATGCCTGAATAATTTTGGTTGGTGGTTGGTCTAAAATAGTCACGAATGGCCCTCTCCGGTGGTGCAATAACGGGTATGCGGTTTTCATCATCACCGTTTCCTGCCATTTTTGCAAATTCGATTCTTCGTGCGGCTCTAATCTTTCGAAGTGTTTTTTCAAATTTTGGATCAAATAAGATTAACTTAGCACTTTTATTTCTTCGCATCAACAAGAAAACGCAAAAACGGCATAAACCTATTGTAACAAGAACCAATCTAAATTAAAGTAAAACTACTAAGTAATAATATTAGCGCAAATAAGATGAATTATTCCCCGGCAATGGCGCCAAAAACTTGTTAGATATTTTTCTAACCGCAAGTCTACGGTGTCAAGTTTTAATATAGTGAAAGTAAGGTTGTCGTATCCACAGGGAATAATTATCGAATTATTGCTAAGTACTATAATATAGTAGTCTAACTTTATTTAGAAATTCAATATTTGATGGAGTTGATTATACTAAAAATACCAAAAATAAATCAAGAATATGAAATATATCAATGAGTTTATCCAAATGATTAAATGAATTCTAGAGGTATGATGAATCTAGTTATCCCTTATGTTATCAATATGGTTTATCAATCATCAATTATCAATTTATAAGTTAAGATTTCTACAATAATCATTTCCTCTCTCGAGTGACAAATGATTTTAGATCTAATTGGGAAATCAATATATCTATAAAAACCACCAATTGAAATCTCAATAAAATCTATGAATCTTGATAAATGACTTCAAAGGATTCACAAATCTCTCAATTCTATGAAATCTTAGGTTATGCTATTCCAAGGTCATGTATTCAATTACCTCTCTCAAGTGTCAAATCAAATACACCAAACACTCTAAATTATTGATCAAGTAATTTAGAAGTAATAGATCCAAATAGCACAAATAAATTGATAGATCTAGATTGACAAACCACAATTTCAAAACATAAGTTCAAACATAGATTACATAATCCCTCTAGAATTATAGAGTTTAGCTCATGATTAAAGAAAATGAATCCATAAGAATACAACAATACATCTTATAAAATATGGAGAAAGTAACAAAATAAGAACAAGAGTTGAGGGATCTTCTCTATTTCTAGATGATAAGAGTCTTCAATCTTCTTCTCCAAGCTTGTCCCAAGATGTTTCTATTCTTCTCCCTTGTCTTCTTGTTGTTTTGTTGTCTTCCAAAATGGTCCAAGATCCCCCAATTCACGCCCTCATGTCTCTATTTATAACCCCACAAAGATCCAAGAAAAAGGTAGGCTTAGCATAGGAAAATCCGCCCTGGGCGCTGCGGCGCCCAACAATTAAGTGTAACATAGTCGCCCGGGCGCTGCAGCGCCCCATCCGTCCACCCGTGGACGAGTGTTACGGCGCCCGCCTGGTGTTTTCGCCCACCAAATGTCCTAATTTGGTTTTCCGTCCTTCATCAAAGTTGTAGCCCTATCTTTTAGCTTTTAATAGCCACTTGAATAAGCTCAATATCAATTTTGTAGAGAGAGTTATGACCAAAATACAAAATCCTGCCAGTGCTAGAAATTCCAGACGTATTTGGACTTTTCTTCAAATCAATCTCTCGTTGTTTGCTCGTTCGTACTTCTTTTGATACACGATTCATTAATATGACTATAAACTCAATATAATTGGCTCTCAACATAGCTTGACCCCTCAAATGACTCGAAACAATGGAAATTAATGCCTAACCTATGAGATATAACAAAAATGACTCAAAATACTCAAAAACAACACAAAACTCTAGTATCGGAAGCCCAAATCAATGGTATAAAACCAAGTGAACATATACACACACCTAAAGCCATAAAACAATATTTGAAAAACCACCTTCATCAGCCTCAATCTCGGTCACAGTACCGCGATTGACTTGTTGGACATGCTCCAAGTAAGCAGCAAGTTGTTTGAACGAATCTTCAGGAGAACCTCTAACCAATTTAATTGATTCTTCCTTTGCTCTCCATGTTTTGTCATAACTTATGTCCACATTGAATTTATCTTTTATTTCAGCAATAATAGCTAGAGGTGGGTATGAATGTGTGGGTTGTTTATATCTGTACATAAATCGCCTCACCCAACACCTTACTCCTACCTGATGCTCATGGTTGTTCATTTCAATCGAACACTCATGACAATTTTTATATTTAACAACAACCCATAGATGCCCACATCGCCGCCTAGTCATGCGTATCATCTATCCACAATTTTTATCCACACAACTGGCAACAAATCTAACTTTGTCTGACTTTTTAACAATGTGTTGTCTATTTTTCAGCATACAAATTATTGCAAGTCGCCGACTAAATTCTTCTTTCGTACGAAAAACTTGACCAACCTGTAAATCATCATCTACTGAGATAGAGTTACAACTGCTTGTTTGATTGCTCATAGGCCCCATACCACTGTACAGAGTTTCGACATAATTCCTTTTGCATGATTGACTATCATGCCCAGTATGCCCACCTTCATGCCTACCTTCATGCCTACTTTCCTGCTCACAATTCATATGCCCACTTTCCTGTCCACCATCTTGCCTGAACTCCTGCCCACCATTCTTATGCCCACTTTCCTGCACACCATCCTGCCTGAACTCCTGCCCACCATTCTTATGCCCACTTTCCTGCCAACCATCTTGCCTGAACTCCTGCCCACCATCTTCCTGCCCATCATCATGGCGATTTCTGGGTTGATGTTCATGCCTACTCTCTAGACGACTTTTGTGCCCACCCCCGAGTTTAGCAGCATTCCCCATTGCTGCTGCCTCAACACCACCACCATAACCACCACCACCACCACCATCTTCGTCACTTGACCTATCTACATCCTCCCAAAACAGAGGGTCATTCTCAAGGTCTTCAATAGTCATACCTAAATATTCTTCAAAACTAGATGTTTCTTTGACAACCCCTTTGCCTTTATCGGTGTTATGCTCGGGGCGTGGTAGATCATCTTGAACGATAGTTTCTTTTTCAACACCACTATCATTATTTCCTTCAGAAATAATAGGTCAATCATCGCCACTTGACATATCTACATCCTCCCAAAACATAGGGTGATTCTTAAGGTCTTCCATAGTCATACCAAAATATGGAAGTATATGAGATTTTATTTTTGCAACCCTTTTGCATCTATTGGTCTTACGCTTATTGGTCGTACGCACGGGACGTGGCAGAAACTCTTCAACGATAGGTTCTTTTTTGATTGGCAACATCTCCTGATTGCTACTAGCTAACTCCAAAAAGTGCTTTTTTTTCTTCTTTTCCCTTCTAATCAGACAAACCGGAATAGACAAAGGCTTCTCGCTATTCATGCGAACAAGTAGCCTGACATTGTCATCATCGGTGACTGGACATAGTGCAAGGGATCAACATGTTCATAGCCAAACCAACTGGTCAACTCTATTTCACCCTAATATGGATTGAATTTAGACAAAATATAAGCTTTTCACAACAATTCAGCGTACGTGAACTCTGAAGGGAAGAGAACGATTTTGGATTGCTTCCTTGTATACCTCCATCGGGATGTACTTATGTCACAATCCCAAACTCCATCCCATAAGAAACATATATGAACCCCTGCAGTAAATAAATAGATATAAAAGATCAGTTTCCTTGTCCACCCATAATATTTGACATTCAATGTAACTGCCCACCCAAGTGCCCACGCAAATACCCACCCAGTTGGCCACTACCGGTTCAGTTTACTTGTCCCACCCAAAAAATTTGACATTGAACGTAACTGCCCACACAATTGCCTATGCAAATACCCACCCAAGTGCCCACCTCCGGTTCAGTTCACTTGTCCACCCACAAAATTTGACATTGAACGTAACTAACCACACAATTGCCCATGCAAATACCCACCCAAGTGCCCACCTCCGGTTCAGTTCACTTGTCCACCCACAATTTTTGATTTTTAACATAACTGCCCACCCAACTGCCTACGTTTATGCCCACATGTTTGCCCACCGATACAACTTGCGAAAAATCGAAACTCTTCAAATTATACCCATTCCAAAAATCGTGAAAAATTGGTTAATCGAACCATTTTGCGAAAATGAAAATCACTGCAATTACACGGAAGAACAATCAAAACTAACCTTTATCCATATTTTGATGCAAGAAATAAGATTTATTGTCGAACCCAGGGTCCTTTCATCCCTCAATTTCAAACGCCCCTCAATTTTGCCTCCTTCAAACACGTCGCCTCTACTAGGGTTCGTACTTTTGAAGAAGAAATCGTAAATCTTGCTCTCTTGCTCGAAAATCTTGTTTATGATTCTTTATCGGCTTGTAATGGTGAAACTAGGGTTTGTAATGGTGAAAAGTAATCTCCCGCTAGCTGAAAAGTAATCTCCCGCCCAAGTTGAACGTTTTTTTCCTTTTTTTTATTTTTTTAAGTTAGGGGTAAAGTAGACATTTTAGGGGAGGAAAAGATGTATATTTTATTAGTTAATAAAGTGGGGGTATTTTTCCTTAATACCGCCTTATTGGGGGGCATTTTCCCTAATTTCCCATAGAAAATGTCCTCTTTCCAAATCTAATCCAACCGTTCAAGATAATATGACCACAAAGTTTCTGACTTTACAAGATTGATTTTGAGTTGCATGATTAATGATTTTCACCTTGGATTGGCCTTATTAATTTTCACTTAATCCATCTATTTCTGTAGATTGTGGAATACAAGATGAATGAGTACCTCTTTTCAGTTTTGAAGTTTCTAGTATGCGTGGCAGCGTGTGTAGTTTTATTGTTATTACTTTTGAAAAAAATATGTATATATTCTTTTAATTTTTGTTTTTTTCTTCTTCTTTTTTTGGTTGGGACTTGGGATGGATTTTTATCCTTTTTTTCTTTAAATTACTTAGTATTAGAGTTTTGGTTGTATGATGATTATGTTAATGTTGACTTTTTCAAGTCACATTTTTCATTTCGTTGTTTTGCAAATTCTGGATAAAAACTTAATACTAGTTAGTTTTGTAGGACAATTATTTTTACAGATTATTAACTGCAGTTTCTTTTACTAATAACAGTTTTTAGATGTTGTAGGTAGGTTTCTTTTTTTCCTTGTTTTTTGCAGGTGGTTTTAGGAGTGGAAGTTACACCTTGGAGAGGTTAAACATAGCTCTATTTAAAGCCAATCCAACCTGCAGAAAAGTCACGGATTTTGGAGTGAATTCGATCAGTTGATAAGAATCAGAGAGATACACTTGATCACAAGAAGTTTGCTGGAAGATAGTGTTGTCAGTAGGGGTGATCATAAATTTTTCAAAAACCGCCCGCACCGCACCACACCGCACCGTTTATTGTGATTTTTCGCTTATAACCGCGATTTTGAATATTGAATGAAAACCGCACCGCCTTGTTGGTTCGGTTATGATTTTAGAATAAAACCGCACCGCCCTTATACATATTTAAGGGTAAAATCTCATATCTCTATAGTTGAATAATTAGACAATCAATAAATTAAAAACTAGATTGGTGAATAATAAATTACTTATCAAATAGAAATAGAAAGTAAATATCTTAATGAAAAATGTCTAGAAATGTAAAAACAAATAATGGTTCCTTATTAATGAGAATATGTGATCTCTTCATATTAGTAGTTAATTCATATTTGTCCTGTTAAGTCATGTTGAGTTGGATTAGTAGTTAATCTATCTAATGATTGATGAAATGTAAACAAAATTGACACAACAAAAATTCTCCTATTTTGTGTAACCTAAGTATTTTACAATAAGAAGTTTTGTTACACAACTAGTGAGTAGTCACGCCACCCTCTTTTTTTATTCTCTCCAGTGCTTGAATTCGGTATTCTCTTAGATATATGTTTTTTTTTTAATTATTGTGATATATGTTAGACAACTTAATGTTATAATCCAACTTAGCTCCAAATCAATTAAAATAGTTATATTATAATTTTATCAATCTTATAATATTTTTATTTACTAAAAACCGCCAAACCGCCCGCAACCGCCCGCCACCGCCCAAAACCGCACCTTTGATTTTACATGTTAAAACCGCGATTTGAAATTATATTTTATGAAAACCGCATTAGGCAATTCGGTTTGAATTTTTTTTTAAAAACCGCAAAACCGCACCATGATCACCCCTAGTTGTCAGAAGTGTTGTGACATTCTAGACTTCATATTCCTTGGGTTTATTAGTTTGTTTTTTCTAAGTGATCTTAGGTATATATGAGATGTATAAATGAGTGTACTGAAGGTTCTTCTCAGTTTTTAATGAGGTGTTGTCAGGGACAGATTCAGAAACTTTCTATAACGGGGGCACAAAATAAATAAATAGTGACATAAACAAGTTGAGTCGAGCCGAACATAGTATTGTTAGAGCTTGTTTGACTTTTAATCGAGATTCACAAATAATTGTGTTTAAGATTGTATGATTATTAATCAAATCGAGATCGAACGAGCTTTAGTCAAATCGAACACGAATCGAGCTCGAATAACTTTATATTTTTACATATTTTATTCTTGTTTTACTAACCAAGTCTAGTTTCCGAGCTTTACATCTTATTGGACTCAAACAAGCTTTAACAATCGATCTCGGATTGCGTATCGAATAGTTTTAGTTCATTTTCAGCTTTAGTTATAAACTACATTCAAAACAATTAGTGAGAGCATACATTATTTTTTTTCCACCTAAATACTTAATTAATGTATGATTTTAAAAATAAGTATTAAATATAAAAAATACATCAAAAACAATCAATGGGGAATACTTTTCTTATAATCTAATTAACATACAACTTTTTAATATAAATAATAAAAATAGTAAACAAAAGAAAAATGAAAAAAAAATTATGGAGGCACGTGCCCCCATAATAGGATGTGTGCATCTGTCTTTGGGTGTTGTCTACATTGCAAGACTTAAAAGGGAGTATCTTTAAGTCTTATTGTATTTTGTGCTTTGTAACAATATTTCATCTATTAATTTTTGTCCTAAGGACATCGTACATGTATTTTTATATTTGTACACAGTTTTTCAATCTTCTTGTGTTTGTTTACTTTATCTGTCATTTATATTCTGTTGTGAAATTGTGCTAAACATAAAAGATTTTCGTTGTGTTACACTGATATTGGAAATATATTTCACATCACACTGCATTGTTTAAGAATTATACCCTTCAATTCTTTTAGATTCTACACTTCTTCTTTTCGATAATAATCAATCGAGAAATTATTTACCTACCATTCCAGATTAAATGATAATATCAATTGAGAAATCCCAATTTATTACAATGACCATCTGTGTCTCTTACTGATACGAAATCCAAAGTGAAGTTGCATTTTAAAAAATCGAAAATAATTTGTAATTGCCTCGATAATGCTTTTTTTTATAGGGAAAAATCAAGCAATATATTAGGAGATCATCTCCTAAGCGGCAATGTCTACCAATTGATCAGGGAGGTTCCCGATTATTATCTCATTACAATGAAAATTAAAAGCAAAACGCGCTAAGCTTTGGGCCAAAGAATTGCCCGAACGTCTAACAAAACTAGGACTAACCAAATCAAAAGAAGAAAAAAGCTGATGAATATCATATATGATGATACTAAGGCAAGATAGGTCTTCCGAGCGGTACCGTAATTTATAGACCAGTGTGATATTGTCGGACTCCATAATTAATCTCCTAACGTTCATTTGGCGAGCGATCTCCAAACCTTCTTGACACGCCATGGCTTCTGTGACTTCGATCGATTCAGCAGTCGTAATGAGCTTAGCCAACGATTGAAGAACTTTCCCCCGATGGTTTCGAAGGACTGCTTCTAGTCCTATCTCGTGACCTTCCCTGGTCGATGCATCCGTGTTTAATTTGAGACACCCCTCCAGTGGTGGGTTCTAAGAAGATGGTGCGGCACTAGTGGGCACACCATCAGTGCCTTTCAATTGTGTTGTGTGCTCAGCCAACCTAGTGATAGCCAAATGGTGAATCCAGTTCGGTTCAATCCCTTTCCCTTGGAAAATTAGCTTATTCCGTGCAACCCAAAGAACCCATGTAGTGTTATGAATTAACCATGCCCCTCCGCATCGCCTTGTGTTCGTGTTGCATCCAATCAAAGATAGAACCCCCATTTCCAGGAGAATTCATTTGCAATCGAAGAGGTGAGGTCTGGCAGAAGAATTTAGTCCATTCGCAATCCTAAAGCGCATGTTTGACTGTCTCCTCTCCTTCGTCACATCTTGGGCACATCGAGTCTAAAAGAGATCCTCTCTTTCTGAGTTCGGGATTTACAGGCACAATTCCATGTGCGCACTTCCAAGCAAAGACTTGAATTTTTGGTGGGATATTTAGACTCCATAACCACTTCCAAAAATTATTATTCGACCACGAAGAGGAAGATGAACATTCTCGATTTTCCATTTCCATTCTCGTCAGCCCGTAACCCGACTTAACCATATATCTCCCATCCTTGGTATAGTGCCACACCATCTTATCCTCCATCTGACAAACGGTTAGAGGGATCGAAATGATAGCTTTAGCATCATCAGGTTCAAAAATGTCATGGATGAGGTCCTCATTCCACCTCCTATTGCCATGTTCAAGCAGGTTGCTCACTTGTAAATTAGCAAAAACCTCATGGATATGGGTTTTAAAAGGTTGGATTTTCAAAATCCAAGGGTCAAGCCATGCATTACTTTTCAAACCGTCCCCAATATTCCACTTAATACCGCTACACAAAACCCGTTTGCTCTCAACAACTCTTGTCCATATATAGGATGGATTATGACCTATTGTAGATTTCAAAAAAGTACTTAGCTTGGAATACTTTGGAAAGAAAAGAGCTCTCGTTTCTAATCAGACGCCAACCCTGCTTGGCCAACATCGCCAAACTGAAACACTGGGTGTCTCTGAAGTCCAAACCTCCCTCATTTTTCAAACGACAAAGAGTGATCCATGCTCGCCAATGAATTCTCCTTTCTTCCTTGCACTGCCCACCAAAAATTTCTAATTAGAGAATTAATGGTTGAGCACGTACTAGCTGGCAAAGCGAAACAACTCATGATATACGACGGGATAGCCTGAGCAACAGATTTAATGAGTACAACTTTCCCCGCCGCAAATAGATATCTGCTTTTCCAATTCTTCAGCTTCTTTCTGATTCTGTCCACAATAACCGTAAAAATCTCCTTTTTTGAACGACCCACCACCGCCGGAATTACCAAGTAGACTGAATGCTTTTCCATAAGTGACACACCCAGTTAGGCAGCCAATAATTGACGCCTCTCTTGAGATAGTCCCTTATTAAACAAGATTTCCAATTTCTCCAAATTGATTTCCTGGCCCGACGCCTCTTCATAGATTGCAATAATTTCCTTAGTTGTTTTAATCTCTCTACCGTTCGCCCGCCCAAAAATAATACTATCGTCAGCAAAGAAGAGGTGCGAGGTTTCTAGCGCCTGACGTGTCACTTTGATTCCATGTAAGCTCCCCGTATACTCTGCCCGTCTGATCAAAGCTGAGAAAGTCTTTGCACAAAAGAAAAAAAATACGGGGAACGTGGGTCTCCTTGACGAAGCCCACGAGAAGGTAAGAAAATATCACCAGGAAGCCCATTTAAGAGAATAGAGAAAGAAACAAAAGTCATACA
This sequence comes from Rehmannia glutinosa, assembly GCA_016081115.2. NCBI lineage: Eukaryota > Viridiplantae > Streptophyta > Magnoliopsida > Lamiales > Orobanchaceae > Rehmannia > Rehmannia glutinosa. The sequence continues at coordinate 54,273 of JABTTQ020001829.1, read as the reverse complement.
TTTCATGATGAGTGAAACGAATGAGGACTCAATTCCCATTTTGAGCGTTACTTCTTTTAAAAAACACCATTCAACCCTGTCATAAGCTTTCGACATATCCAGTTTGAATGTGAACGCATCCCTCTTTTTAGCCAAATTATGATTCATGTGGTGGAAAGTTTCCAAAGCGAGCATGGCATTATCAGTGATTAGCCTGCCTAGGACAAAAGCCAATTCGATATGGTGGATAAGATAAGGGAGCACCAATTTCAGTCTATTAGCTATCGTCTTGGTAATAATTTTGAAAATAACGTTGCATAAGCTAATAGACCTAAAATCCGTGACTCCCTCAGGCTTCTTCTTTTTTGGGATTAAAACAATGAAAGTCATATTAATATCCTGGGGGTTAATGTTTCCGTTAAGAATACCAAGAATAATAAAAAGGACATCATTTTCAACCAGAGACCAGAATTTTTGAAAAAACAAAGCAGACATACCGTCCGGGCCAGGAGATTTGGTCGGGTGCATCTGAGAAAGAGTGGCCACAACTTCTACCACTACAAAAGATCGGGTTAATAGGTCATTCATCTCCGTAGTCGCTTTCCGGTCTACTACGTCGAGGGCGCGACCCATATTCAATTGAGTCCCAGCAGCAAATAGATCTTGGAAATACTCCTCGAAAGTTCTAGTGATTCCCACCAGCTCCTCGCACCACACCCCATCTTTATATTTAATTTTGTCAATCGAGTTGCTCATGCGATGCCCATTCACAAGTTTATGTAAAAAACCCGTGTTTTTGTCTCCAGCTTTGATTCAATTTGCCCGCGCCCTTTGATGCCACATCGTTTCCTTTTTTTTATATAGGGCTCGTAAATTACCTTCGAGTTTAGTCCTATCCCGAATATGTGCTGTCGACTAGCTAATAAGTTGAGGTTGTTGTAGTCGGCCTTCTATGCTACGTATCTGATGACCAATATGCCCAAAGTGATTTTTTTCCCACCCTTTGAGACTTTCCCCACAAGCCTTTAGTTTTTGATCCAAGTCTCGCATTTCGGTTGCCCGCCCCATTTTCTCCCATGCATCCTTAACCACTCGTACACAAGACTCATCATCTAGCCACATTGCTTTGAACCGGAATATTCTCTTACGAGCCTTAGCAAGATTCTTTTTGGCCAATCGATTTCGTCCCCACACAATAAAAACTGGGCAATGGTCCGACTATGTCCTAGGTAAGTGTTCGATATTATAGTTAGGGTATCGAGTAACCCACCCTACACTGCCGAGACACCTATCTAAGCGTTCTTGGATATTCGCCTCCCCTTCTTGACCATTCATCCATGTGAAAGAAAATCCGTTGAAACCTAGATCATCTAAATTTGCATCTTGGATCGCATGATGAAAAGCCTTCATCTTTTCCTCGTCTCTGATTCGTCCACCCATCTTTTCATAATTGTAGAGAATTTCATTAAAGTCACCAAGGCACAGCCAATTTCAATCACTTCCTAGCGTCAGACTCCGAATAAGGTCCCAAGTATGATATTTTGTGTCTTCTTCTGGCCAACCGTAAATCCCTGTAAACCTCAATTCAGTTTCGCCATCCATAATTATCCCATCAATGTGATGTAGAGAGCTTGATGATAACCGAAAGCCATATTTTTCTTTCCGGAACAGACAAAGGCCACCCCTCCTACCACCATTTGATCGATCACAGTCCACCGTGTGGACTCCCGTAAACACCATTTATTTGTAACCACCTGAATTTCTGAGTGAATTAATTTGGTTTCCATAAGGAAAACAAATTCGGGCTCTTTATTCTTGATGTATCATTTCAACACATTAACTTTTCGTGGGTTCCCAAGCCCACGATAGTTCCAACTTAGGCAACTCATTGTTCCCGGTGGAGTTGCGTCTTCGCAACCTCCGCCGATATAACAAAATTGCATTGAACATCAAACAGACCAAACTCCTTCAATTTTTTGTTACTCTCCGCTATAACCTTGGAAATGTTGTCAGTTTCTAAAGGAAATGTTCTTTTCGAGGGTGTATTGGGTGTAGCTGGTTTTTTTGAAGGTGTACGCTATTTGAATCGGGTCCACACGTTTGTAGGCTTGGTATTAGGTTGGGTGGGTATGGCAGATTGGGCTGAGGTATTAGTGATTGGGGTTTGTTTCATTTGTGGGTCAGTATGGTTAATAGGTTTTTTAGGGTTGTGCATGGGGGCCGTTTTGCATGTATTGGGTTGGGTGTGTTGCATGATAGGTTTTTTTTTTGGTTGTTGTTGAAAATATTGCCTCGATAGTTATTTCTTTTGTTCAAAATTTTAATAAGGACTGACAATTTCCGATACGATATGAACTAACACGTTACAAGAGGGTTATGATTGAGGTATAGTGGGCTAGGATAAGAATTATGTTGGGTCTGAATAACACGAATAATAAACATATCGAGTTAAAGTTAACTTGAATTGACATGACTGTGATGATATTATGTTGTTTTTGGCAATATTTCTAAATATATTGAATTTAAAAAAATTATTAAAGTATGTAAATATAATTTCAGATTAAAATTTATTCATACAACACATAAATAATGTAAATAGATGAGTTAATTTTTTTTAGGATCTAAATGAATTTCATTCATTTAACAGAAAAAACTTACAACTGATCACAACATCAAATGTAAAACAATTGCAATCCCTACAGATCATAGACATATACAGATCTAAAACAAAAAAAACTAAACATATCTAATTGATCCATACTTTTACAACGAACGCCACCGAAACAAAACATGTACCAAAGAACTTGATCTCGCTTCTGTTGCATATCGTCAGGTAATCGCTCATCTGAATTTTCTAAAAAAAATTCCACAAAAATGGGACAATTTTATTTACTGAAAAGAAAACCCACCTATTGGAGACAAATAAAGCCACTTATTGGGGACAAGTAAAGCTACCTATTGAAGATGGTGGAAAAAAAAGAGGAGAAGATGAAAGAGTAAACACGACTAGGGTTTGAGAGAAAAAAAAGAAAGAAATGAGAGAAAAATTCAGAAAAAAAATGATTGTTATACGTGTGTTTTTTTTTTGAATAAATACAAAATATTATTAAAAAAGAAAATATAGTATACTACTTACAAGCCAAGCAACTAGCTTTAAAAAGGGGGTCTCGTTAAAACCTATCAAAGTAAAACCCATTGGGAGAAACCTTTGATAGGAAAAAGAGTACCCCATAAAAGAAACAACAGAAATAACTTAAAATCTCAATCGAAATGATGGACGTTTATTTCTAGAGGATTTTCGAAGGACATTGGCCTATGTTTGTGTTGCACGTGCTTGAGTATCCTCCTGATGGTCTGATGTATCCTGTGGAATATCGGCCCAGGATCCTCCAGCCACAATTGCCATAGCGTTCATAGCTTCTGACGAATCATTTGAGTGAATGACAATCGGAGCAGTTGAAGAGTCGCCTAACTTGATCTCTAAAGCTTTCAATTTGTCTGCATCATCTTGATCGTCTTCATCCACCATATCTGACCAACGTTTTCGGGCATCAACGACCATAGCCTTGAACCCCTCAGAAGGATCATTGGAGCTAAGGACATAATCATTAAAAGGAATGCTATTTGAAACTATTTTCATTCCACGTTGCAAATTAGCCATCCCATGTTCATCCAAATTTATTGCGGTTGATAGGGAACCATGGCTCTGTCATGCGTATTGCTAGTATTATATTCCGGCCATAATCCGATTCTCATTATCGATTTTTGCTCCAAATTCGTATTATCACATGCCACATCATCGGAATCAGCACTCAGAACATCAAAAGAATTCTTAGTGTGAATACGTGAAGAAGAAGGTTCACCATCCTTAACATGACCTTGATGACCCGCATGTTCCATGGAGTCATCAACGGTCTTGCCCTTGTCTGCTACACGGTAAACTTTACGGACCTCGAATGACCCCATTTCATAGAATTCGGATGTGCGCGATGTCCTGGGGCGCCCCCGTCGGTCGAGAGGCGCGTCTTTTCGAAGTTGAGTTCCCCTGTGGGAGTAATACGACAAGAAACCGTTGAATGTTCAGTTACCCTGCATTTAGAACAAAATTACGGTAATTTCTCATAAGTAACTGATACAAAGGAACACTGGCCAACCCGTTCTATCATGGTGTGCTCTTCCAATGGTTTCGAAACGGATCAATATCCACTAATACCCGAATGAAATGCCCTAGATAGCCGTCAGCGATCGTTGATCAATCAGATCGGTTTCCAATCGCCGGGCGATCCCCAGATGGTATTAGGATCCCATTACTCCAAACCAAGCTCGAAGATTCGCACCCAAACACTTTCCACCGACGTGTGTACCTTGCGGATTGAAATCGGGACCCATGGAGAGAGTCTAATAGTTCCTGGATTAAGTGCCCAATTAATACGTGTTTGGGCTCGAGCTCTATCCTGCGCATTCAAAAACTTGACAAAAAATCCCTTACCTAGGGGGATTAGTTTCAATCATTTTTAATTCCCCATAAATCGATAGGCATTTATGCGAAGATAGTCGCCCATGGTTTGTTACCCTTGCCCAAAATCACCCTTCCAATCAATGAATAAGAAAATTTGGCGGCGTTGTTGGTAAACGTTTTCATCAATCGTGAATCGAATAATAATCTCCTTTCTAACAGGTTTAGGGATAGAATGGGATTTACCAAAGAACCGCATGCGAAAATGTTGTAAAATTACCTTGGGCCCACGTCGCCAAATCCATTTCGTGGTGAGTACCTGAAATAATTTTAGCAAAAGAATGGCCAAAATGGGATTGAGCCTTAGTATTATGAGCTGAATGTCGCGGGTTCGATTCATAATCGGATGTTATTGGGGAGAGATTCCAAAGAATCGAGGAGCATCTTTGGAAACATCTACTCAAGGCGGGGCTGTGGATGGGATTCCATGCGGATGGCGGCGGCGTGAGGGTCATCACCCCCGTATATCGAAATACTTTGGGGAGGGGACCACCATTGCACGAGTATTGACCTTTGAAGGAGAGGAGGGGACCACTTGTTGTAACCACCTTGGAGGGACCACGATTGAAACCACCTTAAGAGGGGACCTACGCGGGGACCACCTTTGATGAGTTCATGGCGATCCCAAGTAAGAGATTCAAGGATCCATAGAATAAACCCTTGCCGCAAAATCCACATAAGACATAGGAGAACTCGTAGAGGAGAAAACCAACGGAGAACAAGATGTAGCAAAGGAGCAAACATCATAACCGGCGGCTTGTATCCCAACGCCGGGGGAAGCCGCCGGAAAAGTCATGAAGGCACGGCCCTAGGGTTTGGGAGAAGAGAGAAGATAGCATCTGGGTTTCCTCTATTTTCCTCGATTGTTATACGTGTGTAATAGATGAGTTATGTAGTTTTATAAGATATACAGTTCATTTTAGAGTTGACGAATAACATGAATAATGTTAGGGACAAAATTGGTATTTGAATATGTAATTCATTTTATATATGTTTATTTAATATTAATTGCCTAATGAACTCTTAATAATTAAACTGGCCTAAAGGGGTCCGGGTTTGATCCATCGATCGTTTTCTCCTACGTGGACTGGCCCATAGGCCGAATTCTCCTACACGGCCCACTTGAGACCCATCTCCTAGGTATAAAAAGGTTCATCCTATTATCTGTAAGTTAATTAATTCATTATTCTCCTACGCATTACTTTACAGTATTCATTTACTGTTATTTCTATCGTTCATTGTGCTGGCTTGAGCATTGGAGAGGCCTCCCTGGGACAACCCTCGGGGCCCTCTAACGTTTGCGTTTGTGTGTAGACAAGTTCCCAATCGAAGAATTTTCCAGCTCAAGGAGAAGAAGGCGAGAAGACTTTCCCTTCGGAAGAAGAAGAAGAAGAAGAGAAGACTTCCACCCTCAGGAAAAAGACTAGTGTGAAGACTTCCCTCTCGGGAAGAGAATTTTGGTCAACCCAGTTGACTTGAGTGATCTGCCTTAAATAAGCAGCATCAAATAATAAACAGGCTTTTGAGAAATCTGACACGAATAATTAAATATGCCGAGTAAGGATTGAAAATTTTGATACTAATAACATTTTTTCTCAACACGATACACAAATCCAAATACTGCACAGACTGCCACCCCTAATTTTAAAAGTGTAACAACCAGGGGCTTAGTCCACCTGACCATCACAAGGGACTTAATGTCTCTTGTGGCCGTGGAGGTGAGGGGTTCAAATCTCTTCTCCATCAAATTGCTTCCTGGGGCATATGCGAGCTGGTGAAGATTTGCTGGGAACTCATATTAAATATCATCCGTGTGGGTTCGGTTCGGGGAGAGATATACTATTATTAGATTTTGGGGGTCAAACATAATTGTTCTGCTTACATGAGAGGATATGGTTGTACATCAGCAAACCTACCATAACATTGGCCAATGCGTGACCATCCCGCGGTTTCCCTTAACAGCAGCAATGAGGGTCTGGAGTTATTGCCTCAGGCACAAGCAATGGAAACTGAGTTAAAAGAAAACAAGGAAATTGTAATTTGTAACAAACTATCACATCCAAGTGACCATGTCCAGAAAAAGAAAATTCAGTGATTCACTACTATACAATTCAATGATATACACAATACATATATAGATAAAACAATGTCTGAAAAAAAGAAAAGACAATAAAGGAAAACGATTAACATAGGCTGGAGTCTACAATATGAGTCTGAGTATATATAACAATGAAAGAACGGAGGAAGCGGAATAACTAATCCCACAGCAGGGGAAAAGGCAAAACAAGATGTGGAATTTGACTGTGTTTCTGAGCTTAATATGGGCTCTAAATTTACTTTATGGAGAGTGGTTCGCATATTTGGTGCCTTCACTATGGACCTGTTCTTGGCCTCATCTTCAACGCCCATCGTCTTCTTTGGTAAAACCCATTAACAAGTTGAAATTTTTTCGCTTTTTTTATTTTTATTTTATTGTTCTTGTCATTTTTACGTCTAACACTATCGATCGGTATTCTTTTTGTTAGAGTTGGCTGAATTATCTAGCTCTGTATATAACGTTTGGTCTGTGGATAAAGTCTGGATCTTGTGTTCCGATGGAGCAATATGATAATTCCTCATTCAATTTGAAGTCGTAACCATCTTTGATTTAGTTTATATTTCGCACCTAGTTTTGTTTTAATTTATCCCTTTTCTTTTAGATGGGGGTGGGGAATGGGGGAAATTGTGTGGGCGGATAGGATTTCCTTCATTTTATTTCATCATATTTATGTCAAGAGAAGGATTCATTTTGAACCACTTGAAGGGGGGAAGAAACACCAGTATTTGTCTGTTGGAATATCTTTGTATAGACCAGTAATATGGATCGAGTTACTGATGAGATTTATGATTGCTAATGTTGTTATGCTGAGGCGTTGTTGTAGAATAATGTTAGAAGTTTCATTTCCCTAATAGGCGAGCAATTCTCAAGTAATTACTCATGGTCAAATGTGTCTTTGTTGGCTTATATATAATTAGGATTCCCTTAATTAAGTTTCTTTACGAAATGGTTAATGTAGTGAAATGTGCATTTCAAATATATTTTGTGTTTATATGCTTGTCTTGTATGAAAATGGGAATCCACACATTCTAACGGTCTCGTTTCTGAAAATATTAGGTGAATGGAGTTGATTATTCGAGTAATTATGTGAAAATCGCTTTTGTTACGGACCCTCAGGTAATCTTTTTGAGAAAAAGGATTGTGGTCTTGATATTGTTTCTGTGCATATTAATACCCTAAACTGAATCAGATTGTCTAACCAATTTAATATGGATTTGTTATTGATAGCTCATGGATAGAACTTCTCTTCCTCTTGCTCCAAAATCACTTGCTCTGGAGATTGCTCAGTTCTACACAGATTTATACATGCGCAGGGCGTTCCTCTCATCTGTCTTACCCTTCAATCCTGATGTTGTTTTGTTTCTCGGTGATTACTTTGATGGGGGTGATGAGCTAACAGATGACGAGTGAGTGCAATTTTTTTTTTTTTTTGAATTTTAAAAAGTAGATTATCCACTTAGATATTCTGAAAGTTATGATGAATGAGTTTTCACAAAGTAAAGCTCACGACACAGAGCACATCAGATTCACCATTATCTTATTAAAATGCATTTCATAAAAATGATCATCCGAGTCTGAGGTTGCTAGGTATGCTGTGATTTTTGAATGAAGTTTCGTAGAAAACCTGAAATTTACCTGTATAACCTGAAACTTGGTATCTCAATCAATTGGACCGTCACATTTTCCTTATATGATATATGGTTCTGGCTATCCAATTCGTTTTACAGTTGATTTAATATTTGTCCTAACTCCTGTCTATGGCAGTTTTTGATTTGTTTTAGTGATAGATGGCAGGAATCATTGGGCCGTTTTAGGCATATTTTCAACCTGAATATGCTTCAGAAATCTTCAGACATAAAAGTATACTACCTTTCTGGAAACCATGACACTGGGTACTCAGCTTTCATCTCGCGAAAGCCAGAGGTATGCCATGTGCTACTCAAATGTTTTGTAGTGATTCAATATCTGATGGTGGTGATCCATGAAATATGTTTCAGTTACGCATACATGAGTTGCCAATATAAAACCAAACTTTTCTAGGCTTTGCTTCTACTCTGGCCTGCAATTCCAGATTTTTGATGGACTCTACTGAGCACGCTTTATTCTGTCTTATAGCTATTCCGACACACACAAATCAATATTCAGAATACCCTCGTTTACGAGATGTCATTTTTTAGGAACATATGAACTCTACTCTTCGCGTGATTATCTGTATTTTTCCCTTGATGCTGTTTTCAGTTTATTTTATGGGATTTTCCCGTCAAACATAACTGTCTGCTTTAAACTTGCAGTTGCTCTTCTATATGTAGCGTATAATCTTTTATGTCCTTCAAATGTTTGTAATGCAGATTGTCAAACGCTATGAGAGAGAATTTGGTGCAAGGAACTTTAAAGTTAAACTTGGAAAAGTGGACTTCATTGCAGTTGATGCACAAACTTTGGATGGTAACAGCTAATGTCTCTAATACTGTATCACTATTTATAATTCAGTTCATAATGCACTCACTAGAACGTAACAGCTCGATGTTTCATCCACAGGTCATCCACGAAGCAACTTCACATCAGATACCTGGGACTTTGTCAAAAATGTTTCTCAAGGTGCATGACACTGAGTTCAAGTCATAGACATTGTCTAGTTCGGAGAATATGATGCGCTTGACTGACATTCTTTAAATTTGTCAGATATTTCTTCTACTCCAAGGGTTTTATTGACTCACATCCCTTTATATCGGTCCGATTGGACTCCTTGTGGCCCTAATCGTTTTTCACCAGTTATCAATCAGGTAATGCTAAGAGTCAACCATATGTCCTCACTTGTGTCTTAATTTCACTATATTACTTTCCTTTGTTCTTCAATTTTACAATGTAACTGTGTAATATGTGCATGCCTGTTTTATACGCCAGCGAATATACCGTGCCGATCGTGATCTAGAAATTGTGTAAGCTACTTTTCTTCTTTCGGTACTGACACTATTTGGATTGTGTTATCTACCTCAAATATAGTAATATTTATTAATCTTAGGGTAATTACAAAATGTACCCTTGAGGTTTGACCTAATTACAAAAAAAAAACTAGCCAACTTTCAAAATTACAAAAAGTACCCCTGGGGTTTGATTCAATGTTAAAATTAAGGGGTAAACTGTAATATTTTTATAAATATGAGGGTGGATTTTGAAATGTTTTTTGCTTATGAAGGGGGTAAATGTTAGACAAAATAAAACCTCGGGTATTTTTGGTAATTTTGAAAGTTAAATTTTGTTTTTTGTGTGTGTGTAATTAACCCTTAATCTTATTCATTTATCTTCTGGTGCAGGTATCAGAATTATATCACTAAAAACTCAACAAATGCCCTATTGGACCTAATCAGACCCGTACGTATTACCTTTATTCATCAATATATGCTGAAACAATAACCGAAAAAGCCAAGTTCTAACTTGTGTTTCTTTAGGCACTAGTCCTCTCCGGTCATGATCATGATCAATGCACGGTTACCCACATGTCTAAGCATGGATCAGTAACTGAGGTAAACTCAGTTTTGTTTACCTTTGTATAATCGATGATATGATGGGGTTTGCAGTTGATTCATGAAATTATGCAGCATACTGTAGGAACTGTAAGCTGGCAGCAGGGAAACTTGTATCCTTCTTTCATGCTACTATCTGTCAGTAATTCCACCATATCCGATGGATCCACCCCGGAAGATGACATATCCACTCAGCTATGCTTTCTTCCCATGCAAACACATATCTACCTATGGTATTTAATTAGCATAGGGGCTTCTATTTGTTGTTCTTTTCTCTTGGAATGTCGGTGTTCTATTTTGTTAGGGATAATTTAAAAAAAAACCCTGAGGTTCGGGCTAATAACAAAAAGAATTCAGAGGTTTTTGAAAATTGCAAAAAAACCCTTGAGGTTTGATTTCATCGTACATTTTCGCCTTTCATAAAAGTATTACAGTTACCCCATTAAATTTAAGACAATCAAACCTGAGGGGGCTTTTTTTATTTGAAACATCTCTGGATTATTTTGTAATTAGCCCAAACATCAGGATTTTTTTTGGGGTAGTGATCCCATTTTTTATTTATTTATTTTTGTTTAATGTAGAAAACTTATATTCTGAAATTCAATTTGATGGATGTGTCAGGTATTTATCTCTGTTTGCAATGACCCTTGTTATTGTCCTCCTTTGGCCAGCAAATGAAGTCCTCATTTTCCGAAAGCTTGGCGATCTAATGGGTTATATCAAACATCTGTATAACAGCTTTAGCAATCGTGTGAAAGAAAAAAATGAAGATGAAAATTGCGAGTACGAAGAGATTTGGGATGCTGAAGGATCGATGCACCTTATCAAGAAAACCAAAAAGGTTTCGTCAACATCCTTAAATGAGAGCAGCTCGGTCGAGAGGTATAGGATCGATCATCATGTAAGAAAACATTCTAATTTCTTTTTTCGGCTAATAATTCATATGTTCATTTGCAGGGGCAATGCTGTAATGCGATCAAAAGTTCGAAAACAGATGACACCAGATATAGACGCGTCGGCCGCAGATGTGAGTATACATATCGGGTCAGCTAGAACAAACAGATCGAAAGCAAAAATAATAATCGGGAGATTATTGAGAGCGTTACGAGCACTAATCATCATTGCTGCCTTCAATTTCCCACTTTATGTGTTGCTAGTGTTCAAAGATTGGATTGATAAATGAATTAGTTTCCATGTTGAATTTTTGAAGCACTGACTGATCTGATCTATATATAGGCTTGTGAGATGGCATCTCTGATCACCAATTTGAAAGAAGGTATTTGAAGCAAGCAATGGCTGCCTTTCTTAATGTAATAATTTGGCAGTCTGTATTGAATATGCACATAGACAGTTCTTACTTGTTATTACCTTGTCTAAAAGTTTAGTTTGTTACTAATGATCACTAAATCTAATACATTTGTAAAATCCAAATTTGTTTATCCTTTCATGTCCACCCAGAATTCCTTTGTTATTATTATTATTATATTATTATTATTATTATTATTATTATTATTAGCATAATTACAACCCCCCCCCAGGTTTGGGCTAATTACAAAAAAAAAAAAAAATAGATTTTTGGAAATTACAAAAAAACCCTTTAGGTTAGATCTGTCTTACTTTTTCCTCCATATGCAAAAAAACATTTCAAAAGCTTCCCTTATGTTTATCAATATTGCAGTTACCCTTTTTAACTTAAGGCACAATGAAACCTCAAGGGGTTTTTTTGTAATTTTTAAAAACCTCTTGGTTTTTTTTTGTAATTAGCTCAAACATTAGGGGCTTTTTGTATACATCCCTTGTTATTATTATTTTATTTATAGGGGTAAACTTTTTTTTACGTATTCCTGAATGGATGGGCCAAGACTTGAACCAAATCAATTGCTTACATACTAGACAAGATGCGGGATACAATTATTTTACTAGTTTGATATAAAATAATATTGAGTACTCTAAGAGTGATTCTTTTCCTGTACTTGTGTTCTACATTCTCTGTTTACGTTTCCATTGATCTTGAATTGAATTGAAGTGGGGATTTTTTCCCTCTTGTTTTGGAGAAAATAAGAAAGCAAAAGTTGAATAATCATGATAAGTTAGTTACTTGTTAACTTTTCTAAATCAAGAATTAATAACATTCCCACTTCAATCTTTGAGATAGAAAAGTACTAGCTAAAACCACGGTTCTAAAAATCCCCGCCTAGCACCGATTGCTCCCAGCCTAAAACCACTTACTAAAACCACGGAGTAGCATGGTTTAATTTTTTTTAATAATTTTTATTTCTGAGGCAGGAAAGTGTTCAACTCAATTTATAAGGTAAGAAAGTGTCGTTGCACCTTTTTTTCAAGGGATTTTATTATACTTGCATATTTTTGAAGAAACAGGAATAATTATAAATGGAAAAAAATAACATGTGTCATCTCATTTTGCTATTTCCTTTCAATTCTTTTATTAAATTAAATCTTAGATCCAAAGATAGCGGTCTTTTTTTAATATTTTCTTCTTCATTTTTCTTTTGTTCCCTCTCTGATCCTTTTTCTTTCTACCCCTTCTATGTTAGCCACAAAAATCCAATTAACTTTTTTTTTTTTTGAGACAAAAACCCAATTAATTGGACATTAGACGCAAAATAGTGAAACAAAATATAAAATCATAATATCAGTTCAATAATGACCTCATAATTAGGGAATGAAATAAAATAATACAACAAAAGCCCCACATTATTTTTTACATCAAGTAAATAATTAAACACATCATACATTAAACACAGCTACCTAAGTAGCATTTCAAAGTACATAGAAATACCATAACTTTATTATTCCAATTTCTAATACATACTACTAAAACATGTAATTCCTAAACCCCTCCAATTTATTTTCATACACTAGCAATCAACAACATTGCATCTTATTTTTGCACACACTTTAAAGCTGAGGAGGGGAGAATTATTATTGCACAAAAGAGTAACTTTGTGCACTAATATGCACACACAATAGTACTGTATGTATTAAAGCCCTTTACATCACATTTTCCAGTCTTCAGCCTCCTTCAATCACTGCAATTTCCCAACCCAAATCCCATCATTTCTTTATCCTCACAAGCTTTTGAAAATGCCCCTGTTACTGTTTTTAAAAATGCTTCAAATAGTATATATGTAAGTCTCTCCTTTGCCAAAAAAACCTTAATGGAATCTCACCATTTTGGTTTCAAAAAAGGTGGCAGTTTGAGGAGATAGTCATATATATTAAAACTGGAGTACCACAAAAGAAGCAATTTGGTGTAAAAACAAAACAATCCAGGACCCTATCTAGCTGATGAAGAAGATATCGTCTTCTTTTTGCAGTTTTCTTGGAATCTTGACTGTGTGAGCAGTGTTCTAAAAAACGCTATGCGCTAGACAAACAACAGATTGTGGCCTAGCGCCTAGTCGGAGCCTGAGCGTGGTTAGGTGGAGCCTAATCGGAAGAAAAATACAGGCAGACAAAGGGAGCCTAACGCCCAGACAAGAGCTAATCGGTGCTAGGTCGGGATTTTTAGAACAGTGCATGGGAGAGGCTAGTATAAAATTAGGGTTCGATGTATTAGAAAAAGGAAATTAATTTTGGAGATAAAATATATGCTATAATAGATATAATTATATAAATAGGCTATGATTTTGGTGGGGGGAAAGATAAAAATATGAAGGGTTAATTATAGGTCATTGACCATCTCCTTGAATGTACCAGCACAACAACATGGTGGCGCAACGTCGTAGAATGTAAATGCGAGCTCGTTGTTCTTTAACCAAAGAAGCGCATTTTCTCGTGAATCCAATATTGCTCTTTGATTTTTTTCGACGAGGCATAAACTCCATTAATATTATTCTTGATCAATTGTTGTTTCAAGAACTCGGCCATTTTTCGAATATTGATCAAGAGAAAAAAAGTGTATTTCTTTGGGGAAAAAAAAGCTCACAAATGAATGGAGCTGGACCCTTGATTGAAAAAATGCATTAAGAATTTGAATATTTATACAAAGTAGTTAAGTTGACTAGTGATTACGTTTGGGAAATTTGGGGGGGTGAACATGGTCTAGTTTCAGGGATCTGCATGGGAAAATGTGCTAATTAAAGTAAACATGGAATAATATATATGTACATACACATGGAGTATAATTATATATGGATTCTTGTAGTGAAAAAATTAAAGAAAAGTGAATTGGGATTGAAGGGATGATAATATAAAAATAATGAGTTAAATTAATTAAGTAGGATTAGAGAAGTGGTAAAGGAGTGTCAAGAAATATTAGATGATGAGGACAAGGCAAAAACAGTCATTATGGGAACAGTGTGTCGGAAGCCAGCACATTGTAATTGGTTCTGTGGTTGTGCCTCAAATTTAAAACACCTAATTCGGATTTTACTTTAAATAAAATCAAATATGTAATTCGAGTAATAGATACTAAAAATTAGTAATTTTCTAATTCCCTTATTTCTTACTTCTCTAAAATTTAATGGAAAAAAAGGATAGATTATAATGACCAGGACTATTCCTTGGGCTTTCCCAATAGGCTTTTTCCATTGGCTTTTTCTTGGACTTTTTATCTGCGTAGCATTCATAGACTTCTCACCCCTGAAAGTGGATTTTATGTCTTCCACCACACTCGAACTCAGGACCTCCAGGATAAGTACTAAGTTGTAAAAGTGGGCTGAACTGGTGGCAAACACACGCTTAAAACTATGTAATTAGTCTGAAGGTCATGAGTTCGAGTATGTGGCCGGTAAGACATGAAACTCACTTTTATGGATAGCCCGCGGTCGTTGCATAGATAGATGGACTAAGAAATATTACATATTAAAGCCATGTAGTTGCCATAAAATAAGAAAGAAAAAAAGAGTATTGAAAAGATTATTAGATTGTAAATATATGTAGGGGCCACGTCCAAGCTTGCCATGCAAATTTACTTAATTAATATGTATGAGAGAATATTTGCATTACTGCCAAACTGCTAATAGTTATTGATTTGATATCTGAACTGATCAGTTTATTGTTCCAACTTCCAAGTATACAAATTACTCAAATTGTTCAACACTAGTTTCTGCCCTAAAACTTTGTGGCACACCCCGAAAATTCTGTCCAATAAAATTTTGAGGTAGTCTTATGAGAGATGGTCTCATGGACTTAAATTAATAAGACGGATCCAACAAAAAAAAATATGGGTCTTTTTTATGAGTTTGGGTTAAAATTCTAGTTACATGTATGATCCGTCTCACGAACAATGCCCATGAGACCGTTGTTGGAATTTGGTTGGTGTTGACCCAATTTTGACCAAATATTTAAGTGGTTTCCATTAGTGTAAAATGAAATTAATTTTTCTTTAAAAAAAATTCTACTAAGTGTTTTCAAAAAAAAAATTCTACTAAGTCAGTAAATGAGATTGACATTTTGAATTTCTCAAAACCAATTCCAGGTGAATGAGAAATTAATGCTAGAAGTTAGTCACTTAAAAAATTAGAAAATGGTATGGAAAATGAAAAATGTGGGGAAGGAGAAAAGCTCCATCTCACATAGGAGGAAATACCAAAGTTTACTCAATTAATAAATCTCAAGTCGGACAATTGGGTTTGGGCCCTTGGGGCACCAAAGTTTTTAAAGATGTGAGAACCTACATACTTTTGGGTTTGATATAAAACACGCACGCCGCAGCCCGTCGGCTCGCCTCGGGTCTTAGGCCGTGGGCTTGGGCTCTTATATTTTAAAACCCTTTAAAATTAATTAATTATTTTTAATTAATTAAAATACTAACTGAGAGAATGCGCGAGCGCACAATGCAAAGACAGCGTGCGCGCACGCACCGAGGATAGTGAGCATAATTGTACGCGCGCGCAGGTGTGCGCGGATGCGCACGTCTGAACTGTTGCACATGTTCGAGTAACCAGGTGCATTTTTTGGCTGTAGACATGTCTTTTCGAGCCAAAAGACATGTCTTTTGATGCCTATATATACGAATCCCTTGCAGATGAAATCGAACACAAAAATTAAGCCTAAAAAATGAGTCATTTGCATCAGCATATTGATTTCACTTCCCTTAAAGCTTGAAAGTCTTAAACAGTTTAGTTCGTTTTGTAGTTTCGACTTTTGCAAGTCTTTGCTAAGTCGAAACATAAAAGTCGTTGTATCTTAGGGATGAGCGTTGGAACCGTAAGCACTTCGAATATGGGGTGATTTCATCTTGCAGAGACTGTATAGAATACAGGCCTCGACTTAGCCTAAATATCCTAAACACTTAGCCATTTCTCGAAAACAGTAAACTACCCAAACAACAATCGCAAGACAAAATTTTCTTTTTTGTTTTCAAGACGATGGCGTCCGCTTCATTCACTCCATTGGATGCTGCTCTTACTCACCGACGTTGACTTTAAATGTTCACAACAAAAGATGTTGTTCTACCTGACAACCTTGGGTTTATCCCGTTTCTTGAAGGAGGACCCCCTACCGTTGGCGATGAAGAATCCGACAACCAACAGTGCATCGTTATGGATGCTTGGCATAACAACGATTTCCTGTGTTAGAATTATATTTTGAATGGACTAGACAAACCCTTTATAACGTCTATAGTTCGTTCAAAATATCCAAAGAGTTGTGGGACTCTTTGGAGAAAAAGTACAAAACAGAAGATGCCGGCATAAAGAAATTTGTTGTCGACAATTTTTTGGATTATAAGACGGTTGACACCAAACTGGTGATCAGCCAAGTCCAAGAGATTCAGATCATACTTCACGACTTAGTGTCTGAAGAGATAATTCTGAACGAGTCTTTCCAAGTGGCTGCAATAATCGAAAAATTACCACCATTATTGAAAGATTTTAAGAACTACCTCAAGCACAAGCGGAAAGATATGGGACTTGAGGATCTAATAGTTCGGCTTCGGATTGAGAAAGACAACCGAAAATCCGAAGTGAAGTCCAATAAGTCTGGAATGGAGGCCAAGGTCAATCTTGATGAATCGAACACTATCAAGAAACAGAAGCATTCCGGAAAAGACAAGGGGAAGGCCAAGAAATTCAAGGGAAATTGCTACAACTGTGGCAAACATAATCACATGGCCAAGGATTTTCGACACCCAAAAAATGGCAATTAAAGTGGCAATCGACAAACCAATAGACATGTCAGAGCTCGATCTCACCACCGTTGTGTTTTAAGCCAATATGATGGATAACCCAAGGGAGTGGTGGATAGATACTGGGGCTACTCGTTATATTTGTGCCGACAATGAGATATTCTCCTCCTACACTCCAATAAATGGAAGGAAACTTTTTATAGGAAACACTTCGACTTCCAACATCGTGGGACTTGGGAAGGTTGTGCTCAAGATGACTTCCGGAAATGAGCTCATGTTTGTGGATGTGCTGCATGTCTCGGATATCCATAAGAATTTGGTTTCCAGTTCTTTGCTTAGTAAAGCCGGGTTTAGAAGTGTTTGAGTTCAAAAAGTTTGTAATGACCAAGAATGGTCAGTTTCTTTGTAAGGGCTACCTTGATAAAAGGCTCTTTAAGATATATGTAATGTCTATTTCGCCAAGAGGTGAAGAATAATACTATTATTTCTGTTTACTTGTTGGATTATTCTAATTTATGGCATGATAGATCAAGACACGTAAATTTCAACACAATTAAAAAGTTAGTGAATCTGGAATTAATACCTACATTTAGAACTGATTCACAAGACAAATGCAAAATTTGTATTGAAGTAAAATTGGCCAAAGCACTGTTTCATTCGGTAACTAGAAGTACCAAACCACTCAAGTTAATTCATACAGATGTGTGTGATTTAAAACTTGTGCAAACTTGAGGTGGCAAAAAGTATTTTATCGTTTATTGATGATCGCACAAGATATTGCTATGTATGTCTTTTGAAAAGCAAAGATGAAGCTTTAATAGCTTTTAAAACTTATAAGAATAAAGTTCAAAATCAGCTTAATTTAAAAATTAAGATGATTCGAAGTGATAGAGGGGAAGAGTATGTTGCTCCGTTTGAAGAATTCTGCTTGTAAACAGGTATAATCCATCAAATGACAGCTCTCTACCCACCTCAATCAAATGGTGTAGCAGAACGCAAAGATCGTACTCTTAAGGAGATGATGAATGCGATGTTGATAAGCTCTGGCTTACCCCAAAACTTGTGGAGGGAAGCCACACTTTCTGCAAACTACATTCTTAATAAGATTCCACACAAAGGTAAAATGAAACTCCATATGAGTTATGGAAAGGACGTAAACCATCATACAAATACCTCAAAGTGTGGGGTGTTTGGCTAAAGTCGAAGTACCTAAGCCTAAAAAAGTTAGAATCGGTCTGAAGACGATCGATTGCATTTTCATTGGATATGCTAACAGTAGTAGTGCATATCGCTTTTTAGTGCACAAGTCAGCTATTCCTGATATAAATGAAGGTATGATCATTGAATCAATGAATGTTGTATTAATTGAGAATATCTTTCCGAATAAAGAAATGAAATAAGAAAGTTCGAATAAACGAACTTATGAAATTGCAAGATTACCTCAAAGTGATGATGAAGAAGAACCAAGACGCAGTAAAATGACAAAAGTAGCTAAGTCTTTTGGTCATGATTTTCTAATTTATATGTTAGAAAATGAACCAAGAACTGTTCAAGAAACTTTTTCTAGTCCAGAAGCTCCTCTCTGTAAAGAAGCTATCATAATGAAATAGATTCCATCATGCAAAATAACACTTGGCAGTTGATTGATCTCCCACCGGGTTGCAAACCTTTGGGATGCAAGTGGATTCTTAAAAGGAAGTATAAAACAGATGGATCTATAGATAAGTACAAAGCCCGTTTGGTAGCTAAAGGGTTTAAATAAAAAGAGGGATATGCTTTTTTCGATACATATTTTCATGTTACGGGGATTACATCCATTCGTGTTCTCATTGCTATCGCAGCTTTGCATAACCTTGAAATACATCAAATAGACGTTAAGACTGCCTTCTTGAATGGTGAACTTGAAGAGGAGATTTATATCGAACAACCCGAGGGGTTGGTTGCACCCGGTTAAGAGCAAAAGGTGTGTAAACTTGTTTAGTCACTTTATGGAGTAAAACAAGCACCTAAGCAATCGCATGAAAAGTTTGACTTGACTATGAAGTCAAACGGTTTCAAGATCAATGAATGTGACAAGTGTGTCTACATTAAATGTATTGCAAATGATTACGTCATAGTATGCCTTTATGTAGATGATATGTTGATTATGGGTAGTCATGATTTAATCATGAATACTTAGAACATGTTAAAGAAGAACTTTGACATGAAAGATATTGGATTATCTGATGTTATATTAAGGATTACAATCTCTAGAATTTTAGATGGAATTGTCTTGTCACAATCCCATTATGTCGAAAGCATACTTAGAAAGTTTAATGCTTTTGATAGTCCTCCGGCTAAATTAATGTCAAAGTTTGCTCAATTAATAAATCCCAAGTTGGACAATTGGGTTTGGGCCCTTGGGGCACCAAAGTTTTTAAAGGAGTGAGGACCTACATGCTTATTGGTTTGGTTCAAAACACACACGCGCGCCGCCGCGACCCGGGTCGTGGGCCTGAGCTTGGGCTTCAAGGCCCTTATATTTTTTGGACCAAATTTGTTTAAAACCCTTTAAAATTAATTAATTATTTTTAATTAATTAAAATTCTAATCGAGGGAGTCTTGTGCGGCGCGCCTTGTGTGTCTTATTTAAGACAGCGTGCATGCACGCGCACCGATCGCGTGCAGCGCACCGGATAATTGTGCGCGCACACGGTATGCGCGGACACGCACGTCCTGAACCGTTGAACATGTTCGAGCAACCAGGTGCATTTTTGGCTGTAGACATGTCTTTTCGAGCCAAAAGACATGTCCTTTTCATCGTGCACCTTGATGCTTATATATATGAACCCCCTGCAGATGAAATCGAACACTAAAATGAAGCCTAAAAAATGAGTCATTTACATCAGCATATTGTTTTCACTTCCTTCAAAGCTTGAAGTTTCAAACACTTTAGTTCTACTGTAGTTTCGGCTTTTGCAAGTGTTGCTAAGTCGAAACAGTAAAGTCGTTGTATCTTAGGGACGAGTGCCGGAACCGTAAGCACTTCAAATACGGGGCGGTTTCGTCTTGCGGAGACCTGTATAGAATACATGTCTTGACTTAGTCTAAATATCCTAAATACTTAGCCATTTCTCGAAAACAGTATACCACCCAAACAACAACCGTCTCATAGAAGTTTTTGCCTAAAATTTTTATGGTATTACCTTGAAAGATACCTCTTTTTAAATCGTCAACCCTTTAAACGATCTTGATGCTCAATTTTTTATGCTGAATATATTTATTAATTTAAATATGTCATTACAATAGTTCAAAAGAAAAAATGTCATTACAAGATTTCTACTATTTATATTTCATGACATATTATACTTCACATCAGATTCCACCATTTATATTCATGTCACATATTCTTAATTGTTTAATATTTTTAAATCATAATGCATGTAGGAAAATCAAAAATCAAAACGAGAAAATTAACCACGTACTTGTAAAAGACTTTGGACATATTATAGCTATATATGCTATGGTGGCAACAATGAATAACTTAAAAATACCACTATGACAAAAATTGGGCAATTCGATCGAATTTTCTATTTGACATCCTAAGTTTGATCTTTTATTTCAATAATATCAATACATTTGTCACGGGTCCATTGATATATGTCATTCAATTGGGAGGAGGGAGGAGAAGAGTGATGAGAATCGAACCTCATACCAAAATCTCTGATCTGTTTTAACCACCCAGTCATTATTCGATTCCCATCATTTAATACACTTGACGTGTAATAATACTGTCGAAATTCACAATAACATACTTGGTTATACCAGAAAATGTACAATGGCCAAGCTGACTGAACTCCGATGTATCTCCGACCGAACTCCGCTAGTAACACCGAGCACCTGCAAGAAAAGGGGGGCCGGAAGGTTTTTCCGGCGTACCCTCTCCGACGCTCAAGTCAAATATCAATTCAAAGAGGATAAAAATAGCTCAAATGTAGTGTGGCTGAATAAAAATGCATTAACCTTACTCATACCTGATGAATGCCTATTTATAAGGCTTACCGTTATGGTTTCTGCATTTTCCGGAAACGGTTAAGGAGAATCTGTCAGATGTTTGTTACAAAATCTTATCTAGATCTGAGAATTTTAAGTTAAGCTTACAAATACCGAGCTCGAGTATCAATCCCGAGCACTCTCAGTCTTCTAGAAATTGGGCCTTAAGAAGTGAACCTCAATGGGCCTGGAGTTGGACTCTGATTACTAGAGCCCATTCTCTAGCTCGGCCTATTCCATGTCGAATCAACCAGTCCCCCCACTATAGCCGAGCTGTTCGTTGGAAAAGCTTGGTTATAGTGTTCCCTTAATCACAAAGGCCGACCTCTATATACCGAACTGTCCAATATACATTGATTTCTATATACCGAACTGTTTGCCGCCCTATCGTTTGAAATTCCCGCCTCTTCGAGATCCGTGCCACTGTCATCATTGCCCTATTGATGGGACGTCTGTCCCTCTGCCCAATGTGTCCTTAGCCGTTGATTCTCCCTCTTATCAACGGCTAAGATTCATCGTCCTCGGTACTCGTGCCAGTTTCTTCTCCTATATAAAGGGGCTCACCACTTCATTTTTCACTTTTGCACCTTCTCTCCTTCGAACGATTTCCGGCAGCCCTCCAACGTCATCCGGCGATTCAGCACCTCCACTCCGGCGTGTAACTTTTCTTCCTCATTCTCTTCTACTTAGGTACTTTCCTAGCCCTATTTTTATTCTCCCATTTCTATCTTCTTTCTCTGTTTTTCTTATTTTGTATAATAGCATGTCTTCCCCTGTAAATCTTTCCTCTTGCCATATTGATTCCTCGCAGAAAGGCCTCGTACTCTGCCTCATTATTGGACAACTTGAAATCCAATCTCACCGCAAAACTACTCTCTACCCCCTCGGGATCGATCAATACAATACCTACTCCGCATCCCATGCTTCCACGGATCCGTCCACGAATAGTACCCATGTTCCTCCTCGGGCACATCCTTCGTTAATTCACCACGAAAATCCGCTAAGGCACTGGGCTTTAATGGCGATCCGGCTCGAACTCTATATCATATTCGCTCAATTCAATAGCCCACTTCACCAACCTTCTTGAGACTTGGGTTTACTCATCACACGACCTTCTTCAACGGTAAGTTTGTGCGTACAATTACTTTATGTGACAAAAATATGGTCTCAATCTCCGATTTGTTATCATCGTGGCCAAACTGGCTTTCTCAATCTCTGCATACTTTACCTCGGCGTTTCTTAACACCTTGCTCACATAATACACCGGCATCTCGCACCGAGTTCTCTTCCCTTATCAATACCGTACTAACCCCCTGCTCTCCTACCGAAATATAAAGATACAACGGCTCCCAAGGTATCGGTTTTGTCAGTACTGATAGCTCGGCCAAATAATCTTTCAATTCTTTAAACGCTTTTTGGCATTCTTCATCCCAAGCAAATTTCTTGGCCTTCCTTAATACCCTAAAGAAAGGCAAGCTCCTCTCCGCCGACCTCGAAATGAATCGATTGAGGGCCGCTATCCTCCCAGTTAAACTCTGTACATCTTTTTCATCCTTGGGCTCGGCCATCTCTCGTATAGCCCTCACCTTCTCCGGATTAGCCTCAATTCCTTTTTCTATTACCATGTATCCCAGAAACTTTCCCGATCTCACCCCAAAAGCGCATTTTGGGATTAAACTTCATCATATATCTCCTCAACGTATCGAATGTTTCCGCCAGGTCTTTCACATGGTCCACGGCCTTCGCACTTTTAACCAACATGTCATCGACATAGACTTCCATATTTCTTCCGATCTGATCACTAAACATCTTGTCCACCAATCTTTGATATGTTGCCCCTGCGTTTTTTAGACCAAAGGGCATCATAACGTAGCAATAGGTGCCAAAAGAGGTGGTGAAGCTCACCCTCTTCTGGTCCTCTTCCACCAACCGAATCTGATGATAGCCTTGAGAGGCATCCATCATGCTAAGCATCTCGCATCCCGAGGTAGAGTCCACCAACTGATCTATTCTCGGGAGTGGGTAATAGTCTTTAGGGCACGCCTGTTCTCAAATCCCTAAAGTCTATACACATCCTCCAATCGTCTTGAGTCTTCGGGACCAAGACAAGTTAGATAACCATTCGGGAAACTGGATTTCCCTAATGTGCCCCGCACTCAGCAGCTTCTGTACCTCTGCTCGAATGATCGCGTCCTTCTTTGGACCGAAGTTCCTCTTCTTCTGCATTACTAGCTTGTATGAAGGGTTTACATTGAGTCTATGTTCAGCAATGCTCGGATCTATCCCCACTAGATCGCTAGCCGACCAGGCAAGCACATCGGCATTGTTTCTCAAGAACTCCACCAATTTTTCTTTAAGATCATCTGCCAAGTTCTTTCCTATCTTCGTAGCTTTACCCGGCTCTCCTGGTACCAAATCCACCCACATCAATTCCTCATTCGGCTGCACATGCTCCACCGGATCCTCATCCAGCTTAATAATTTTTTCTTTCCCTTTCCCATCATCGTGAGCCTCTCCTCTCTCGGCCATCTGAAGGCTCTCCACATACAACCTTCGCGCCATGTCTTTGATCCCCTCTACTTCTCCCACCTGGTCATCCACCGGGAATTTCATCTTTAGATGATATACTGAGACCACAGCTTGGAACGCATTCAGAGATGGCCTCCCAATCATCACATTATATGACGAAGGGGCATCTACTACCAAAAATCTCACCATCCTCGTTTTCCTGAATGGCTCTTTACCCAGGGATACGGGCAAAGTAACCATCCCCAATGGCTGAATAGTTCCTCCTGCAAAGCCTACCAGGGAAGTATCCACCCTTTCCAGCTCCACCTGCAAGTCCATTCGTTTATAACATTCATAAAAGAGTATATCAGCTGAACTACCTGTATCTACAAACACCCTTTGCACATCGTAATTCGCAATCGTTGCCGTAATTACAAGGGCATCACTGTGTGGAGTCACAATGCCCCGCCTATCCTGCGGTCCAAACTGAATGTTTGGACCCACTGTTACTTGCTCAATCCTCATTTGTTCTTGAATTCTCTCAGCAGCCGCTGCCCTGACGTAGCTCTTTCTAGCCCTTCGAGAATCCCCTCCAGACGGACCTCCAATAACCATCTGAATAACCCCCCTCCTTGGCGGTGGAGGAGGAAGATTCTTCTCTTCGTCCGGCTTTTTCTCTGGCTCCTGCCTCTGCTGGTAATTACCTTGCCCCCTCCGGTAATTACCCTTCGACCTCCTCTTATCCACATATACGAACTCCTTCAAGTGTCCTGCCTGGATCATTCTTTCGATTTCATCTTTCAGGTGAGTACATTGTTCTGTGGTGTGCCCATATTCATTGTGAAAACGACAAAACTCATTGCTCTTCTCCTTCCTGGGAACCTCTGAATATGTTCTTGGCCACCTCAAGTCGGGGTGTCTTTCTATTGCTGAAAACACCTCTCATTGGGAAGCCACCAACGGAGTATACTTATCGAATCTAGGCCTTCCTCCTGATACCTCCACCTTCGATTTCTTCTGAGATGTTTTCTCCTCCTTATCCTCCACCTTATCCCTTCTTTTACTTCCTTCTTCCTTCTTCATCTTCCTAGCTTCCTCCAAATTAATGTATCTCTCGCTCGCCAACAACTCATCGAAAGTTTTGGCTGGCTCAATTACCAAGGACTCAAAAAATTCTCCATCCCTCGGTCTCGGGCCAATGCGTTCGTCAAGATTTCCGGGCTAGGTGAGGGTACCTCCACTTTGTTCTTTGTGAAGCGTTGTATGTAGCTCCTCAGCCCTTCTCCCTCCTTCTGCTTGATACTGAATAGCGTCAAAGGGGCTTTCTGATATTTTCTGCAGCTAGTGAACTGATGCATAAATACTGAGCTGAATTCGTCGAAATTCCTTATAGAGTTCGGGGGAAGTTGGGAAAACCACTGCTGCGCTGACTTAGTGAGGGTTGTTGGGAACACCCTGCACATTACTCCATCAGAGAACCTATGTAACAACGCCGCATTCTCGAACCGGCAAAGGTGATCCCATGGGTCAGTCGTGCCGTCATATTCGAAACTCAAAGCTCTGTAAGACACTGGCAACTCATCCGCCATCACCTCCTCCGTGAATGGTGTCCCTCTCCGCACCCGAGGAACAAAGGCTCCTGCAGGTGTTCCTGCTACTCTCCTGCGCACCTCCCTTACTTCCCTCTGGAGATCATTCATCCGCTCTGACCAGTCCGGATCATCCGGGTGGTATACTCCGTAGCACGCGATGAGTGCTCCTCCTCCACCACCGGAGCCCGCCGCCCTCTGTCACCTTCCTCAGGATTCCTAGTCTCCTGCACGCCCCCCGGGGTGGTGACAGGAGGTGGTGGTGGCACCCAATGTCTAAACCTCCGATCCACAGCCTGCTCCACCGCTGCATTAACAAAATTACCCGCTTGCTCAAAAACATGGGTCCCAATACCCCCGCCCCCACTGAGGATAATGGGACAGAGCCACCCTGAGTCATTCCAGGATTTTCCTGATGTGGATCCTCCACCGGAGGTGGTGGAGGACGCACACCTCTCTCTTGAGTCACCCCCCCGGCGTATCGACCCCGGGAGTGCGGTTCAAATCCTCCGTCAAATTCCTCCTCAGATCCTCCATAATCGCCCTTGAAACCTCACGCCTTAGCTCAAAAGTTCCCACAGACGGCGCCAATTTGGTTATACCAGAAAATGTACAATGGCCAAGCTGACTGAACTCCGATGTATCTCCGACCGAACTCCGCTAGTAACACCGAGCACCTGCAAGAAAAGGGGGGCCGGAGGGTTTTTCCGGCGTACCCTCTCCGACGCTCAAGTCAGATATCAATTCAAAGAGGATAAAAATAGCTCAAATGTAGTGTGGCTGAATAAAAATGCATTAACCTTACTCATACCTGATGAATGCCTATTTATAAGGCTTACCGTTAGGGTTTCCGCATTTTCCGGAAACGGTTAAGGAGAATCTGTCAGATGTTTGTTACAAAATCTTATCTAGATCTGAGAATTTTAAGTTAAGCTTACAAATACCGAGCTCGAGTATCAATCCCGAGCACTCTCAGTCTTCTAGAAATTGGGCCTTAAGAAGTGAACCTCAATGGGCCTGGAGTTGGACTCTGATTACTAGAGCCCATTCTCTAGCTCGGCCTATTCCATGTTGGATCAATACTATTTTGAAATGGATCGGATCCATCCCACTTCAAAAATACTTCTGACCCAAAAAAATATGTGATCTTTTAGACAGTCTCAATACCATGACACAATCCAAAGCTTATGAATATTATACATGATGTTCAATGTTCATATACAGATTCAATCTTTAAGTGGTTCTTGTTTTTGAATTTTTTAAGTAGGACTTATGAAAAAATTGTTGAATACAATGTTACAGGATGGGAAATGCCTTCAAAATGGCAAATTACAGAAACAGAAAATTACAGAAATTGAACTAACTATTACAACTGGTTAATAGAATTTCCAGAAGCCGAGTCGAGATGAATCTCTTTCCGCAAAGCCAATTACGTCCCGCTAGTGCTCACGGTTTGACGTATTGCTTCCAAAGATGAAACGGCTTACGTCTTCTGTGTAGTAGCACCACTAACACGTAAGCACCTTCGAACTAGAAATGTCTTTGAAGACCCATTCTTTGGACTTAGTGCGAGAATGCGAGAAAATGATTGTATGCTTTTTGATGGAGTATGAATTCTGTGTTACAAACTGCAATGCACAAAATGGTATATATAGACAACCAATCCACTGCCGGGAGAAAAAACCGGGTAGTGGGCATTAATCACTTGTAACAACCAAGGTGTTACACCCCACTCTTGCATAACAATCGGTGGTAGTGGGCTAACTTCAGGTGACCACCACTGCAGAGTTACAACTCCAACGATCACACGAATCGGACATCTACAATGTCCGATTCATTAAACTCCAACAGTCCAGCAGCCACTCGAATCCGGCCAAGCCCATTTTCGAGTGGCAAAACTTTAGTGGACCTGGACCGGGCCCACAGGGCCGGGCCGCCCGCCCAAGCCCATCCCAGCCCATGCCCATGCCCATGCCCATGCCCAAGCCCAGCCCGTGCCCAGGCCGAGGCCGGCCGGGCGGCGAACGCACGCCGCGTGTGGCCCACTTGTGATCATCCACTTGTGTTATAGTTTATACAACAAATAACACCTTCTAGTAAATAAACTAGGATAAACTATGATTTTTATTCCATGTGGGATAAGGCGTAAGCCTTTCTCTCCTTACATAATCTTTACATAATGCCCACTTATGTGGCTACTTTCGTGTATTAATTTCTCACTCACCGAAAATCGGTTTTGAGAAATAAAAAATACTACGAACATCTACTCGGAACGTAGATTAATAATATATAATTTAATTCCTCCAGAATTAAAATTTAAGCCACCGAAAAATTGGTCAAAGTCGGTCGACACCCACTTTATCAAAACCAAATTTTCCAACAATCCCCCACATGAGTGGAAATTAATGTATGCATGAATGCAGACACGCAAACCAGTCCTCAAGAGACAATATTGCATTCGGAAAGGTAGCTTATGGCTTTGAACCTTCCGTAGTCAATACCATCGGGTACACTGGCGGCTTAGTGGACGCAATGCCTTGAACTATTCCTCCACGGTGTATACCGAGTCAACAGTATTAACACAATAAGGTCTCAACACCTTCCTGTTCTCACGTTTTGTGTCCGTTTCGGCCATGGACACCACTTTGGATTCATAAGTGTTACTTTGAAGCGGCCCGCACTTCTCACTTATATAGGTGATCTCCTATCCGAGTATCCTGCCATACTCAACCTCAACGAGGTGTAGGAATCATTAAAAGTCAAATGACTTAGCCTCACCACAACTTTGCAGGTGTTTTAACACTTGGTTTTGCTTTCTAGGGATGGGTTATAACATTGTTTCCAAGTGTTACAACATAACTTTCATAGCTTAGTTTTCCCATTGAACCAAGTTCTTGGGATCTCCAGTCATCATGGTTGGGTTACCACTATGATAGTTATTTTTACTTTGTGGACTTCAAGCCCATTCCCTCTAGCAATTTACCCAATTGATCTCGATTGATCCTTTTGTCAAAGGATCGCCAAATTGTCTTTTGACTTTACGTAGTCAATTGACATCACACCATTTGAGATCAATTGTCTAACGGTATTGTGTCTCCGAAGAATATGTCTAATATGTCTACCGACTTATACATATTACTATGTGCCCTTCCTATAGCCGCTTGGCTATCACGGTGAATCATCACGAAGGCACATGCTTCCTCCAACATGGAATATCTTCCAAAAAGTTTGAAGCCATTCTCGCTTCTTCACCAGCCTTATCCAAAGCTATAAACTCGATTCCATGGTGGACCGAGCTATACACGTTTGCTTCGTGGACTTCCACGATACCGCACCACCTCCAATGGTGAATATGTATCCACTAGTTGAGTAAGAATCTTTCGAATCAAATCCAACTAGCATCACTATATCCTTCAAGTACAATGGATATCTTGAGTAGTATAGCCCATAATCCAAGGTATACTTCAAGTATTTTAACACCCTGTTAACGCTTTCCAATGCTCATGGCTTGGATTGCTCGTGAACCTACTCAACATATTTACTGAGGGTAGGCCAAGTCGGGCGTGTACAATTTGTGATGTACATCGATCGCTATTATACGTGAGTATTCCATCCGAGCCATTTGGTTCTCGCTTTATTAGCAACCGATTTATACTTAAATCAATGGGCGTCTTTGACGGTGAATCGTCAAAAGCATTGAATTTCTTGAGCACTTTCTCCACATAGTGGGATTGTGACAAGATAATTCCATCGGAGTTCTCACGATTTTTATCCCAAGGATTACATCGGCGGTCCCCATATCCTTCATGTCAAAGTTCCTCTTTAACATTCTTTTTAGTCTCCATGATAGTATCATGACTACGCCCATGATTAACAAATCGCTACGTATAGACAAACTATGACAAATGCTTCGATGTCCCTTTGACATATACGCATTTATCACACTCGTTGATTTTAAATCCATTTGACAACATCGTATTGTCAAACTTAAGATGCCATTGTTTTGGAGCTTGTTTCATCCGTACAAAGATCTTATTAACTTGCACACCTTCTTTTCTTGACCGGGTGCAACAAACCCTTCAGGTTGTTCCATGTAGATTTCAAAGATCTATCTCTCCATTTAGAAATGCCGTCTTGACATCCATCGATGAATCTCTAGATTGTGCAAAGCGGCAATCGCGAGAAGCACCGAATAGACGCAATCCTCGTTCTTTGAGAATAGGTGTCAAAGAAGTCATATCCTTCTTTTTGTTTAAAGCCTTTGGCTACAAGCCGTGCTTTATACTTATCAATAGTTCCATCTCTTTTATACTTCTTCTTTAGGATCCACTTACATCCTAAAGGTTTATGACCGATGGGGAGATCAATCAACTCCCAAGTATGGTTCTCGCGAATGGACTCGATTTCACTATTGATAGCTTCTTGCCGGAGCGGAGCATCCGGATTTGCTTAAGCCTCTTTAATCGAGTTTGGCTCACCATCTAACATAAATGTTATGTAATCGGCCCAAAAGACTTAGCCGTCTTAGACCTCTTCTTCGCGTCTCGGTTCTTCACTAATTGGTGTTGAACCACTTGCGCTTCGTGAGTTCTTTTATTAGTACTCACTTCTAATTTTTCTCTACAAGGGTAGACATCCTCAAAGAATACAAAGATTCCTTGATTCGATTATGGTACCTTGATCATTCTAGGATTTTCGACTTATGTATCATAAACCTATATGCACTACTTTGGTATGCATATCCCACAAAGACACAATCAACTGTCTTTGGTCCAATTTTAACTTGTTTTGGTTCGTATTGCTACCTTAGCCAAACACCCCCCACGCTTTAAGGTATTTATAAGAAGAAGGCTTACGATTTTTCCACAATTCGTAAGGTGTCTTATCTTTCCCTTTAAGTGGTATTTTATTCAATATGTGGTTGGTCATTAAAATGCGACTTCCCCACATATTCAGGGTAATCCGGAACTTATCAACATGGCATTCATCATCTCTTTTAGAGTCCGGTTTTTGCGTTCAAAGAACATCAGTTGAGATCGTGGTGAATATGGTCTTTGTTGTTTGATGAATTATGCCCGATCGGGTACATAGTTCTTCAAATGGTGCAACATATTCGCCACCTCTATCACTCCGAATTATTTTAATCCTTTGCCAGTTGATTTTCAACTTCATTTTTATAATTTTTAAAAGCCTCTAATGCTTCATCTTTGCTTCTTAACAAGTATAAGTAGCAAAATCTTGTGCAATCATCAATGAATGTGATGAAATATTTTTTACCACCTTTAGTTTGCACGAATTTTAGATCACACACATCATCGTGTGTATCAACTCTAAAGGTGAAGTGCTCCTTTCAACCGAATGAAACGGTAATTTAGCCATTTTAGCTTCAACACAAACTTCACATTTTCTTTGTGAGTTTACTTGAGTAAATTAATCAATTCTAAATTTACCAATCTTTTTATAGCATTGATTTACATGTCCTAATCTAATATGCCATAAATTAGAGCACTCAAAGAATATAAACAGAAGAAGATTCATTCTTATTCATATTCTCGCCAAAACGGCGTACGATCATTACATTCATTTTGAACAGTCCTTTTGTCTAGATAACCCCTACCAGGAACTGTCCAAATTTGCTAAGTACAAATTTTTCGGACTCAAAAACTAGTCTAAACCCATGGTTGACCAAAGAAATAACCCCCGAAACCAGATTTTTGCGGATGTCGGGACATGCAAAGACATCCTTGACTTCAACTCCTTTCCCGAAGTCGGCTTTAGCACCACCGTTCCAACGCCCGGCAACATCGAAAAAGGCGTGATTCCCCATATGGAGCTTCCTTCCTGGGTCGATGGGATGTAAGAAGAGAATGCATCCTTATCGAGAATAGACATGGCAAGTGGCACCGTATCCACAAACCATTCTTTCGGTTATCCACCAAATTGGCTTCAAACACCACTGACATGTCAACTTCTCGGCTCCCTTTCTTCAACCACATTGGCATTGGATGCGGTTTGGTTTTCTTTTTCTTTGGCCGACGGCGATCTTAGCCATATGGTTCGGTTTGCCACATTTGTAGCAAGCTCCCCGAATTTTCCAGTTTGCGGTTTCTTGCCTTTATCGTTAGGCCTTTTCTTGAGTTACTTGACGAGCCGTGCTCCATCAAGTTGGCTTTTGACTCCATAGGGACAAGCTTGGACTTAGAGTCAATCCTCCTATTGTCTTCCTCAATTCTCCGAGTTTGACAATCGGATCCTCTAGTCCCATCTCCTTTCGCTTATGTTTGAGATAATTCTTGAAATCCCTCCAACTTGGGGCAATTTCTCAATCAAGGCGGCCACTTGAATGCTTCCGCAAAGCCATTCCCTCGGCAGAGATTTCATGTAGGATCAATCGGAACTTCGAACTTGTTCCATCACGGTTTTAGAATCAACCATCACAAAATCCAAGAACTTACCGACAACAAATTTCTTTGTGCCAAAGATCCTCGGTTTTGTACTTCTTCTCCAAAGAATCCCACAATTCTTTGGAGGATTTCACAAAGACAATACACACTCAGTAAAGTGCATCACTAAGTCCGTTAAGGACATAGTTACGACACAGAAATCACCACCTGGCCCCATGCATCAAACGCAGCGCGTTTTGAAAGATTCGTTTCGTTCTCGGCAACAACGGGAGCGTCATCGGTCGATACTTCGCCGGACTTAGGGTAGTCGGGTAGAAAGATTTTTGCGCCACCTCTTGAAGTCGAAACCCATGAATTTTTCGGGTTTCTCGGCTTGAGCAGAGGGATGATCGGGGTTACTCGCTTGTGCTTGCCATCGTGAAGTTCGGATAATTGCTTTGCGATTGTTGAATACAATGTTACAGGATGGGAAATGCCTTCAAAATGGCAAATTACGAAAATGAAAATTACGAAAATTGAACTAACTATTACAATCGGTTAATAGAATTTCCGGAAGCCGAGTCGAGATGAATCTCTTTTCCGCAAAGCAATTACGTCCCGCTAGTGCTCACGGTTTGACGTATTGCTTCCAAAGATGAAACGACTTACGTCTTCTCGTGTAGTAGCACCACTAACACGTAAAGCACCTTGAACTAGAAATGTCTTTGTCAAGACCGTTCTTTGGACTTAGTGCGAGAATGCGAGAAAATGATTGTATGCTTTTTGATGGAGTATGAATTACGTATTACAAATCGCAATGCACAAAATGGTATATATAGACAACCAATCCACTGCGGGAGAAAAAACCGGGTAGTAGGCATTAATCACTTGTAACAACCAAGGTGTTACACCCCACTACTTGCATAACGGTCGGGTAGTGGGCTAACTTCAGTGACCACCACTGCGGGAGTTACAACTCCAATATCACACGAATCGGACATCTACAATGTCCCGGTTCATTAAACTCCAACAGTCCAACAAATCACTCGAATGCGGCCAAGCCCATTTTCGAGTGGCAAAACTTTAGTGGACTGGACCTGGGCCCAATAGGGCCGGGCCGCCCGGCCCATCCCAGGAGGGGGCGGCGGGCGGGCGCGCGCGTGTGGCCCATTTGTGATCATCCACTTGTGTTATAGTTTATACAACAAATAACACCTTCTAGTAAATAAACTAGGATAAACTATGATTTTTATTCCATGTGGGATAAGGCATAAGCCTTTCATCTCCCCTTACATAATCTTTACATAATGCCCACTTATGTGGCTACTTTCGTGTATTAATTTCTCACTCACCGAAAATCGGTTTTGAGAAATAAAAAATACTACGAACATCTACTCGGAACGTAGATTAATAATATATAATTTAATTCCTCCAGAATTAAAATTTAAGCCACCGAAAAATTGGTCAAAGTCGGGTCGACACCCACTTTATCAAAACCAAATTTTCCAACAAAAATATTGACATTCTGATTTACAAAATCCGTAACTCCCCAAATTAAAAGAACCCTCAAGAATAATATTTTGGCATGTGGACTATGAGATTTGGTAATCTTTGTATTCTCTATAACCCAAGTTAAGTGATTTGGTCTTCAGACAACCTCAAATCCCTATAGATTTACTTGTTCTAATCTCTTAGAAACTAATCCATCACCATAGTCAGAATTTGTAAGAGACCTAAACCTCAAGACAGTACAGCTGTGTGGTCCTAATCATGATTATATATGAAATTAATATTAAGTGAGGTCATTGTGTTTTTTAAGGTAAATTGACATATGTAATGGGTTGTGAAAGCTGTCATTAGCAATGTATTTATGATTCCCAACTTTAGAAGGATATTACCTAATGACTGCTACCTTCAGATCCTGGAAACCTTAGGCTAAAAGAGTTGTTTGTTTGTTTGTTTTTTGATTTCGTTGTTTGGTGCGGTACTTGGTTTATCACCATCTTGGTGCGGTGTTTTTCTTGTGTGGACGATTCAGACAAGCAAGCTTTCGATTCGGCGGACAGAGATAACAAATCAGATTATGGTCTTCAACATATTGCAAATCTGGAATCACATGTATTCTAGCCACTATAGGATTTTCAAAATTGTAAGTTTTAAGCCGATTTTTGTTATTAACCTAGATGCTATGAGTGTTTTCATAGTTTTGTCTTTAATGACTTTTAATGGATTTGTTTTTGTCTTCTATCGATATACTACTAGTTTGAATTGATTAATGAAATTATTTCTCTTGGCAAAAAAAAAACATTAGAGTTTGGTGGGATATAACGGACAAATATTAGATACAAATATATAATCATTTTACATCATTTGATTCAATTTGATGTTCTGCATATATAACCAAAGTTGTTAAAAATACCTGTTGTTTACCGTAGTATAGAATCAGGAATGTCTTCAAAATGACAAAAAATAGACAAAAATTACGAAAAATGAACTAGCTATTACAACTTTCAAATAGAATAGCCGAGTCGAGACTATGTCTTTGTCCTCAAAGCAATTACGTCCTGGCTAGTGCTCACGGTCTGATGTATTACTTCCAAAGATAAAATGACTTAAGTCTTTTGTATAGTAGCATCACTAACACAAAAGCTCATTTGAACAGGAAAGTGTTTAGAACTAATTGGCAGTTGGACTCAAATGCAGAAATGCAGAAAAATGTATAACTTTGTGGAGTAAGAATGCTGAAATGTTCAGTGTAATTTCTGCAATGCCTAGCTAAGCCTATAAATAGGCAACACATCCAACACCTACAGGGGAACAACAGTTTGGACACCTGCAATGTCCAGATTCATTGGGCTCTTCAAACATTCCAACAGTCACTTAAATCTGGGTCAAATCCATTTTCGAGTGGCAAAACTATAGTGGACCAGGATCCAGGCCCAAAGGGTCGCGCCGCCCCGACCCGACCTAAGGCTTAGGCTAGGCCGGGTGGTCGCACGCGAGTGACCTACTTGTGATCATCCACGTGTGTTATAATATATCCAATTAATAACACCTTCTAGTATATAAACTAGGATAAACAATGATTTTGTTTTCTATGTGGGATAAGGCTAAAACATTTCATCTCCCTTTACATAATGCCCATTGTGTCACTCACCAAAATTCGGTTTGGAGAAATAAAAAAATACTACGAACATCTACTCGGAACATAGTTAATAATATATAATTTAATTCATCCTGAATTAAATTTTTAGCCATCGAAAATTCGGTCAAAGTCGGTCGACACCCACTTTAGCAAAACCAAAATTTCCAACAATAACTATATAAGATTTAGTGCAACATCACTTTCTAACTTTCTAATGACTCCTCAGTTGTTATAGTAACAATTGCAACCTTAATATTATGTTAAGGACAAATTATAAAATATCCTTTAAAGTTACAAATAGGTCAGCTGAATTATTTCTATTTTGCAATCTGCACATATTAAGGGCTATTTATCAAGGGGCATTTGTAATTTTGAAAGATATATATATATATATATATATATATTTTTGTAACTAGGCCAAACTTCAAGTGTTGTTTTTTGTAATTTACTGTTATGTTAATCAATTATTAGCTTTTCATTAAACTAATCCATTCTACATTAAAAAACACCACCTTTGAAGGTAAAAAAGATGTGAAAAATTTAATGCTACAGAAAAGATAGGCTTGAAAACATGAGAATATCTGTAAAGTCGGTTCCTGCGATATGATTCTCACAAAGTTATATTCATGATTATCACAAACTTTTATCCTGGGCATATATTGAATACTAATTAAGCAACGGATCCCCGTAAAGTTGGAGCCATCAACTTAAAAATCAGATTTCTTTTGAAAGAAAGGTGAGGCAGATTCAATGAATATGATGAGGATGAGAGGGTGAAAAAAAAAACCAATGGAAGGCCTCATTGTTCAAGATTCTTAGTTTCCAGGAACATTCCCTCGACTCAAATTAGGATGTTTTAATTCCATTTTTTTTAGTACAATGGGATAGTAAGGAAGGGGACACACGCACTCAGGTGGGATCGACAACATGAGTCTCTACAACTAGAGCACAATGTTGATCCCGTTTTAGTTCCAATTTTTCGCCACAATTGAATTGTTCCTATCTATCTATATTTTATTTTTTTAATATGTTACTCCCTCCATTTTACAATAAACATCGTTTTGATTGACAAAAATTTCTTAAAAAAAAATTTTTTTTGACATTTTCAAAGCTAATGAGTAAATATTTTTCCTACAATTACCCTTATACTATTAATTCATTTAATAAATGTATTTATGATGTACCATTTTCTAGTCACATTAATTAATGATATATAAAATATTTTAACATTTTCTTTACATAACACACTTATTGTGAGTACATATCAAAGTATTTTTGTTTTTCTTTTCTCTTGTCCATTTATTTTCTCAAATGGGCTCTAATAAAATTTTAGAGTTTCATTTTGAACACGGATTCTTTTTAGTACAAATCCTTGTAGGGGAGAGAATTATGTGGGGAATCAAATCGAGCCCAGACATACCTGAACATCTTACCACTAGACTACCAAACGATTCCCTTAACACATGGAATTTAAGGCTTATTAATTGATATTTCCATTCATGAGGAGATTTTTGGATTTATTGAACGCTACACCTGGAGGAGTGAATACTCCATGTGAATAATAACCGTAGATTTATTTTGGATGTGTAAAAATTCACATACAATCACACAAATCTGGCGTGTATTGTGTGCGGATCTACTATAGATACTACACCTACTGTTTCCTCCAGGAAGAGCATCTGCAACACCATTTTCTTGTTGCTTCATCAAAACTAATTAAATCTGCATTTTCCCCATAAAGCAATATATATTATATCCTTACATCTTTCGTTTCTGGAGATGCAAGGCCTAATTAACCTTTCAACTATAGATATATTCCACATGAAAACACAAACCTTAACAATTGAAGAGAATGAGGAAGCATTTCATACCATTGGCTTAAATCAGCATGGCAAATACAAATATTTCCACTTGAAGAAGATTCAAGTTAAAACATAATACAACTACAACAGCCAATTAAGATGTTTCCACATCAGAAATTTAACCAAAGAACACTTATCTGAGGCAATTTTCTTATCTTCCATTTGCTTCACTTTCTTTTGTTATTTTTTATTTTTTCCTTGTGTTTGAGTCATCTTGGTTTTGTAACATGTATAAATGCTGCTTCCCTATCTTCTGTCTTCATGAATTGTTGTTTGTATGGTTGCAAAAATTACCAAATCCGCACTCGAAACATATTAGGCAACGGTTGCCTCTGCCAACTCTCTGTTCTTTGGGAGCCAACATTTCAGAATCCTGAAAATGATGAGGGAAACAAGTAATGGATTGAGCCACAGGTTTTCTTTTAAATCTTTATATAAAAATCATAATCATGTAACTTGCCTTGTTATTTCGTATAGGTAACATAACAAAGCCAGTGAAAACTCACCTTTACAATGGCCTGAGCACAAAGCTTTCCCGATAGGACAGCACCTTCCATCGATGCCAAGTACTTTTGCTTTGTGTAATCACCGCCAAATAGAATCCTTTTATCGGAGATTTTTGTAATGGACGACAAGGCTCGGTACCAGGTGTAGTTTTATATACAGACCTGCAAAGAGAACTAATGTCAGATTTTGAAGGGATTAAACTGACAGGATAGTAGTTGTATTTTCGATGGTCGTAAGGAATATAGATGATGTATCTGTGCTAAACTGAAGTCACTGTTATGCACTCAAAAGAACCATAAAGAGAGCCTACATTACAAAACCTACCCACAAAATGAGCCTAATTACAAAAAATATCCAGTTATCTTTCAAAACTACAAATACCCCCTTAAGGTATTATAAACACCTCTTTGAGGTTCATATTTACTTTACAAATACCCCTATTCATGGAGCAATTTGTAAATAGAAACAAATATAAAGGTGTTATTTGTAAATTTGAAAGATATTTTTTTTTAATTAGACAAAATCTCAAGGGTATTTTTTGTAATTAACCCTAAAAAAAGGGGACTTGAGTTATATATTTAGTGTAGGATTTTTCATCATGAACTGCTTCATATTAGTCCTGTTCACATAAAAATTAAATTCTAGCGTCAACAACCTATGGCAAGAGATTGCTCTCATATACTATTTGTTTTCTCACCTAGGAGTTTTGACAATGTGGTATTTCAATATTTTTGCTTTGCTCTGATCAGCGGAAATTTCATCAGGAAATAGTTTCGCGAGTTCCTTCATAGTAGCTTCAATGATTTCTTCATTACTTCGCGATATCCATTCCTCAGCGGGTGCAAAAACCAACTCCAACATAGACTGATTAGGGTTGTAATATTCCTGATGAGAAAACAAATGCCTAGATAAGCAAAATGAACAAACTAAAGCAGAAAAGTCTCATATCACTTCTTGGATTTTAGAATTCTTAAGCAACCTCCTTTTAACAAATAAATATAAGTCAATCCAGATCAACAGCACAAATTGTGCTAATCGACAAATATTTCTGTTGTGTATATATTACCTTACAAATTACGGACATGTCAGCGTATACGCTGAGAAGTGGGCTTCTGCAAGGAAATGGAAAGGTGTGAACATGGCAGCGCAGTAAGAACATGTGAGAAACATTTGAAAAATTGCATCAAGTATGGGGAAATAAACCAAAGTGGGTTGGGGAAGAACGTTGTTTTTCAGTCTTCAAACCCAAGACAACACACAGACAATCTGTAATTACATAAGAAAAAAGGGTATATGCAGTGTTTTATTCGTCATATTTTAATGGATTCATTTACGATTTTTTTTTCATTTAAAATCCTTAAAATATAAATGGAACTCAGCTTAATTAATCATTATGGACATAACTACAACTAGCTAACCTAGCTGCTCATCAGTTGAGGTCAAGCTAGTAAGAATGAAATATGTGAGCTACGAGAAGTCACTAACTAATGCCATTATCATGTTCGTATTATGTAGAGAGATTCTAATCTGATAGTCATAAGTATTTTAGCAGAACGACAATAATGAAATAAATCAATAATATAAATAAACTAAAAAAATTTGTATGACCAGACCTGCTGAAAAGTAGATGATCATATGTGTTCTTCAGTTTTCTGTCAAACCTGCAGTCGAGATCACCATATATAAATGTCATTTCAGCTCACTCATTATGCTACAATTCAAATGCACAAGGTTCGTTGAATTAAATATGCATATTCTTTTGCTTGAAGGGTAACATCACCAATTGATGCAGTAGTAACACGGCATAAGTTAACTACTATCAATGTCACAAGTAATATAGTGCAGACTGCTTATCAAGATGTTTTGATTAACTTATAAGTTTGGCAACAATGATATATAATGTTTTGTAGTTAGACCCTTTAAAGTTTGCATGGCTTTCTGAGAAGTCAAAAGATTTCCTTCTACACATAATCCTGTTTCTTGAAAACCAACAAAATATAGAATTCAAGTATAAATGTCCAAGGCCCAGAAGGAAATACAGATCCATACATATCCACATCCATTGAAATACTTGTCAAATAAGTTGTAAAGAAAGTCCAAGACTAACCATATGTGAACATTTATAACTGGCACTCCGACTAATTTCTCCAATTTACTGAAATATTGCATCTTTTTCCAGTCCTCAGGCAGAAGCAGCTTCAGGATATCAACTAACAGGATAATGGTGAATCAGTAACCTTAAAAAGTCGTAGGATCGATAACAGGGATATTACATGATGGGCTGGAAAAATGAAGGTACCTGGAGTTGCAAATACATATGCATCTCCTTCGATCACATTTCCATCATTCAGTATGAAGCTTTTGACACTTCCATCTTCATTTAGCTCAATCTTTTGTATTCGTGAGTTAAGTCGGACTTGGCCACCTCGAGACTCAATATGATCAACAATTGGCATGCATAGTCTTTCTGGGGGATTACCATCCAAAAAAGCCATCTTGGAACCATGCTTCTCCTGTAGATTTTGTCACAAACATTTGAAATTAACATTGCAATCAAAATTAATCGGTTGATTTCATTAGGAATCAAAACTAGTACCAAGACAATATTTTATGCCATGCAAGTGTTTTATATCAATGGTCATTTAGACAAAAAAAAAATCACTAGAATGAAGTAAATAATGATTGAGACACATAAAGCTAAAGGCTAATTAGTGACGTTTTATGAGAAGAGAAACTAATAATTTGGTTTTTTCGTAGCATTTTTGTAACCTATAAGCTTTAATTGATGCCAGTTTAGTTCGATATATATGTATCCATGAACTAATATCTGTACCCCGTGATTTTCTGTTATAAAGTATCATTGTGCAAAGTAACAGCCTCATACTTCTGTACCAAATTTAGTTATTTAGTGCATTCGTTTGCACCTTTCTCTCTCACACACACACACACTGAGAGAGAGAGAGAGAGTCCTCTACCTGCAGAAATCGGTTCAAAGCAATCAAAACACATTGCATTGAAAGCTCATCAGGGTTTATGAAGTTCAGTGCCTTTGACATGGCAATGAACACTTCATCGGTCACCCTATCTGGTACACCCTGAAATGATGAATTAATATCAATACAATCGATATCAGAAATGATAACAAATGAAATCGTTGTACGGAGAAAAATCATTGAAATGGTATGTATGAACTAATCAAGGATCTCACTATGGAAAATTTGTTCAATTATGCACACGTTACTAGTAAGCTACAGATGTGAAGAAAACAAGTGGTTACCTGCTTTCTCATCCAGTCTTTGACTGTTATTCCATCTTGAGCTTCAACATAAGACTGACCGCCAATTATGGCAGGCAAAAGTCCAATGGCAAACTTGACTTTATCTGGCCAAGTAAGCATTTCATTGTTCTTCAAGATGGCCAATATTCCTGTCAGGAATTGGAAAATCAACAATGAGTAAATCAGTCGTAAATTGATATGAACTGATACACATTCAAGGAATTGACGACTTCTCAAGGTGCTGCTGAATTTTAACTCAAACATAAAAACCGGAATATGATATAACTGCCAAGTAATTGAAAGATGATTCAATTTAGTTGTCATCATTTTGTTATTTGTCTCACAATGAGATCCAAAAGAAAAATATGAAATATTGTCACAGCATATAAACTCTCTTTAGTGAGGTCCTCACTAATAAGACTTCAAATCTTGAGAAAAGCCACTAGAACTATTTTTTTTTTAAAACCTAAACAGTATATTGTTTCCTCCAATATGTATCGGTCTCTCACAGAAAAGTGAGAGTATGTTCCTGGTGAAAAGGCAACGATATAGAAGATCCAAGCAAAGTCCAGAATTCACTGTATATGGTAAATTCCTTCACCAATGTCGTTGAGTTTACATAGTAATGTTAATCGGGACAAATAATGCAACAGCACAATTTATGAATATGAGATGCAAATAAACCTTTCACGTTAATAATCCTCACTCACAAGATTATGGCCAGAAAGTCATCTACATCAAATTAAATGCCATAAAGATATTATCTAAGGAATATCCAAAGAGAGAAGTCAGGATAACATGTTTTTTGGCAAGACTGACTTATGCAATTTTCCAGGGCTCAGATCCACACTGATGAAGATAGCAATAAGTAAATAAAAAATGACTACAAATTCAGACAACCAGAATGTAACAAGCACATCAGGTTATATTATCTAACATAATGTTTTTCAAAAAGCAGTAGGACAGGTCTTTCAGTCATTTATTCCGTAGCTTTGCAAAGATAACAAAAGAACAACTCACCATTTATTGGTGCAGGTAAGATTTCAGGAAAATCGAACCGGCTAAACTCTCCTGGTTTGTTTGGCATTGCGAATATCATAGAATGCTCCTTCCATTGCAACCGATCATTAATGCCTAGCTCTCCAAACAGGTTCTGCACATTTGGATAAGCTCCAACTAGAGCAAATCAAGCATCAAATAGAAGAGTCATTTGGTGCATAGGAACATCATCTATATAACAAATGAATAAGGCCATTGAAGGGTAATTAAACAGAAAAAAAGTAAGAACAAACAATTAGATATATACAGCGCCGGTCATCAAAAGGAGGCGTTTTACTATGACCAAATTTGGAAGTAAAATTAGGTAAGTCAAACTTACAAAATATGTGCAACCCAGTCTCGTACCAGTCTCCTTCGTCATCTTTCCATGCAGCCACCTGGTCAATGATAGAATAGTGATAAGAGAAGATATGTTTGGAAAACAGAAAAGTTTGTAAGAAATGTGAGATTGTGAAGCATATTACTAACTTTTCCACCCAGCACATCCCTTGCTTCCAACAATATTGGTTTATGGCCTGCATCTGCCAAATACTTCGCAGTAGACAAACCAGCCAAACCTAAGAGTATCCAACAGCTCAGAATTGGGAAAAAACAAAAGAATGACCTACCCGATAATACTTTGTAATAAAAATCATGCAAGAATTCTTAATCGTTCTCATGATTACACCACAAGTGACACATTGTAAAAGAAAAACGAAAACTAACTGTGACATCTGCAAGCTAAATTATAAATTCAGTGTTGAGGAAGAGGCTATATACAGGCCTCCAGGGAAAACATTAACTGGAAGTAGAGTCCTAACGTTAGTCAACTGAGACCAAACCTACGCAAAAACCCACACAACATCCCAAAGTGCAACAGTGAAAAGAAAATAAGTATATAATTAGTTCCAGTATTCCAAAATGACAAGCAGCTTCCTGTCACTGTGAAGTAAAAGGTGGAGAGCATGAGGAATTGGGAGGATTATTTTTGCATTCTTGTCAAGGGCACAGAAGTCAAGTTCTATTGCAATTTTGGAAAGACAAGAACTAGAAATTTGTGTCAAATTACAAGAAGTATAACGTTTCTCAGAAAAAGGATCAAGAAAAAAATGAACTGAAGAAAAGCACAAACCAGAGAAATTGGATAATAGCAAAGAGGAATTTGTGAAAAGAAATACAACCAACTGTATTATGTGATGGTCTCACCTGCACCAGCAATGACCACTTGCAATGACTTGTTTGGACGAGGAGAAGTACGAAATGATGAGGATAAGTAAGCAGCTTCCAAATAGTTGACTGTATTCTCGAGCTCTGGTCTCGGATAGTCGATGCAAACAACCTACGTAACAAACAAACATAGCATCAATATCGTTCTTCATTCATTAAGAATTACCCTAACCATTTTTAGGAACATTTGGAGAGCATACTTTCAAAACGGATGCATCCCTGTTCGATCTCGTTGTAAAAGCACGTGCAGCTGGAATCCTTAATTTATGACCCATCGCATCACTACCTGTAAATGACAGCCCACCCGTTTGCCCAACAGTGCTGCCACATCTGCTAGCAGTGCAGCCATGTCTCCTAGCGGACTGTAAACTCCAAACATTGGCAGTGCTATTTTGACTGTTCAAGCTAACAGCAGAAACGTGTCCGAATTGGGCCATTTTTCAAATTTAAGATTCAACAGGTGGAGCGACAGCAGTTTGCCACTACAAACAAAATTCATTTGTCAGTAAACATCCGTATAATGCAATTTCAATGATTAGCAGAACCAGTAAGTACTAAATAAATAGGAACAAGAACAACCCATACTCCCTATTCAAATCTTCAAATTGAACTCTGGAAATGAATAAAACAATACTTCCTCAATGTTAAAATTCTGACTTTCTGTTCATAGCTGGAGAAGATGCTTCAATATTTTATTTATCATACTGAAAATTAAAAAAGCCCAACAAATCGAAGCAAAACCAGATAAGTTGAAAGAGAGATAGCAAAGAAATAACTAAGGTCAACCCCAATATGGCATCCTACCAATAATAGCCCTTCGAAAGTTCTTATCAGGTACCAAACTTTCAGTCAAAAGCATACTTTTGTTAAAGAATTTGCGGAAATAAGCAATAAAAACTCATCAACAAAATCGTGCTTGGCATAAACTGTTTCATGAACTACTTCATGACATGTTTAACTAAGGATGACATTATGTCAATATTACCATGAAAAAAGGAATCTATCTTGAGGCAAATTAAGGCACAAAACAAAACTTTCAATTCTTCTTCAAGTTAATAATTCATCAAGGGAGCTTTCAAGAACCCGGATTGAGCAGAATATTTAGTATTATAAGTAATAGCAATGCATTAAAAATATTTTAGCATCAAATCATTTCACCGAAACAGACATAAAAGTTCTTCAAACATGACAAAAATGAAAAAAAACGACGCTACCTCTGGGCAAAATAACCAGATCAATTATTCAAAGCTAACCAAAACCAAGAAAGAATATGATACCTTTGGGCAAATTGATTGAAGGGTAGTCACAGAAACTTCTCAGTTCAGCAAGCTGTTCTCCTTGAAATTCGACAAGCGTTGAAAAAAAATTCTTTAAAAAAAAGGGGGGGTTGTTCTCGAGAGTCAGAGTCAGAAGTAGTACAGAGCAGCAGAGTTGAGCAATTTGGGGTTGTGCCATATTTATAATAAAATTAATGGAAATAAATTAATGATGCTGCTCTGGCTTCATTTGTTATTTGCCAAACTGTTTGCCATGGCTACGAATATTCTATCCACACACTATCTTTTGTTTTCTTTCTAAATCTATTGAGGTTGGGGCAATTTGGTCTTGTTACCTTTTATTTTATTTTTTTATTTGGGGGAGGGGGGTCACTCTTCTGTTTATTAATTCAATTCCAAAATTGAATAGTAATCGAGTGGCTAAAACTCTTTAGTATAGACAGGAGGTCAGGTTCAATTAGGGATGACAAAATCCACGTGAAAAATCATCTCCGTTGGTGCCTGAATAAAATGAGAAGGGAAATCTCCAGTTTGATTTGGGATGAGACAGGGATATGGATTGTTTGCTTCTCTAGAATCGAAGATGGGACGGGGATAATATTTATACCCCCGTCCCGTCCTCGTTTAGATAAAACAGGAATTTTCCGTCTCCATCCCCATTTTCCGAAATATGTATATATATGTATATTATAATTTTTTTTGTTATTAATACTAATTCTATTTATAATATTTTATTTATTAATTCTAAAAACTAAACCCTTA
Organism: Rehmannia glutinosa; assembly: GCA_016081115.2. Classification (NCBI taxonomy): domain Eukaryota; kingdom Viridiplantae; phylum Streptophyta; class Magnoliopsida; order Lamiales; family Orobanchaceae; genus Rehmannia; species Rehmannia glutinosa. The sequence continues at coordinate 9,456 of JABTTQ020001829.1, read as the reverse complement.
AGTATTTATAATTTTACTTGTTCTCATTCTTTCTTTTACAAATTAGGGATTTATGTTATTTTTATTTATTTCAATTATTGGTATTTTAAGTAATTTATGTTACATGGGATCAACTCTTGTCTTTCAGGTGGTTGAGACGTATATTGAAGGCGAATGACCCGTTCGATCTCATATGAGTGCGTGTGTCCCCTCCCAAATCCCTCCATTGTACTAAAAAAAGTAATTTATGTTACACCTGGGATCCCATTCCCGACAAGGATTTCCCATCCTCGTCCCAAATACAAAAAGTGGGAAATGGTATGTGAATGGTACATCGGTACATGGGATGGGATTGTGGGGCCGAGATGGTATGTCCAATACGAGCCTCGTCCTCGCCTATTGATATCCCTTTGAGGTTCGATTTTCACATCACCCTTGCCCTCTAGAATATGTAAAAGAAAAGGAAAAAAAGAACGAAAACAAGACAAAAATTTGGGTTAGATTGCCTAACGAGTCTTTTGGTTAGAGTCTTTTCGCTTACACGGAGTAATATTCTAGGCCTGGTGCGTAATTAGGGGCCTTTAAAAGTATTAGTTTTTCCCCAAAAAATATTAGTAGTACTCTTGAAAAGTATTAGTAATCCCCTTGAACAATATTTTTAGTAGCTCTCATAAAAAGTATTGAATTTTTGCCTCAAAAGTATTAGTAATCCACCTAAAATGTATTAATTGTCCCCTTGAAAAGTATAAGGCAGTGATGTAATATTGGGCAACCTTCAAAAGTATTAGGCTGCGATTGGATATGGACGAAATTCCATTTTCGTTCCGCTGGTGAACTTTTTTCGACCAAACATGCGATTGTTTATTAAAATTTTCTAAAATATATTATTCTATCACTTTCACTTTTTTTTTTTTTTCTTTACCAATCACATCTTGCACATTTTCTTACAAAAAACTAATCATTATTACACATTTTCCCATAAATTTCACTATTCACTCACTCACACATTTCTAACTATCAATCATATATAATCATTATTTTATTATTTTTAAATCAAATCAACTTTCATCATTACTTTTTCATCTCACATCCAATTACACTCTCAAAATTCATATTTTTTCTTTCAAAATTTTTTTTTACCACTATTCTCTAGCAAAATAAAAATTTTCAAAATGAAAGCATATCCAATCGCACCCTTAGTTTTTTCCTTGAAAAGTATTAGCAATCCCTTAAAAAGTATTAGTAATCCCCTATAAAAGTATTAGTAACCCCTTGAGCAGTCTTTTAGTAATCCTCATGAAAAATATTAGTTTTTTTCCCACAAGAGTATTAGTATCCTCCCTAAAACGTATTAATAATCGTATTGAAAAGCATTAGGTTTTCCGATGAAAGGTATTTTAGTATTTTCCCTGAAAAGTATTAGTTGTCCTCCCAAAAGTATTGGTATCCTCCTAAAATGTATTAGCGGGTCATCGGATGTTGTTGTAGTGATGTTAGTAGTTGTGCAAATCAATAAGCGGATTGACCGCATGCCAAATATTTGGATTCATCTAACAAATTAAATCAGTTGGGCATTATGACGAAACTAACCCCTAAACAATTCAATTTTGGATCTTAATCACAACTTAGACTTTGTTAAAAAAGTGAACTAAAAAAACTAAACTTAATATAAACCACGCTCCACATGCTTCTCATTAAATAAGTTCCACGTGCTTCTCATTAAACAAATTCTTCTCTGTAATTCATGTCACAAACTCATGGTTGACCCAATGATCACGAATCCTCATTGAATTAAATAATTTTCAATGGATTCGAGTTCGACAAGATAGTATAAATTAAAGCTCGAAAATGTACATTAACAAAGTTGACACACGTCATCACTTCATTAATCTTGGATATTTGTCAAACTTTCATCATCTCAATTCCACATGGCGGCTTCACATATATCTATGTAGCAATCCTATGTACAAATTTAAAAGATAACAAATTTAATGAAAAATTCTAAAAGATAAAATATAGTCCCAAAATAAAGAATTTGCTCACAAATAGTTTGGAAAAGTCAATGTTAATCAAATCTATTCGAATATGTTTTTATTGAGAAATACTTTATTAGAATATATTTTTTGAATTTAATAGATAATACATTTAATAGATAATAAATAATTCAAAAATCAAGAATTTTATCTACACTATCTTTTAGATTTGTGACACTTTAAATTTTATCTTTTGACAAATCACGCGTGTAAATCACTTTGATGTTGTTCTAGCATGAGATAAATAAAAAGTATTGCATGCATACTAGATTAATGTGCTTTCACTAGCCACAACCCATTCATCTACTGAGGAAATGGCCTCTCTCATTTGCATATTAATATATTTGTTGCACATGCGATGTTTAGGAAATGATTCCCACACCTTTCTTTGGGCCTAACTGATATTGCCTTGTCACAAATTCAATCAAAGACGTTATTTGCATATATAGGCTGCAATGTCTTTCTTATGCCAAATACCCCTCTCCATGCCTCTGAAGGGTCAATTCTGTATCTAAAAACAAATATCATGAGTATTTGTAATTTTAAAAGATAATTGGGCTTTTTTTATAATCAAGTTAAACCTCATGGGTAGTATTTGTAATTAATCCTAAAATTTATGATGTGTAACTTGTATATTATTTTTTTAGCGAAACCAATCACATCACATATCATTACATAATGAAAAATGTCAATATTAAATAATGACAATCATGAACCAAACCGACCATAATCAACAATTGCTTCGGCACTGTGATTTTTTATTCACTATGGCATTTCAACGGGTGTTTCTATATCACATGAAAATGAAAACGTGTACCATGCTGACATTCACATAATTAGTTGAAGGGATAATTTCAAAACCCCATTCTCTCAAAAAAAAAAAAATTCAAAACCCCTCCAAGGATTTGCGCTAATTACAAAAAAACCCTTGAGATTTACTCAGTCTTTCATTTCCCTCCTCCATAAGCAAGAAACATATCAAAACGCCTACAAATATTACAGTTATCCCTTAAATTTCAGACAAAATAAAACCTCATGGATTTTTTTGTAACTTTCAAATAATTAATTGAGACGCGAAATGCAACACCCTGTGAGACCGATAGAAGAAGATCCCAGTATAGGTATAACCACCCAGTAGGGGGGACATTTTACACATTCTTAGACCTCCAAAATACAACAATTTCAATGATGAACAGAACATAATCACATGAAAAGAAAAGAGACCTGCAAACAACATAACTATCATCAGCACGACGATACAAATAAATCCCTCATTTATTCCTCAATCAGACAGATCATATAGCACGACAGATCATATAGCACGTCCGACGTCTGCTATTCCATGATAACACGGCTTGTAAATACCAAAAAAACGAGCGAGTCTCCATATTTCTGACGTTAATTTGAGTGTGATATATCGATCATTCTATAAAGACATCATTTCAGGAGATCTCCTTCTTCCTAGCCTTACAGAGTTTACATAATCGACAGGGCTATGAGCAGAAAGACCCGGGATTGCTAGTCCTACTATCCTCAGCATACAAGATTCCCAACACTCCTTATAATCCGGTCCATACATATAACCCATTATCAAACACCTTCCCAATTCCCACACAGAATTTAAGTATTCAGGGATCAGATACAAACCAAAGTAATTTCTGTTTGGTTCTTCATCAACGTTCTGCAGATCATGAGCAATGGTAGACATGTTAATTACTGCATAACATTTAGAGATAATTACCACAAAATACCTGAGGTTGGGGCTAATTACATAAAAAAAAACCCAGAGATTCTTGAAAATTACAAAAAAAAAAAAAAAAACCTAGGTTTGATCCGTCTTACATTTTCTCCATTCATGGGAAAAACATTTCAAAAGCTCCCCTTACGTTTTTCAAAATATTACAGTTACCTCCTTAAATTTAAGACACAAATCAAACCTCAAGGGATTTTTCGTAATTTTAAAAAACATCTTGGTTTTGGGTAATTAGCCAAAACCTTAGGGGCTTTTGTAATTATCCTAACATAATTCCAAGTTCACCAAGAAGGGGCAAATGTGTGAAAGAACATTTCAAACAGTTGGAGGAAACAAATTGCTTACTTTCTCAATGTAGAGGCTGTTGTAGTATTGGCATATGCCGAAATGTTTATACAAGAAGGTCTTGTTATCATAAGGCAACCTCGGAACAAGATCGTTGCAGTACACTACTCTGAAGTACTTCGACTCCGGATGTTCGAGATGGGACTCCATATACCTCCCTAACTGTCTATTACCAACCTAGGTTGACCGAAAGTGTAAACACCCAACAACCGCTGCATAACCTCCTCCTCCTCGTGCAGCACTAGCACCGTCGGGAATAATATGGCGAGGGCCCACCCAAACTATGCCCGTGACGAGAAATTTCGCGTTCTTGTGCTCTTTGAGCAAGTCCTTGAGTTTACTTCTTACAGCATAGTATGCTGTCATCTCTCCCATTGTCGGTATGAGCTCTTTTTCGGAATCTGAATGCTGTTCTGAATCAAAACCATTTAATTTGACATTTGTCGATTGAAGATGCACTTGGAATGTGGATGTGTTAACTCTGTTGCCTAAACCTAGAGCCTCTAGAAATCCCATATGTACTTTTCCCAGTTTCGGAATCTCATACCATGAGTAGTCAAAATCAGTGATCCAGTCATCAGCATCGAACGGCTCTGTGCCCCTGAAGCTGATGAGTATCAAATTTGCATCTTTTGGCTTATCACACATTATGAAAACTTGGGTTGACCTGTCTTTCTGATAATCTGAAATGAAAAGCGTGAGAAAGCGAAAAATATTTAGTTTTCTAGTATTTTTACTGCAAATTTTATACATAAAGCATAAATAAATGTTGTTTAATTTGAAGTCATGTTCTCACCATTCCAGCAGTTGTAGAAGGCCACAAAATGCATCTGCGTTCACGGAAATATGAGATTGAAAAGGTTAATATCCAATAATTATACATTATCTACAAATTATATGTGAAAAATAGAGGGCAGCACAGGGATGATCTAACCTTCCAATGAAGATTTACAATATTTCTGACAACCTTATCATTCTCGTAGGCTAATTTAGAAGCCATCATACACTTGTCCATTAGAGCACGATTTCCCATCTCCACTTGCAAATCTTCTTGGGAGAATGTCTCAGTCTTGCAGAGGTCTATACGTCCATCTAAATGTCCAATCGCACTTATGAATGTTTCCGAATCTCTCTTTGGCATTACCACATTTCCTATTCCCAAAATCACCGTGATCATGAAACACGACTGAGATGATACAGAACGGCTACTTCATCAAGCTTTTAATAGGTGAACACCCAATAGAAAACACTCAAATGCTGCGGACATATTGTTATATTAATGTCCAAAACTTCTCTAATTGAACAATTACTTGAAATACAAGATCGAACAGAAATATTATCACTATTAAAATGCAAACCATTGAACTCAAAGTAATTAATAATATAATAAAATAAGTTGATGTAGCTCCAGAGATAAGATATATCAAAAGCTCCAAAATGATATTATTAAATCGACATCACGAACTTCCAAGCAACACAAATATTTCTTGTTTTCTAAATTGAAAGCAATTTAAGTATAAATGTAATAACAGACATCCCAGAAAACACAGATTCAACACCAAATGAAAATTCATTTCTACAAACCAAATGTTACACCATCTTTAATCAAAACCTTTAACTACCTTAATTCCCAAACATCATAAACTATGATCATATAACTACCAGCCAAGCAACCCATCATGCACCAAACTTTACACAAACATAAAAATGTCATTAAGGCAGGAAAAACAAATGCAGATTAATACTACAACCATATATCTTTTTGGGTGGCATTTATTAACAAACAGTTAACATGCATAAACAAAACTCAACTTTTACCAAAAACTCCAGGCTTTATCAGTCTCCAATAATGAACCAACTCATATTTTAACATTTCAATAGGAAAATGACAATACATAAACAAATAAAAAGTTTGAGTTCAGTCAGCATCATACCATGGATAATTTTGCACAGCAAACCAAGAAAGTTGCCATTGAGAGACAAAAGATTTAGAATGAACTCCACTAGATAGCCACCCCATTCCATGGGCTTACCAAAACCTTAATGATTTTCCTCACTATAATAGACACAACAATCACCCACCTATGATCAGGTCTCACCTCCCCACCATTTTCACCCCCCAGTAGCTCTTCTTCAAATACCCCACCACCATTACAACTTTCAAGAAATTTTGCCCCACTTTCTTGATTATTAAACACCAAGAACTTGAGCAAATCCAAGATCCCACCATTTTCATGGCTCACAATCAAGAAATTGAAATCCCCAGAATTTGATGTTGCCTCATTTCTACCAATACCAGCCATTACTGGCACACAGTTCCTTAGGGTTTATCTTTTTGGACTGGTCCCAATAAAGAAATAAAGTTCTTACGATAGATTTCAGTAATCTGGGGGAAATAGAACAATGAGTGTGGATTTATATGCACTTCGGAGAAAAAAAAATGTCAAAAAGGTCAAGCGTGGGTTCTTGGGATTTGTGCGCATACATATCTGGAGTAACAGATTGCGGTTCGATAATTTGCTTTTAGTACATAATGGCTTGTCCCTATGCGAAAACATTTGTCTGCTTTATTTAGGAGGTCTCTGATCTGCATGGGCTAATTTGATATTCAGAATTTATTGGGATTTTATCAGGCAAACTGCATTATGGGGCTAATACAAAAATATGTATCCAATTTCAACATACACGTTTTCTTCTTAGGATGGGTACTTAGAAAAGTAGTGATGGAAAATGCTTAACTAATTAGGGATAAATTTAACATTATTGTATGGAGGGCAATAAGGTAAAATAGTCTCAATTTCATGGGTCTTCTGATAACAAGTGTTCAATTGGTTCTTGAATAAGTAAATTGACCCTAATAATCCGTTTGACAAGAATGAAATAGATCGAAAATGATCAATTATTAGACAATTTCAAGTATCATTTCAACCTATTTTCTTAAATGCAAAAATTCGATCCCTTATAAGTTTTCCAGTAAGTATTTAATAATTAATATATATCATGTTGAAGTTGAGTACACGTTTCTTAGTACTTAAGAAAATCTTATTTTCGTAGTTGTGCTTTAAGATTACAGCCATAAGATTCCATTAACTCATATACTGATGAGAGCATGAAAACAATAAATTGGATGTGAGGCACCGTTTCCCAATAAAAACAACAAAATAAGAATGATTGAGCATTTGCGGCGTCTTTTCTCTATTATTTGTAGAACTATCAAAACTAACCCGATTCTGTGATAGAGTCAAGCCCAGTTTGTGATATTATAATAAAGACAGGCGTATTTGGCGCATCCCATTAGACCCAAAATTCCAACCGACGCAACTTTTCATGGCTTGGGTTGTTAATCGACGGAATTTTAGCCAACTCACCAATTTTATCTTTGCCCAGCGAAGACTTGTGGTTGGAGTTAGTTTCCCAAATTCTAATTAAGTGAGTCCAAATAGCCAAAGACATAACCCTTAAATCGATACTAAGATGTGATATAAAAATAAAAACATACAAAAACACAGAGAGAATATGTGAGCTCATGAGCAAGAGCGTGATGAAATCACAAGAAGTAGACTTGGACTAGAGAGGAATTTTTTTTTTTTTTTTTTTTTGAGTGAATAAGTAACAAAGTTTGTTATGAATAGGCCGGCAATCCAGCTGAACCAAGGCCCAATTTTACATGGCTTCAAGGCTTGGGGTCTTCAAAATAAATGAGCCCATGTAATTAATTACTTTCAAGATACCAATCTATAGTAAATTTATTTTCAACAAATCAATCACACATTGTTATCCAAAAAAAAAAAAAAGAAATCAATCAAACATTCAAATCATCAAAGAGGAACTTTTAAATTCGACACTGTATCACACTCAAAGTTTGCTGGGAGTATTTGTTTTAACTGGAATAAAATGTTACTACATCCAAAGTTTGCAACTGGGCACAATTCTGAATTAGCAATCCAAGCTACAAAGCAAGAACTTATCTGTTTGCAGTATAACATAAACAGGTAAGTAATCCTCATGGAAAAGCCCTCTTGATTACCATTCCACCAACAAAAGTAATCAATTATAAACCATATACTTGGGAGTTGCACTAAATTTCTGATAGCCTTTGATCACTTTATTGACAGCATCTAGGAAATCTTTCTCAGTGACGGTTTTCCTCCTCGCTCGAATAGCATACATTCCGGCCTCAGTGCACACACTTCTTATGTCAGCTCCTGGAGTGGAAGGCAATGAATCAAACATTGTGAGAATATTATCCACAATGTGTTGCACAAAAATGGAATGATGCAAAACTTAAAATCACGTAAACACCAATGTTGTGCTGTGTCTAGAAAGTTATGCTTTATCAATGGACCAATGACAAAGCCATTGACTTTTACAGCAGAGGTCAAAACTTAGGTGATGTAACTGAAACATTATGCAACAGTTTTTGTAGAATAGACAAAACTTTACCTGTTGAATTTGGGCAAAGCCGAGCAAGAAGCTCAAAGCGAATATCCCTCTCGCAATTCATTGTTCGTGTATGAATCTTGAATATCTGGGTCCTGCTTTCAAGATCAGGCAATCCAAATTCCACTTTCCGGTCAGACGTCAGGACGTAACAGCGCAGGATCAAGAGTATCAGGTCTGGAATAAAAATAAACATAGCCATAACTTTACAGAAGCACAACTTGTTCAAAAACCAAATGAATCAATTTCTACAAGTCCAAATAAACCAGGAAAAAAACAAATCTATGTTGATAACAAAGAAGGAACCAGAGTCTACCCTCCTGCTGGGTACACACCACAGTAGAGAGGGCAAGGATATAAATGAAACATCCATATACGCACAAAACATCCAAAACCATAGCGTAAAACAATGAAAAAGCATATGATGGCACAGGAAATGCATTAAAGCTTTTAAGCTATATTTGTAACAATAACAGTGATTAGGTAGTAAAGGTCATCTACTAACAACAAAGGGGAATAAATTTGCAACTTATTACAGCCCTTCTAGAACCAGGCCATTAAAAACGGAATAAGTTAAAGAAGAGACGGAACCAAGAGCAACAGCTTCTTTATCAAATAAATCACTCATTTCACCCGGTAAATTCTATATTTAATTGCTCTTTTTCTTTTTCATAAACGCATGAGCATAAAAGAAAGGCTGTTGTTCTTATCAAATTCATTCATGAAAGCAACATGGATGGATGAACAAAGGGAAGACATTTTCACAAACACGAACAAATTTCTCAACCCCATTACTATCTAAAAAATAACATCTTGAGTTAAAAATGTCAAACTGACCTGTTGGTTGCCATTAGAACTTTAATGTTTCCTGAGCATCAAATCCATCAAGCTGATTTACAATTTCAA